>JAPDOI010001648.1:0-156421 GCA_029168955.1 Aplectana chamaeleonis
TTGGGTTCCTTTGAGAAGACTAAGGACGGAAATAACGATGAAAAAACGGTTCAGTAAAAATCTCGTGGATCACATAGTCCACTGAATCACCCTGCCCACCTCATAGCGTAACTTTCTTGTCCACCCGAAGGAACAGTTGCCTGAATTTTTGAATCTCTTTCCTCTGTTCTGGCTAGCCTCTATCGTCTTGAACCGGTCGGAAGCGTGATGGCAATAGTGGCGGGAAAAAACATCACCGCACGTGTCCATCGAAATAGAAGGAAGGAATGGAGTGCAGCAGAGTGAGTAGATAGTACAGTTGGGATACAAAACGTTCAACTTTTCGCAAGAAATTTTACACCAAGAACACGCCGGCTTAAGCCGGCTCGGGACGGCTCGCTGCGCCAGCCACGGCCGGCTTCCCCACAAATGACGACGGGGATCTAGAGTCGACCCCAGGAACGCGCGCATTCCGCCGTTGTGAAAGTAAGGGCCGCTTTGCTCAAACTGAGGCAAGGCTTATTATTAGTAAAGGGCACCTACGTGAAAACGTGAAAATGAACAAAAATAAGGAGTAATGAGACTGATTGCGCGCGCCGCCGCACGCACATAGGTTGGTGGTATCTCGCGACGCGAGCGGCTCGCGTGGAATTCGTGATTCACGAGGTAGCCATTATTCAACTCCAGAGGATATTGAATGGAAGCAAATCATCGACTTGTTTTAAAAATTTACTTCTTCCTTGAATTTCTTTGATCGATTAGCAGCATTTTTTCAGCTGTTCTCATCCTCTTACCTACTTAACGTAAGCTAAATTTCACTGAAAATCAATCAACGATCTTCTTCAACAGTTTCACTGTGCTCTGCTACCTCACACCGATACTCGGCTCAATAATTGCTGATGGTTTACATCGGAAAGTTCTGGCATGTTCGGTCGCATAGCTGGCAATCGCCGTGCGGATTCCGGGATGTCTTCCAATTTTAGGTACAATTTTCTCCGTGTTCATAATCTTATGCAGCTGGGCAGGTAATTCTTGCCGTCGCGTCCATCAAGAATAAAGAATCCAGTATTCCATCCTGTGAGTACAGCTCTTTCTCTCTTTTTTGGGCTATCTTTGAAATTGGTGGTTTTGTTCCTAGTTTTCCTGATAGCGTTTACGATTACTAGAGAGCGTATTCGGGGGTCGCCTCATCATATTAGCGTCTGATACAGCAAGCTCCAGCTTCCTAAAGGAAACGAAAAAACTGGAACTTGTTGGTTCGGGAATTGAATTTCTCGTATTTTACATGACAATTTGAAGTTGATACTTTGTATCTTCACAGATGGATGGATCTGACCGGATTGGTTTATTATTGGCTTCTGGAACCGGTGGTATCAAGCCATGTGTATCTGCATTCGGTGGTGAATTCAATTCGAAGTTGGTCAGGTAAGGAGTATTTCTATGCATTCATCATAACTTTGCTAACTATAGAATTCAATAATAGGAGATTTACGCTTTAATCAGTCTTTTTCCTTTGCGTTTCTTTGCGAAGCCCTTACTCATGAAAAAACTCTTTTTCAAGTAGCGAGGGGGAAACTGCTTGTGTCTTAGATAACGGAGTGGGAATTTACACCGTTAGTCGCGTGCGCGTGAGCGCACATGCTGGCGTCTCCTTTCTCTCCGCCACACTTCTTCGCTCTTAACACCCTCGCTCCGCATAAACACGTGAAGGAACAATTGATTTTAGCCTCCGAAACAGAGAATAAAAACTGCTTTGAAAAGATAAGATGCTAGCCATCATACATGTAATCTGTGTCTTTCAAATAGTAAGCCGCGACGCAGCTACGCGGAAAACATCATGGGCGTGAAAAAATCGGGGATAAATGATAATCCATCCATCGATTCCGCACCCAGTACTGGTATGGGACTCGCGTGTAAATTCGACTTGCTCTTCCAAGACTCAAGTAATCTGACGTGACCCCTACAGGTCGCCTTCTATTTGACGGGTACATGATGCGAGGCGCGCGGCACAACCATTTCGCGCGCAGTTAAATTCCGCCAGCCGATCTGCTCCTAGGCGCCTCCTACTATTCGCATTCGATCAACAAAGCGGGATATCAGCACCGGGCGAGTGTTAGCCATGGCCGAGCAGATTGTAGAATAATAGCTAGAATCTGATAAAGGATAAAGGGAAATCGTATATCAATCCCTCTGAAAATGCGGCCACACACTTCGGCTTCCATTCAGTATCGTAGAGGCTTGAATGTGTATTGGGCCTATACAGTGTGATCTTGCGGTGGCCAGCCAGATGTTCCAGTCAGTGCTTTAATCCTCCCAGACAATTCTTGGACCAATTAATTTTCCTGACTCCCGGGAGAGATAGGGAGGGATCTTCTGTTGACCCTGGAGCGAGGATCGATCACTGACCGTGCGTGGCAGTGGCGCCTCTTGCCACTGTCCCACCAAATCCTGCAGGATTTTTTTCTTCTCCCATAATGCTGTGTATAAAGGTTTTGAAGGCCTTTTTCATGGCAAGCAAGTGGCACGGGTCATTAGCTTTTTTTCGGATTTCACGCGACATGTTCTGAGTGGTATAGCCCTAATTTTGACTGATGCCACTGGGAAATTGTAAAATGTAAACTCTTTTCAAAAACTGTGCATTCAAAACCCAAGCTTTAGAGAAAGTAAGCGCAAGGTTTGTGATGACCTCTATGAACATGTTAAAGTTTTATCAAATTTTGCTAAGCTCCAGGCCGAGATACCTTCAAAAACAGTACTCGCGAAAATGGGTGTTCGTATACTGTGCTTCTCTGGGCCGAATTCCGGTCAATTGCGTCTCGACACGTTTTGCGGGCGCACGCTCCCGAGTCGGAAGAGCTTCCAGCGTTGCAGCCGCCGATCTGTTGACTCTAGGTGGGTTTTGGAAACTGGAAACTAAACAAATTTGGGGAAAACGGTATAAAAAAGCCAACATCGAGTCGGCTTTCTTAGACGCTGGGAACTCGGCTGACTCGATGCGTGCGGCTGCAAAGTTATGTCGAGACGCAATCGCGGACCAGAATTTTGGCTCCAGAGAAGCATACAGAACATATTTCCTGGGTACAATGAGGTGTACCTGAGAAATTCTGTTGAAATTCGACTGGTTTCGCAAGTCATTAGATAGGTGGACTCCGACACACATTCGAGCCTCTACGATTAAGAAGTCGAATGCAAAGCGGCGCACCTCGTTAGACATTGCAGACGTCTCTAACTTTTGTCTTCATTTGGAGAATGCTTAATTCAGGAACGAATGCTTTCGTTATTCTTCTCTCCATGTTCTACTTTTCTTATTAATGCTGGCTCAATGATTTCCACCTTCATCTCGCCCATTTTCCGATGTGAGTTGCATTTGTTGCTTGCTGTAACGTCACATAAAAACCTCTTAGTAGAAGGGAAAAATGCTGTGTCCTTCCACAAAATTAGGCTATATTTTCAGCTCAACCATGTCTCGGTCAGGACTCGTGCTATCCACTCGCATTCGGTATTCCCGCTATTTTGATGATACTCGCTACATGTGAGTTCCGGTTTTGTTTCTGTTTTTAACTACATAATTAAATTTATAGGAGGGTTTACGTTTTTCTCACTAATTATGAGATTGGTTTTGCTTGTTAATTTGTCCTTATGTGATTGACTGATTTTACTGGTCAATTATTTTGCTGATTCTAGATTCTTCTTTTTTTCATCGCAATCTTATCTTTGCAGCCAGTCTGCACCATGCGAAAAAACTACATAAAAAGAATTCGAAAGTCTCAAAAAAATCTAGACTTTGACTTGTCGTCGGGAGTTGCTATATTCAAAAGTACATATAACTATGTATGTAGTAGCAAAGTTGATCTTTGCATAACAAGTTTTCGGAGCAAAGAGAATTCGGGGAGTTATACATTTTTTCCTACTCTCATTTATCCGATCAGCCAATTTCCAGGTGAAAGCGAAAGAACTTTTCAACTCACCAGTCTTGTTAAGAGTCACATGAGATGATAACAAGATCCGATTAGTCTCCGGTCCGTGTATGAATCTGAAGAGCGCATTCCTTACTAAGCGTCCATCAAAAACACTCTTCGGCATACTACTGGCTACAAAAACAATAATCATGCAGCGGTATGGAATCGTTGATCTTCTGATGGTCAACTTCTAGAGGTGCGGATCCCGAAATTATTTCAAAATTGGACAATAGCAAAAGAAACTGTTGTTAAAACTACTCTTCAATAGTCCCAAAATAGATCCCCAAGCCGTTATCCTGTCGTACGCCCGGTAAAAGATGGCTATCGACCCGATTAGTAGTAAAAACGAATAAGTGAATAGACATTAGATGACTGATGCAAACTGTTCTTCTAGCCTGTATATATACATACATATATGGAGCCTAGCTTGCTCGGATGAGTCCGGGCAGAGTAAGCAGCGGAGATGCCGTACATGGCAAAATCTAATTGTGATAAGAAGATTTTGACATGATAAGCCCGATAAACCATATTTCTACCGGCTCAACATGAGAGAGCTAAGCTATAGAGTCTGTTTATAACGGAGTGCACAAGCTCATGGTCCGCTGCTGGTCCTCTATTCACGCTCCACTACGGTAATCAATACGTTTTCAACTGACCCGGTATACATCGGCGACCCCGTAAGCGATCGCTAAGTTGATGCCACCACTCAAAACTCACCAAATAGATGGCAGCGTGGCGTGGTGGGTGGGTGAGTGACAACAGTGGCTTATCGATCACTTACGGGTTCGCTGATGCATACTGGGTGGGCCCAGGACGCGTCTGTTACCGTCGTAGAGGGCTAGTAGAAGACCATTGGCGGACCATCAGTTTGTGCACTCGTTATAAACAGAGTATACGGAGATCGGTAATGATCCCAGGATTCGCTTAGATGTTACCCTGTATCGACCCGGTCTCTGATGAGCTGGCGATAAACATCTGGGTGGGAGAATGTCGTCAAATCTCCAGCGTGTCAAAGCGAATATCTCCCGGCGAACGCAACGCCCGGTTAAAATCCCGCTTGCACACAAGGTATTATGAAGAAGTTTAGACGGTAAGAACCATAATGTCCTCAAGCTAAGTGCCAGCCCATAGTCAGCGGCGTGTCTGGTGTTTTTCTTGTTCTTTAGCGACCCTTATGTCTTCTCGGACCGGCAATGTCTAGAGTTTTTTCAAATCATTACTGTAAAGCGTTATGGCAAGCATACCCTTTTGAGCAAACTTTAAAACTGACACTTATTGGCGCCTCTCCCGTTATACCGCGCGCGATCGCCTGCTTGTCATCCACTCCCCGATATTAGCCACGCAACAACTTCAAATGACAGCCTTCAGTCTAAGACAACATTGTATTTCCACTACGAATATCTGCCACACAGCTGCCGCGACACTCTATTCACCCTTCTAAAGTCTGTCCGAGTGAGTCTGTCCGCCCACGCAGTCAGCGTGCGCGGCCAGCGGCTCGCGAAGGCACATTTCGGACGGGGCTTCTCACTGCTGCTAACAGCTGGATCGGATACTGCTTACTGTCCGTCCATTAATTCTTCTAATCGGTTGGAAGGTCAAAGCGGCCTCCGGGAAGGCTACTCGGGAATAGAACATTCCGTCTAGACCGAAGGAAGGTCATAGGAACCACCTCTGACAGCGTGGGCGGACAGTCTTATTCGTACGGACTTTACCAAAAGTGAACTCTTTGTTGACAATTTGTGCCTAACCTCTAACCACCGCAGCTCTCCTCTGACGCTTGTGCCCGTGCATATATCTTGCGAACAAATTTTGAGATGCACTATCTTCAAAAAAAATCTGTCAGTAATGTAGGGCGCCCGCGAGCGGCGGTAGCGTCTGAGAGAACTTGGCAAGCTGCACGCAAACGCTCCGCACGTGCGTACGCGATTCTCTGAGCTCCATTATGAAGAAAACAGTTTAATCTTGGTTTTTACTGAACAGGGAAGGCTACTAATTTTAGGTCTATTCATGGCCGGCTCGTTCTGGTACAAAAAACCTCCGCCAAAGGAAAACATTTTCGCCGAGGTTGCACGCGTTATGTGTGTGAGTGTTTTTGTCATACTATGACTCTGTAGGTCTTCTAATACGATGTTTTTTTCTTAGGGAAATTCTTATTTTGTCCACCAAATACATACATTTTATTCATTAAGTTGCATGCTCCGGTTAGTAAGTCATCTTCCAGAGAGCAATCGCCAACAAATTCCGCTCAACTACAAAAAAAGAACACTGGTTGGACAACTACTTGGACACACATGTCTGCGAAAGTGATCCCAAGTAAGAGAAAAATAACCAGTGCAATTCGCACATCCGATTAGACGATGAAAGTCGCTCCAGATGGGATTTCGCAAGTTTTGAAATTTTCAAGCATATATACATACAGGATTCTTAGAAATTTTTGTTCGTAGAGTATACAGTCGGCACCGATCGCACTGATACTTTGCGTGCCCTATTGAAGGTTGGCGTAAACTATTAAATGTTAAATGTTATAACATACGTGCCCCGAGTTCGCGCCAACTTTCAATAGAGAACGCAAAGTATCAATATAATAAATGCCGACTGAATGGCATTTAGCGCACATTAGACAAGAACCCAAAATTTTTGGATGAGTTAATTTCGAGTCTTTGAGAAAACTAAGATCGCCAATTCCTGAACTAATCAGTTAGTCTGGATTATTCCAAAAGGGAGGATAGCGAACATTTAGACATGGCATCGATCATGAAATGACGGCTTCTTGGTCAAATGGATCCCGAGTCGTGAAAATTCCGAATCATTAGGACACATATCCGAAAAATAATTATCTGAATTCAATTTGTACTGAGAGCATCCGAAATGGAACGTTTTCATCGCTTCAAGCTTCCGAAATTCTATCCCATAATTCGGATAAAAAATTTATAACTTCTGGAAACATTGGTAAAAGATGCAGTCTTTACTCATTCTGTTAATTGTAATCTTCCATTTCAATCTCGAAAAACCACTTTGTTGCATCTTTATATTCTTAAAGCAGTGTTCACGATAGAAATAGTTTTTCTGTTTTTCCGCCTATCTTCAAAACGGCCCCATGCTGATTCCAATGATGTCTCTAAAATCGCACAAGACCTTCTGGGAACGGAGGTATGGTCCCTCAAAAATCGAGCTAAGGAAACATGGTGGACGAGTTGTCCGAGGCTTGTAACTTCCGTCTTTCGCAGCCGATGTATGCAAGCTGACCTGAGTAAAGAGAGAAGTTGAGAATGAAGGGAAGAACGGGGATAATGATTGGAAATCTTCGCTCATTTCACGATGTTGAGCATTCATTTGTTCACGTTGGTGGGCGTGTGCAGCGCTTTCGGGGTTTGCCTTGCGCTCGAATCGGCAACTCCACTACCCATTCCTAGTGGAAACTGAAACACATTTGTTATCGTAAGCACTGCCTTTAAGCCTATTATTGTTCGTTCATATCCGTTCCAGTACTTGACCTTTTTTCATTTGTCTCATGTTTGTTTGATGCTGTCAAATTCGAAATATTCGGAATTTTTGTATTTCACTGTTAACAAGCCCTCGGCCATCTTCAATTTACCCAGTCCAGAGAATGATTAGATTTGGGATACGAAATCAAAAATTTTAAAAATGCATAATCAGTTAATTTTTCAGATGTCTGGACTATCGCCTAGAGGTGGGCAACAAGAAAGCTTGTCAGAAGGTAAGAGAAAAGTTTTCGTGGGCATAAATCGTTTTCGTGGGCATAAATCTGGGTGGCTGGAAAATTTTCGTCAAAGAGCGTGGCGTGTCCGGGAAGCGTCCAGAGCAGCGCTCCCCACGCGCAAGCTTGGGTCTTAGCCAAAGGTTCTGTAACTTTTTTTTCAATCAAAAAGCGTGATTCCGTAACAGCAAAGATCTCTGAGAAATCCTTCCTGTTCAGAAGTCATTCATCGACGATGTCAAGTCACTTCTCCGCGTTCTCATCATGTTCTTGCCCGTGCCAATGTTCTGGGCGCTTTACGATCAGCAGGGTTCAGTCTGGCTTATTCAGGGTGAGTACAGTCCAAGGCAATGCATGCGTAGAAAACCTTACTCTGGGTTTCTCGGTAAGTACGTCTACGAAGTGTTGGATTCTGTAGAGAGTGCTCAACAAAACCTTCAATTTATGATGGAAAATCTTAGAGAAAGTCAAAAAAAGTTCTCATCATGCCTATTTTCTGTGTTTGGCATAACAGATTTGCAACATCGTGAATTGTGCGTTTCAATTCTTTCTTTTCAAAAAGAGCCGGATGCGCTTCTTTTTGAAAAATTGAAGCGCACATCACCCACTTTCGGCTCTTTCACGTCAATCTGTCACTCTTTCTTCGGTTAAAAAGCCCCAAAATCTTCCTGCAAAAATGTGGGAGGTTTTTCCCGTCATAAACACTGCTTCTAAAACATCTCCCCTAATTTCATTATTTTCAGGTATTCAAATGGACTGCCGTCTTTCCAGTAATGTGCTTCTCCTCCCCGATCAAGTTCAGACTCTAAACGCTGTACTTATTCTTGGGCTATTCATTCCACTTTTCCAAATCATTATCTACCCACTGGCTGCTAAAATCGTCACAATCACGTATGTTAACTAGCACTCATTTGCTTTTGTGTTTTTTTTGCCTTCAAATTTGGAATTTCCTGAGCAGTACGAAGTACAAAAATCTGATGAAAACGAGCACTGCTAGCGGTCTATCATTTATAGACACGTGCATCTAGTGCAAATAAACTCTCATCTGGTCATGTCAGCAGAATGCCCTTATCTCAAACGTTTTTACTTCTGTTGAAAGTATTCGCTGTCCATCATGACGTACACAATTGGAAGAAAAAGTATACTGCAGGGAATTCGGTCCTTGTAAAGGCCAGGAAACACTTTCAGACGGTCTTAGCTGTGGATTTGGGAAAACCAATAAATGAAAAAAATATTAGAAGCTATCCAACAAAATAGTGATTCTTCTGATTCAGGCCTCTAAGAAAGATGGTCGTCGGCGGTCTGTTAGCCTCTTTATCCTTCCCTCGTGACTGGTTTTGTACAACTTAGTGTAAATGTGAGTTACATTCTGCGTGGTTTGCTCATCTGAATCTCATATAAAAGTGGAATGATCTCTAAGCAGACCACTTCTTCCCACTCTTTCCTGCCTTCAAACGAAGCTCTCTGTCAGTGTCTGGAACCAGCTGGACAACTGCACTGTGGTCGCCACATTCCCGAACCAATCTCCAATTAGCGTAGCACCACAATATTGTAAAGTTTTCGTATGCCAGGTTCCGGGGTCTGAACACATTCGACACGCAATGCAGAATTTCTGCACGCACTCTCTTCACCGCGGACCGATAACGGAGATCGCCACAAAGCATTGCCATGCATGGGGCGTCCTTTAGGGACCGAATAGATCTTCCTGCCGCAGAAAGAGACGCGGCAGCATGGAATGGAAGGGAATCCAACATGAGGCGCCGCATGAGATCGATTCTCTCCCATTGCAGGCGCCATGCCGCGCCTTTGCGTGCGGCGAAACTCATTCGGCCCCTTATATTCTTGCCGCCGAGCGGCGCGGCACAGTGCATTTCGGTGATAGTTGATCACGCGCGGCGCGGCGGGTAATCGACATTATAAAATTCGCAATTCGGCCCCACCGCTCGGCAGCAGAAGTATAATCGACGCCTAGGAGAATCATTCGCTTTCAAATCAAATTTGTGGGCAGGTTGAACTCATTGCTGAATACCTGTCTATGGTTTGGATTCGCAGCTTTGTTCGCTTTAGAGAGACCGTATTCCCAGAAAATCTAGCATGGGTCAGCGCAAAATAAAAAAATTGGTCAAACCGCTAAGTTATTCCAGAACGTGATGAGTCCGTTATTTAACCTCAATTGGTTGCATCTAAAGTGTGCCCAAATGCGAATAAATCCGTCCGCGCGCGGTCGGAGGTGCGTGTCGAACGACCGTCGCGTCTCATGTCCCTGGGAGCAAGCCTCCTCAGCACAGAATATCCGACACTGTCTACTATTTACGTTCTGGTTATGTACTCCCCTTCTCCACCATTTAGGGCTCACTATTTGTTACGAAGTAGCTTTGATGACTATTTTGTGATTAAGTGACAGCGCATCATTAGGGTTGGCCTCCTGTTTTAGGGAGGGCGTACGGAAAATATTGTTTTTCAGACCCTTTTCTTTTCCTTTTTGAAGTTTGTTTCGTTAGTTTTGTGGTAAACACTAGATGGACTAATCGTTCGTTGTGTTTTTTTCCTCATACTAAGGCTTGTTTTACATACATCGCGATGCTTTAGAAATTCATGTTCTGGTTTTTGCGAGTACAGTCCTCTGCATCAGTAATACGCGTCCGAAATTTCCCAAAAGCCCCGGGGATTTTCATGGTTATTTCCAGAAAAATTGCGTTTTCATAGTTTTGCGAATAGAAAACTGGTACCCGAAAAGCAAATATCTTGTGTATTCCGGAATTTTTTTCTTCGGATTCAGCTCGGAACTTTTTTTTAGGCTTATTTTGGAGTGGTTTATTTTGTCAAATTCATAGGAACTTCGGCCGATTTTGGTCCCAAGCTATCCACTAGGAAGTTCGGCGTGGTCGGAAAACTCCGGTCTCGCCACGGAGCGGTGAAATTGCAACCCTGTGCTTTCGCTCACCCCAAGGCTCACAACAACCGAGGGTTTTCCCCTTATATGTATCTAGAGAATAAATGGCCCTCGGAGAAGGTCATGAGGCTCCACCCAAAGTCGGACTTCCAAGTATCGGCATAACAGGTGCAGATATTGGAAGGCCTCAAATCGCGGCGTATACGAGTTCTCATAGGATCGATAGCGTGTTTGCCAAGCGTCACTTTTGGAGATTTCCAGAATGATACTACTAATTTCCCTCAAAAATTGTCTATACTCCAGCAAATCTCGGTCTCGAACTGAAGCAGAGTTCGGCTCGTTCTCCCAATCTGCGGGTCCGCTGCTGTTGCCGTCCGGGCCACTGTTGTTGCTGTCTGGGCTTCTCCACTTCTCCAGGACAAACTTTTTGGTCATTCCCAGTTCGATCAGCGGCTTATTCATCTGCGAATTGTGTGCGGCCTAACAGGGGTCCGACCGCGTACCCTATATGGCTCATGAGCGGCCGGCCTCCATAGTAGTATGGATTGGTCTTAAAGGCAGTGTCCACGATAAATTTCTGTCCTCGGTTTTTAGCCGAAACTCGAAAGTTCAGGGTCTCAAGGAACCACTGGGGTCGAAAGAACGAACGAAATGAGGCCGAAAGAGCTCCATACGGCTCCGAAATCCGCTCGCGGTCGAGTTTTCCGAGGAACAGTTTGGTCCGCTTCTACATTAGAATTGGAGCGCGAGCGCGGCTGAGTTTTAGCAATGGGGCGCATTTTCGCAAGCTGTCTATTCTAGGCCCATGCCCGCGCAACTCAACCACCGTTGAAATGTGTCTGTCAATAAGAAGAGCTGATCTTGGATGTTTCCCAGCGTTTTTCACGATTTTTTCTTTACTGACGAAACGGCCAGACTCTAAGCCTTCGTTCTCTGGTGAAAATTCAAAAACGATTTTTATCGTGGGCACTGCCTTCAAGAGGGAGCGTACCGCAAAATCTTCTGATTTCAGACAACAATGGACAACAAGAAAACCGGCGAAATGTCGATGCACCTGAAGGCACCATCAGCCACCACTAAATCGTGGTCCGTTCCTCTAGCGCTCAGCTATACCGGCTGCACCGCCGATAAGTACCAGGTATTACTACTAGTGATAAATCAACATTGGATCAGCCTTATAGAATGAATTTGCAGAACCTACCTACCAAATTCGACGTCCAACTGAGAGCAACGGAAATCTACTACGTCGCCATTAGTCCAAATGGCGTTTACCAAGGCGAATCGGACCCGTCCAAACCAACACAAGGAACCGGAGAATTCAGTTTAGGGTGAGTATGGAGATCTTTCGTGAAAATGGTTTTGAACAGTTGGGACTTTCTTGTACGAGAAAGTTGTAAATTGATGCGCCTATGAGGATTTATTGACATCTTTATGAAAAATAGCAGCTAAAACCATCCATAAACCATGCTATGACACAGAAAAGCTATCATTCCGCTGCTTAAGAAGCTTGTCCAGGCGTACTAGACGCGGAAGTGGCGCAGTGACAAGATATTTCCTTCGTGTCACGATGCTCCCAAGTTCGACTCCTCAGAATGCCTTTTTTGTGTTTCTAGTGTTCGCTCTGAGAATTCGTGCTTTTCTCCCCTTTGTTAATTCCATCTATTTAAAACCCATGATAAAATTTCTGTCCATGGTTTCTCTAATTGGTAAAAAAAGCATTGTTTCCAGAATTGTGTTGGCCACCACACCGATTTACGACGGCAACCTGGTTATGTGCCGAATGGACGCCGGCGATTTTGACCCGAAACATCCGTGTAATCCGAAAAGTCCTTCTGATTTCTACTACTGGGAAACAAACTACGACCGAAATACCGATGACCGTACGGCCAACTCCACCTACTGGACAAATCAGGGAAAATCCTCTAACTACGCCGTGGACTACGTGTTCAAACCCGTCAAGCCTGGAAGGTAAAATATTTTATAATTAGACTACATATCTGTTTATTGTCCAATTTTATGTATGGTTTCCGTATTATATTTAGTCTGACGCATGGACCAGGCCGCTGGCCAAGCGGTGTTGGCGGCATCACTGGCCAACGGTGTTTTTGTCGCGCACGGCGATTTACCGTCGCAGCCCTGTCCATTTACCAGACTAAATTTATCGCGTGCATTCTATGTGCGGGTAGTCCGCCCAGATGAAACAGACCACCCACGCGGTCGGCGTGCGTATTCAAAGGGTGTGGCTGAGGCAATTTTTCTGAATCATGAAGTTGATTAGCAGGGTAATCTCTCATATGTAGTGAATACCACCCAAGCCATATGCTTCCAGCGGTGGGAAGCCCATCCAGAAAAAAAAACGGCTTCGCGATAGCTGTTCCGCACGCACGCCTCCAGCTTGGGCGGACAGTCTCATTCGGACACACTTCATGTATCCTAACATTATTTTGTTAATAGGAGTGTGCATACTTCAATTTTTTTTCCCGATGATTAGGTCGAAATAATCTAATACTTTTCTGTAGTGCACGTGAAGCCATTTCAAACGACCCACACCACATCGCCATAAAAATCTGGAAGTTCGAGCCCAAAATCTATTCTGAAAAGCGGCAGGGAACCCAATTCTTTCTGAATGTTTCTATCAACCCCTCTTCAAGTCGTCGCTGGTAGCCTAAAAGGGTGAATAGATGGGATAGGGTTGGCAAGACAGATTTGAATATCCGTCTCTTGGAATATATTTTTTCGGTTTTTCCAATTATCCGCTTCATTCATAAAACTGAATCATCAGTATTCGAGATAAAATTGGTCCAACTTGGAATATCTAGAAAAGGTTGTTGGAATTCCCCCATTTATTTGAGGCATTCCAATGTGTACAGTGACCTTTGAGTTATTGATCCATTTGTGAGCTACATAGCATCGATTTCTTTAGCTAATAGAGTCCTTGAACTTCCGCCGCCAAGCAGCGCATCGAATGGTAAACGATCGGGCATGTGGATCGAATCCACACCGCGGGTGTGGCTAGGGAGCAGTTTGGCTAGCACACGCGACGGAAAACGCTTTGCGCGCTCATCGTCCTTGGGAAGCGTTAACCGACAACCTTCGAAAAAAAGGTAGTCGTTGTCTCATTTTAGCCGTACCCCTTTATCATTTTCGCTTTTCATTCATGTTTTTGTTTGTGTTTGACGTGCTTTTTTAGACGCAACGCTTCTCATACCATCGTTTCGATTGAATTCGCATTTTTTTATACAAGTTTTTTAGAGTTATTTTTGTTTGCTTCTTGGAGCGGAACGAGAGATGGTGATATTGATTCCGACGCCGACCCTACGTCTTGCACAACAAAAACATGAACAAAATGCAAAAACGATGAAGGGAAACGGCTAAAATGGAACAACAACAACTTTTTTGAGTGCCCTCGGTTAACGCGCCCCATGGACGATGAGCGCGCACAGCGTTTTACCGTCGCGCGTCGTGTGTACCAGCCGAACTGTCCTTACCCACACCCGCGGTGTGGATTCGATTCACATGCCCATCGCTCGCACCGCACCGCGTGATCAATATTACAGAAATTCGCTGTGCGGCGCAGCGTGGCGGCGGAAGCACAAGCGACGCCTAATGCCGGCGTGACGTGTTGAACACTTACGGGTCTTCTATGCATATCGAGGCCAGCCGGAGAACAGATCAATTACCGTAGTAGAGGGTCCGTAGTGGGCCAGTGGCGGACCATGAGTTTGTGCACTCCGTTGTGAGCAGAGTATATGTACATTCAAACATTCTCAAAATACTAACTCTTAAGGCACTCTGTTCCATTTAAAGGCATCGTCCACGGTGGAAATCACTTTCAATTTTCTATGTACAATCCAATTATTCGGGCTAGCAGACACCGCCCACGGAGCTTGAGGCTCCGAAAATGCTCCCCTTAAAAGTTATGGCCACCAGAAAACTGCTGCGGGGTCGACCATCTAGCACTCCTGGTCGGTCATCTAACACTTTTTCATTGAGTGTTGATGTGACCGTCAAACAACGTGAAAAACATTTACCGTACAAACTCTTCATGCAGAAGATCTTCGAAAATGGCGGTGACCAAGTCTCCAAATGCAGAAAAACCTCGAAAATAATTTTGGAGCGAAATTGAAATCCTTTTTTACATTGTAATCAAACTGGTTTTTTTTACAAAAGGTTTTTCTGGGGCTCCTCCGACTTTTTCGTTAACTAAAGAGGCCAAACTGTAGAAAAACATGAAAAATTAATATATGGTTTTCATCGTGTACGATGCCCTTGGAGGCAGTGTTCACGATCCTTATCATGTTCGAGTTCGACTCAAAAAGGGGGTTTTTCGGTCGTGAGCTATCGAAATATTTAGAAACAGCGAAGAAAAACGCTCAGAATAAGTTAAAATAGCGGTTTCTAGCGTTCAGGGAGTGGACGAGCTTACGGGCCCTGCTAGTTTCTGCAAGCGCGCGCTAATGGGAAAATCTGCGCTAGTCGACCAGACTGGACGTAGCGGAGTTTCTTGGAAATTTGCCATAGAAACGTCCGCGGCGCCACAAGCTCGTCGGAGCAGGGCGGACGGGCTAAGAGCAGGCGTACTGGGCTAACGAAATCTTCACTACTTGCCGTCGTTTTCATCGATTTCTAGCCCTTTCGACGCTTTTTTTCGGCCCTAGCCCTCCAGCATCTGGCGGTTTCACTGATCATTACTTCAAAAACGAGAGTCATCGTGTGAACACTGACTTTAACTTCCTCTCCAAGTAGCATAAGCTTTATGCACCAGACAGTTCCCAACCTTATCGAATGCCATTAACCAGACCAGTCAAAGTTCAGTGAAAGCAATCATTAAACGTGTGCAACGACTTCTTATCTGATGATTTTGATGAAATCTTGGGCCCCACTTTCTTGACCTTTTTGTGCCACATGCTCGGTCAGCAACAAATCCCATTATGCTATTCCGTAAGTGGGGCGGAATTCATCAACGCGTTACGCTGGGTTGGGTAAAGGCGTCGGCACGTTTGATGTGGTTACCCTGTAAAAGCGGAAGAAGGTTCTGTCAAGCCGATGCCTTAGCGAAAAAGTTCAATTCCTCATCAGCTGGAACAAAGCATGACGCTGCTCCGTGCTGTAAGTCTACGGGTGCGTAATGTTTCGAAGGATATACCCAAACCCTTGGTCACAAAGGCGAGCACAATGGGCCAAATCTTCTGAAAAACTGGTAAATTTCTTCAGATGGGCAACTATACTACCTCGACGGTACGCCGCCAAAAATCGTTGGATTCAAGACCCCACCAAAGGAGAATATCACCGTCACTGCCACTGGGTATTTGGATGGAAGTCCACGAGCAGAGGAGGTGTATACGTGCTCGCCCTAACTGGATCAAAGGTATTTACTACACATCGTTCAATGGCAAATTTCTATGAACACTCCATTATTTGTCTACATTTTCAGACCACCCTATGTAGAAAAGCATATTAATCAAGTAGTACAGTCAAATTCCGTATCCATTCTCTGGCAAATTCCACAAATTGTTATCATCACTGCAGCTGAGATTCTCTCTCCATTACTGGTTACGAATTCGCTTATTCACAGGTACGTACTGTGCCTTCATTCTGGGCTAAATTCCGGTCTCTCAACTGCGTCTCGACACGCTTTTGCGGCCGCACGCGCTCGAGTCAGTCGGGTTTCTCCCACGCGGGCTCGGAGTCAGTCGGGCCAAAGCCGACCTGATGGCTTTTTTATTCAATTTTCTCTAATTTTTCTTAGTTTCCAGTTTCCAAAACCCATCAAGAGTCAACAGATCGGCGGCTGCGGCGCCGGAAGCCCTTATAACTCGGGAGCGTGCGGCCGCAAAGCGTGTCGAGACGCAATTGCGGACCGGAATTTGACCCAGATAAGCACAGTAGTCAAGGAATACATGCATTGACTACATGAATTAGAAACGCGTTGAGAACGCGTAAATCATTAGCTCTTTCGTCGTTGACCAAAGCTCGCTTGAAGTGGGCATTTTATGAAATTCAAGATATCTTTGCGACCGGCATTAGAGGTCCTTCTTTTGTGATCTTCTGACAGTTCACTCCCGAAAAAATGCATACAATGCTTACACAATCAGTTGAGTGAACTCAGTCAGGAACAAGCTAATAAGAACAAAAAACTATCGCCTTTCGAAATTGCACTGACACTTTTTTTTCAGTCTGCACCTTCAATGAAAGCTATGGTCCAAGCTCTATGGTTATTAACAACTGCAATTGGAGATTCAATTATTGTCCTGATCACTGCACTCAACCTCTTCGACAACATGGCAACTGAATTCTTCGCTTACGCAGGCGTGTATCTACCCTAATCCTATTATAACTGCTCAAAAAATACACTTCTCGAGCGGCGCGGCGAAGTGTAATTCTATAATTTTTGTTGTGCCGCGCCGCGCGATCAATATGGCAGAAATGCGCACTGCCACACCGTTTGGCGGGGCACAGCGCAAATCTGTCATATTCTGTTTCTGTTATTCTGCGCAGAAGTATAGACGACACCTTACAATTCAATGCGACTTGACGGACGTCACGCGAAGGCGAAAATTCGTCTTTACTTGTTTACGCTAAATCGCGTACGTATGCGACACAATTGCACATGTCAGTGCGACACGATTTTCGCGTCGCACTTCCATGAGCCATCTCGTAGCGCCACAAAAATTCTAAACTCCGCGCAAGGGGTCCATTACACTTCCGCTGACCAGCGGCGCGGCAAAGTGCAGTTTTATACTTGGTATTGATCACGCGGCGAAGCGCGATCAATATTATAGAATCTCCACTTCACCGTGTCGCTCGGCCACGGGAAGTGTATAAGAACCCTAACGTTAGGCGGGGCTTATCATGGGCTAATACCATCCGCCTGTGATCTAACAGCTATCGGCCTGGGTTTAGATGGGCATGGATACGTCATCGGGTTCGAGTCGGGCCGATAGCGAGTAGACTAACGATTCTCATCACCCGCGCGTCCTTTGGGTAGATTCCCGAGAGAGTTTAGCTGACACCTAATGATAAAACAAAATGAGGCAAAACCCTTTTGAGACAGCACATACATGAGCGCCCAGCAAGGCTTTCCTTGCCGACTTATCGTCCGATATGCACCCGCGACCAGCCCGAAGAGATTGTGGACAGCCTTCAGGGTCAGCCCTGATGTACATTTTGTCTGAGTATATGCAAAATCAGTCGACACATTATGGCCATAAGCAGGATTTCTGAGGCGGCATCAAGAGTCACGGTAGCGCGCGCTATCACCGATTCGGAGCTTATTATGCACGTTAGGTAATAGTTTACTTCAGACAGTTAGTAGTTCAGTCCGCAAAGTGCGCGATGATAGCGGAGCGATGCTGCGGTGTGGCTAAGCGAGTATCCTCAGACAGGTAAAGCGGGATCACCCGGGCGTTTTTTTCCTTTGGTGCCCGGGTGATCCCACCGCCCGGGTCTATCCTAATAACATCCGTGTCTGAGAATACGTGCGACCGCGCCGCAGCACTCTTTTCGTAATTCAGCACGCGCTTTGGGCGGACTGAATCGGGCAATGCGGAGTTGAACAGCATTCTCATTTTTAACCAACTTCTTCTCCTCCGCTCAGCGCGCGTTTGCGCTAGTTCTGGTGCACGCCACCCTCGAAGATTAGTGTCACTCTCTGGCCGCATTCACGGGACACTTAGGCGGGATCAATCGATAACTGCAAGGTCGATCCCAAAGATGTAGTCCTCCACTGCGGTGGGGCGTTCCTGTCGAGCGCGTCGCTGAGTAAATATTTTTCCGGCTCCTAAATAGATTTGTAGGATGATCAGACGAATAGAGCAACTGCGGGAAGCGCTCATCCAGTGAAATGCCTTCGCAACGGCCGCTCGACACGCATGCGGGCCACGTGGGCGGACAGTCTCATTCGGGCACATTTTCGCTCAGCCCGATACCGCAATAGTGTAGGTAGGGTGGTGAAAAGTGACTTGGAGCTGTAAGCGCTGTTAACTCTCCTGCTTGCAAAAGTGCTCAAACGCTATAGGAAGAAAAACGTCACCTCATAGAATCCTTGCTGTCTCCGGAACCTCTTTGAACGACTTGGCGTTCCTTCGCCGTACTTGCGCATAGTGCGTTGCGGTCGCAAAGCGTATCCTGTTTTGTCGCTCGATGCGGTGCCTGGAAAATTTTGCATTTCTGTGTTGATAGCTCCAGTATCACTCAACTATCGGTATAGACTACATTTGAACTTTTTAATTTATAGCTCATCTAACTTTAGGAACGATGTGTGGTGTCATAGTCATATTCGCCTTGATGTCCATCTTTTATTACGAGTAACAACTACTAAGCACTCAAGAAAGCGAAGCTTGACTTTGGTCCGGACGATGAAGAACATAAAGAAAAGCATGGTTTCTTGGAAGACATAACGCACCGATTAAGAGTGAGTTCTTCAACCTACATGCGTGACGGACGCGCGCGGGATAGGGCCTGTCTACACACTGAAGGGAGAGTTGTCCCGTTTTTGCAGTTCGACACGTGACGCTATTCAATCTAAGCGAAGCGGTAGAATTAGAGCCGCAAAAGGCGAGACAACTCCTACGTCGGCGTGTAAAGAGCCGCGATCCCGACGCGCGCGTCTATGCGGAAATTGACACTAAAACGTTTTCGAACGGCAGATCACGGGAAAACATTTTCTAATGTTTAGTCTTTCTCGCTTGATCCTCACGATGGAGAGTACGCTTGGGCGGTGGAAGCACGGTTAGACGACTACATACCTGATGAAAGGTTCTAGCAGTCAAGAGCAAGAAATGAAAAAAATTATATACATAGATTTCTATTAATAAAGCATTTCGTGTTACGAGCGGCGGCCGACGGCACTTCTGATGTGTATGTACCTTACAAGTTTTGAATAAATCTTGTACTTGTATAGATTATGTCCGGATTTTGCGACGAAAGCGTAGCGTGTACAGGGCGGCAATTAAATGCACGCTTTGCCGCGACAATTGGGCTGAAGTCTGTCCGAATGAGACTGTCCAATCCATCGAGGCTCCGGTGCGCGCGTGTAGAGCGGCTGTTGCCAAAGCGTTTTTCGGACGAACTTCATCACGACTGCAACCAACTATAACAGTTCCCTGAATTCGTGGTTGAATGAGCGATGGTTCCATCATCAAATGCACCGTCTTCTTCCCTTCAATCTCAACGTCTCTTCTTTACTCAGGCCAGCTCGCACAACATCGGCTGCAAAAACGGAGTTACAATAAATCTTCATACTAATACGTATATAAAGTTCATATGTATTGGGAATTATAAACCAAGTATGGACAAATTACATGATCGCCAACTTTATAATTTACATTAGACCCTATCTTCCAGATAATTCATGGGTAGGTTAATCAAAAGAGGTAAGGTAAGAAAGAAATGTTGACAAAGTTCTGTTTCGCCCCTGGCCCTTCAGACGAACTCTTATCAAACAGCTCTTGCCGGGGCTCTTTCTGAGTGAGGAAACAGAACTGTCGATGAAAAAAGAAGGGATGAATACGAAAGCATGAGCCGAGCAGAGTGGGAGTAGTAAGTTAGAAACGTTAGAAAGAGGTATTAGGGCAAGAAGCTATAGTATACTATCAATATCAGAATGAAGTCCATATGATCAAGAAGTCCTTATTTTCGGACAGTATCGAACACCGACCTATCAACAGTGAAGACTTAGCATGTTATGCTATTTACCACCATTGTGTTATACTTTTCTTGTCATCTCTTGAGGTTAAACTTATATGCTATCATTTTTGTTTACATAGGATGCATTTTTATTATATTAACTTCTACGAATTCTGGTGTATATTGGTTTCCAATTAAAACTGTTTTCATTTCTTTGAGTTTTTCCGTGAAGGAATCTAAATTTGAACAGATATTAGCTAATCTCAAGGTCTCCGTGCAAATTGTGGATGCTTTGACTTTTATAGAGATATCAGAATGAGCATGAGGAAATCTTTTAACACTGAAATCAAAATCATCTGAAAAAAGCCTCGGAAAACTCGTCCACAATACTTCCCTAGCTGAATGTTGAGAGACCATAACTCCGTTTCCAGGGAGTCATGTACGAATCCGGGAACATCCTTGAAATCAGCATGGGACCGTTTTCAAAATAGGCGGAAAACAGAAAAACGACTTTCTGTTCCTTCCTTTAAAGCGCAAGTGTCCACTGATAAAAACCATGTCTGATTTTTTCGGTGGAGATCGGGCAGCTGCGGGGGCCTAGCGCGCAACCCCAACGTTGAAAAACCACATAAAAATGAGCTCGGAACGGTCCCCTACGGCCCCAAAGTGCTGGATACACCCGTCAGCTCGTCACCCCCAGATGTTCTTTTTCCACGCCCACTGACGTGAATAAATGAATGCTCGAGATTGTGAGATGAGCGATAGCTTTCCTATCAATAGCCCCGTTCTTCCCTTTATTCCCGACTTTCCTCTCTATACTCAGGTCAGCTCGCTTACAACGGCTGCAAAAAGACGGAAGTTACAAGCCACGGACAACTCGTCTCACCAGTGCCTTCCTTTAGCTCAATTTTCGAGGGACCTTTATTCCGTTCCTGAAGGTCTTGTACGTTCCAAAACATCATTGAATCAGCATGAGACCGTCTTTTCAAAGATAGGCGGAAAAACAGAAAACGATTCTTATCGTGAAGGCTGCTCTTTGACCGTTCTGGAATGGTTTGTATATGCATGATCAGATTCTGGACCAAGATGGGTAGCATCCTTGTGGCGTTATCTAATGTCTTGTCCGAATGAGACTGTCCGCCCACGCGGTTTGGCGTGCGTATTTTTCGGAAAAGCCTTCTGACGGCTGCAGACAGCCTGAATAGAATGCTACATATTCCGTGATTCTTCTTTAGAATCGCGCTAATCGGACTTACAGATCTAAAACGTCGCCACGTATTGGACAAACACGCACGCCGACCGCGTGCTCTGACAGTGGGGCTCATTCGAACAGAAATCATTGATACCAAGTGGTCTTACAACGGTTCCCGAAAGTTCTGAGTTTAGCTACATTTTGAGAGACACATATATCAATTGATGCGGATGTTGGGATTCCCCAGCATACATGTTTTGAACGTGGTTCGCACTTCGAATCGATTTTCTGGGTTTGAAGCCCCCTCCAATTCTTCTTCAATTCTCAGTGTTTTCGATGACAATGACCGCAAAACGGTGACTCACGGGAAAGTCAAATTAGTGCTCATAAGAGTCATAATGGCACCTAAAGACAGATATTGCATAAACTCTCTTCTAGAAATGATGCACTTTACAATATTTCTTTCTCTTCTTCCTCTAGTAGAAATATAAACAGGGGCATTATTCCGTCCCCACAATAGGCGCGGCAAAACTTCATGCGCACACCGTATTTTTTTAAAGCTATCCGCATTATTTGGGCTAGTTATCCGCCTCTGAAGCTTGCACCATCGCTTTCAGCCTATCTGCGAAAAATCCTTCTTCACTAATTTAGGAAGAATGGCCAATAATTAATCAAGCGAAGGAACGGCTAGAAACGAAATATCATATTGAGAAATTGACAAATCGAAGTTCGATTAATCTCAACTCCTCTCGGACACGTGGAAATTCAGAGAAAATTTCTTTTTGGGGATTCCCCAGAACTAAACTCTCCGATTGAACAGTTTCACATGCAGAGCTGGCTCTGCTTTCGTCAGCCTCTTTTGAAATTGAACTATATGAATGTGCCCGCAGTTCTTTTCCATCTTTTAAACTCGCAACGTTTCGTGTATTTTTCTTGCGTGGTGATGTTTGCACTTTTGCCTTTCGTCTATGTGCATATTCTTCTGCCCTATTTTTCCATGCCTACCTTATGTAGCGCGTGTATTAAATATAATAAAATAGATAGCTCCCAAACGGCCGTCAAACTAGGCTGTGCTTCGCCAGCGTCGTGCCCACTTCCCCAACGGCCAACAAGGAAATGGACGAGTAGGGCATAGCGCATACAAGTTTCTGAGCCGTATAGGGCTATCTATGGCTTCGTTCTTAGTCGTTCTTCCACCATTGTTGTTGGGAATGGAATCCCGGTAGAATCCATCTCCGGGGAAAACCAAAATCGATCTTATTATGCGCACAGTGCCTTTAGTGATCTCCCACTCTCGCAGGTCAATCATCAAAGGTGCCGAAGCTTCATTAGCCTACAACACCCGCCCAAACAATGGAAGTGCATTTAGTGGTAAACGCATCTCGCGAAAACGACTAGTATTGTTACTCTGTATCCATTCGGGCTCAGTAGTAAAACTCTGCAGTATCTCTGACCCGAGCTGCAGCTTCCAAAAGTTATAAGCAGTTTTTCAAGCTTTGCAAGAAGGCAAGGGTACCCATCAATCATTTTCTGAGTGTTTCGAAAAATTGCTCGGATTTTGCTCTCAAAACTCGTAGATGGGGTCTAATTAGGGTGCTGAAAAAATATAGGTTCCAGGCTCCAGAAATCCTTAGGGTTATATTGTACCTTACGGTAAATACAATGTCATTTAGAAAGTAAATCTACATTAGCATTTCGAAATTTGCAAATGGACAATAATTCATATTCTAGCGCACCCTGAATGAAACCCGCACAGAAGATAATTCTGGGACTTTTGACCTGAACTAACCGTATAACCAATAGTTCGTAATCCACTCATAGAGCTGTCGTGGAAAATCGATTAACGGACTTCATATTCGTGTTCAGCACTCCAAATAACTCCTACAGAAACATTTTAATGCCATTTCCATCGTAAAGCGTTC
Source organism: Aplectana chamaeleonis (assembly GCA_029168955.1). Classification (NCBI taxonomy): domain Eukaryota; kingdom Metazoa; phylum Nematoda; class Chromadorea; order Rhabditida; family Cosmocercidae; genus Aplectana; species Aplectana chamaeleonis. The sequence continues at coordinate 23,291 of JAPDOI010001648.1, forward strand.
CGGAAATCTGTTAAAAGTCGTGCATTTTGCCCCGAAATCTCTTCCTCTGACGTAGAGGTTTTTCTTGAATGAGTTTAGTCGAAAACTTTAAAAATTCGACAGGTAAACCTCATTGATCTTGTTAGTTATACACCAAACAAGCCCCATGAGGAAGTTTCAAACCAATTCTTGTAAAAATAAAACAAACGCTCGTAGAACACTCAAATTCCCAGAAAAAGCGGTAAGCAAACAATTCGTACAAGTCTAAAACGCCATCACTCTGGTACAACGGGTCGAATAGAATGTGCTTCCAGCCAAACTTTGTCCAGGAGGGCTGTTTTAAAACGCTAAACACGATCACGAGGTCTGTTCCCAGATTTCCGAAACATTTCTTGCTTGTTTTGTAAGGTGCAAGAAAAACAAAAGTAGTGTTTCTTGAGCTTTTGACTCTTCTTGGAACTCTTGCAGCTCGGGACGGAATACTGGGCAAATTTTTTGCTATGGAGGCCTAAGAGATACTAACAATACAAGGTGTTGTTTCTGTAGATGTGTTTTATCGTCATGGAAAATTTCTCAGGCCTTGTAAGTGCATGCGGTGTTGTGGAGAGCATTGTCCCCGTGCAGTGAGACTTCGTATGCTGGGAAAGCCAGTCATCAAACCCGGCCGCTGTACGAGGCGCTAGTTGGTGGCCCCTAACCGGGAGGTCGCCAACACCACAGATCTTCGCTGAACGATCTCACTAATTTGTCAAGAGGTGCACTGAGGTGCGCCGAAAAAGTATCTCGGCAACTGTAGAGCCCTGGTTGGTTGGTGAGCCTTGTTACGCAAATTCTAAATTGCTGGGTTCAGGACCAAATCGGTTAGGGCTGTTAGGATAGTGTATCGGGTACTCACAGGTGTCCGGGCCTAACTTGATGCGTTATGCATTTTTTATTTCATTCATATGATTTGACTCTGGGAAGGCAGGGTCCGCGATAAAAACGGTTACAGTTGTGCAGTCCACCCATGGAAAGGTAGATCTTTACCATCACAAGAGCTTATAAAATAAGTGAAAAGCTGAGAGAAAACGCTTCGGCAAATAAGTTACTGCTTGGTGTCCGCTCCGCCTCAATAATCGAGATCTCCATGAATGTCTGTTTTGCCATCTCTTACTTTGCTTTCCTGAAGCTACTTTCTGAGCTTTTTTCCGGAATAATTACTGCTTTGAAGACGGATAAATAAGCATTCATAAAAATATCGACACTTGGATGGAGGAAGACAGCCGTAATTATCAAGCCGTTCTACCTTTTATTTCTGTAAAAGCGTTTCTCCCGCAAATTCTCACTTTTTTCCACTTATGTTTACTTCTTGTAATTTAGCCTATCTACATTTTCTTCGTAGAAAAAGGGGAATGTTGGACTTCCTGCACTCCAATTCGGAAGGGATTAACATTTTTTATCACAAACAATTTTTCTTGGTCATGTTTTCGCCATTTTTTTCTTACTCAATCTTGATAGGGTTTTCCGACCATTACTTCTCGCTTCCTTTCTGCTTCTAGTTTGTTTTGCTTCGTATGCCACTCTTTTCTAGAAACCGGTTCTTTCTTGAACACAGTTTTTTTTGGAAATTTCTGTTAAGTTCTTACATCGAATTAGAGTTTCGGAACTGAAAAAATTATCTTCCCTGGATTCTGGAGAAAAATCTAGTTGAAAATATCAGTTTTTGCTATTAACCCACCTCACTGACGGTATGACATAATCGCAAAGTCGTACCATATACCGTGTCCCACCGGTGGGACACGCCAGCTGGAAATGGCGCGTTCCACGGGTATTTGCTTTTTCTTCCTTTCTCTTCATATTGTAAGCTTTGTAACGCTGAAGGAATATTATCGCAGTTTGAGCTCGCAACACCCTCTCATGCAAAAGAAGAACGATACCTCAAAAAACCGCAACACGGTCAACTAAGTTCTAAGTCACTAACTAAGCAACGTTTTGAGAAGAGTAAACAAGTTTCAAACAATATATTTCTCTTTTTAAACACAAAAAGTAGCGATAGAACAAAAAGAAGTTATAAGGTGCTCGTGAAATGGCAAGGCACAGGCGCGCTTTTTCTTTTGAGCATGAACTAACGTGGTATATCTGAAAAAGTCCAAATCCGTGGTTGCTTTTTGGCCTACTGGCGAACAACGAAGTTTGTATTCGTGTCTAGGGCAGATGAATGCTTTGGATCATATGTAGGTTTGTAAGTTCCTTCTTGCGGCAAAGAAATCGATTTTTGAAAAACGTGTCTCACCGGTGGGACACGTGGTCGTGGATGGGTTAGCTTTTCAACCGTTAACAATACAGAAACTCACCCTGTGCTTTGGTAGGGAAGACAGGAAAAAACGCGAAGAATCGGGCTTTTTTTTCGTCTTTTGACAAAAAATCGCTTCAATGTAGACGTTTTTCGAACTGTTTTTTTCTCAAACTGTTTTTACAGTGCGTTTCAAAACTATAAAGCGCACCCTATTGTTTAGAAATTCTCAAACTCACAATTTGTAGAAGGACAAGAACCTATTCGAGTACAGTAATCTCGAGTACCCTCCGTACATGTGTAACTCTTGGGATATACTCTTACATAACTTTCTCTTCTACTTTCTATTAGAAATATTTTTGAGCTTTTTTGATTTTTACACTGTTTCAAAACTATAAAGGCACTAAAGAAATTGAAGTTGGGCTGCTTTAATGATATCGTCAGAGTTGTTTTCACCCACTCCTCCCTGAAGAATATTCTATCCCTGACAGTGCGGTCGGAGAATGCCAAGTTGCTGAGCATGATAAAGTATGCAAGTAGCCGGGCCGCTGCTTGCCGTTGGTATGTGCAAGTATACTCTAACATTATAGTGTAGGTTTTACGCTGAGAAACAGCTTTCTTGATCATTTGATATTTCCAGATCCCCTTTAGACAAACATACAATCCCAGTGTAGAAATCTTGAGAAATTTCTGATGAGTTTGGAATTTTTTTTCCGAAAATTGAGATCAGGGAACTATGATTTTCCGTGAGCTCATAGCAGTATCTCCAAGAACACTATATATGTTTGGAAGGGAAACATAATTAACAGGTGAAGTATATCAAAGTGCTACAAAAAATAAAGCCCTTTTTTTCTCAGAAAACTAACCAGCAGATATGAAAATTCTCATACGAAGATTATACTACTGCACATACGGCAACCGACTGATTTCAATTTTGGCTTTTTTTGCTGGTGTACAACTGATTCAAGAGGTATTGTAGTGACCTTCTGACGCTGTAAGTTATCACGTATCCACGAATTTCCTGAAGAAACTTCTCTTGTCGATCAGGAATTTTTTGAAAAAAATCGAAATTTCCGGAGATTTTTAGAGAATCGGAAATCCTGCTAAAACTTCCATTACAAATCGGACAATTGGTCTTGTTTTCTCAAATATTTTTCTTCTGTAGTGCTCAGAATAGTACGTTGCTGGAATGTCCATTATTCTTTATCGGGTCATTTTTAAACCAGAAATAATTTTGACCCAAACATTGATATCCCCCCTCAGAACGTCTCGGATAGTTTATGAAATCTTCGACATCATAACTAACACCAAACAACGACTTTACAGAGGGAGTAAAATATGAAAAAAGCTCATGTGGACACAAAAGGACACTAGTGAAGTAACGGAAACACAAAAACAGAGAAAACCTTTTTTCTAAAAATCGGGATTTCATAATTTTTTTCTCTCTGGATTTCCAACACTCTGTTCAAAAACTCGGATGCAACAACGTTCTGATGATACTCTTCCATGTCTTTTAAAGAAGAGCTCACATTCCTTTATCCTATAACACATAGCTTTAGTATCTGAATTTTGGAAGATAAAGCGTGTAGAAATAGTTTTTCAAAAACCGATCCAGTGCGCTCATCACTTTTGCGACGTATTTTTCATGACGGACATTATGTGGATTCACTTAAAGAAAAACTGGTCATGATACTTCGGCGAGTGGTCGGTCTAGAGCAAAGTGAATATTCCTGAGATCAATGGAGAAATTTTCTACTCTGAAATCTATTCAATTTCAAATTTGCGAAAATAATCAGTGTAGAAAGTTCAGTAATTGCAACAGCGTCAAACTCTTCTGTGTGCTAGCTAAACGAACGCGCTTATCAATACCTTCAGAACAGGGAGAAAGGTTACTATAGAATTTCAATTTGTAGTCAGAAATAACTCAATGATAACTGAAAAATGGGACCCAAACATAGCTCATCGTGCTCAAAAAGTCATATCCTTAGATTATCACGGCCCCAAATCGGTTCTTACTTTGCGAAACAGAAGCGGATAGCTCACTGATACAGAATGCTTATGGTATTAAAGTTTCATGGGAACTCATAAATAAAGTCTCGGACGCGAGTGCGAAAATTCGGGATTTTGGCGTTCGAAGGAATTTCTGAGCTGTGGGTGTGATCTGGGCTCTTAATTGACAGATGGGCCTGTCATTAGGAACAGAAATCTAAGCAAAATTTGAAAGCTCGCTCACAAATATGGGCTCTAAAAACAGTATTCAGATACATAGAAAAAACTCTATGCGCCAAATTTTGTGCGAAATGCGGTTGATTTGGAGGGTAGTTGAAGTGCGCAAAAATGACAACACCTGTTAGGACTGGAAATCGAGATTTTAAAAAAGTGCATGAATTCGTCTGATTCTGTAAAGATTCTTTTACGCCAGTGCGAAGATAGGAATAAGTAGGATGTGGCAAATATTATGACTTCTCTGGAATAAACTGTCCCAGATTCTTTCCCTTGGCAAAAGATATGCCCCTGTCTCTGGCTAATTGCTGACTCTCTGCACCTCCATTCCGGGCGTCGTCAGGTCACGAAAGCGGCTCAGCAACAGCACAGGACTCAACTCCATATATCTTTCCAGCTCTAGAAAATGATGTCTATTGCCTTGAATACAATTTCATGGATAACGTTTAGCTGATACATGCGTTTGCTTCAATCCCTATATTGATCGATTTTTTTGGAGACCGCTAAGTGATGTTCCAGGTAATGTTTTCTAGGGCGCTAAAAAGGGCAATATGCACAAGACTTATGACCGAATGGAAGAATTGTTTGAAAAGTCGAATTATCTCATTCGAATAACATTAAAAGAAATCGAGTTATCTCTAATATCCGATTCATTCGAACACCTGACTTCTTGTAATTCTTTCGAATATCTGATTCTTTTCCGAAACTCTGACTGGTGTTTCTTTTTCGAAAATTCGATTCACTCGGGGGAATAAAATGGCAGTTTTTCCTCTGGAATATTCGAGTTAGTCGCTAATTTCTCTTGTGTTGTTTTTTTTTTTCAAATATTTCATTTATTCCGTGAATCAGATTATTAGATTTTTCGAATGTTCTTTCATTGCGTAAATACAAATTATTCGGTTTGTTCGGACATTCCGGTTCATTGTATTCCCAGGAAATTTGAAATATTCAATTTTTTGAATACTCGCCTAAATTTCTGGTCACGAAATTAAAGTACTCAACCACTGGAGAAAATGTCCATAAATATCAATGAATTGTTCGGAGAATGAATTGTTCAATGAATCAAAAATTCGAATATACATTCAAAAATTTTTGTTAAGTTTTGCGAATTTATCCATTAATTTGAAATTTTTGAAATTGTGTTATCCAAAAAGTTCGTTTATTCGGAAACTTCAGAGTTGGCTTGTTCGAATCCATTCATCCATTCGGTAATTATGAAAAGACTATATTCGAAAAAATTCATTTAATCAACATGCTTTTTCAAAAGGGGTTATACGCAATATTCCTCCTTCATTCGGGGTGTTCTCAAACTACGAAATTAAAATTAATCACTAATCTGAAGGCTAACGGATGATAGCTCCATGTCTGTTAGACGTGCTAAACAAGATTAAGCTATACCATCTCTACTGAGCCTGCTTTATTTAGCTTAGTATTACCACATAGTTATGTTATGTTGCAAAACATAGAACATGACTCAATCTTTCAGTATTGGCTTGATATTTGAGACGTATTAGACCTCCTATTTTCAACTTTGTATCAGTTGTGCTCTTCTAGAAAAGAAAACAAACTACAAGACCTTATGGATGGGTTGAGTCCTGTGTTGGTGTTGGTGAGCCGCTTTCGTGGGACTCGTTGGGACGCGGCGGAATCGGGAGGTGCGAAGTCAGCAATTAGCAGGACGGGGGCATATCTGCAAAGGGAAAGCAATCTGGGGACATATTCAGAGAAGTCATGATATTTGCCACATCCTACTTATTCCTATTCCTCGCAGTGGCGTAAGAAGAATCTTTGTAGAATCGACGAATTCGCACTTTTTGGAAATCTCGATTTCAGTCTTAACGGGTATCATTTTTTGAGCAACAACTTCCCTCCGTCAACCGCATTTCGCACAAAAATTTGGCGCATACGAGCTTTTTGCCATATGTATCTGAGTACTGTTTTAGTAAGGTATTTGTGAGCGAGCACAAATTTTGTAGATTTCTGTTCTAATGACAGCGCCCATCTGTCAATTAAGAGCTCCAGGATCACACCCACAGCTCAGAATTCCTTCTGACGCCAAAATCGAATTTTTTTCGCACTCGCGCGTCCGGAGACTTTTTATTTATGAAGTTCCAATGAAACTTTAATCCATAAGCATTCTGTATGTGAGCTATCCGCTTCTGTTTCGCAGTAAGAACCGGGATTTTGGGGCCGGGATACAATCTAAGGATATGACTTTGAGCACGATGAGCTATGTTTGGGTCCCATTTTTTTCAGTTATCATTGAGTTATTTCTGACTACAAACTTGAAATTCTATAGTAACCTTTCTCCTGTTCTGAAGGTATTAAGCGTTGCGTTCGTTTAGCTAGTACACACAGAGAGTTTGAGGCTGTTGTTGCAATTACTGAACTTTCTATACTATGATTATTTTCTGCAAATTTGAAATTGAATAGATTTAAGTGGAGAAATTTCTCCATTGATCTCAGGTAAATATTCACTTGCTCTAGACCGACCACTCGCCGAAGCTATCATGACAGTTTTTCTTTAAGTGAATCCAACATAATGTCCTGTCATGAAAAATAACGTCGCAAAAAGTGAGCGCGGATCGGTTTCTTGAAAACTATTTCTACACTTTATCTCCCAAAATTCAGATATATAAACTATGTTATAGGATAGGAATGTGAGCTCTTCTTCAAAAGACATGAATATCATCACAACGTTGTGTATCCGAGTTTTTGAACAGGTGTTGGAAATCCAGAGAAAAAAATTATGAAATCCCGATTTTTAGAAAAAAAAAAAAAAGGTTTCTCTTCTGTTTTGTGTTTCCGTTACTTCACTAGTGTCCTTTGTGTCCACATGAGCTTTTTTCATATTTTACTCCTCTCTGTAAATCGTAAGTTGGTGTTAGTTATGATGTCGAAGATTTCATAAACTATCGAGACGTCTTCTTGGGGAACAATGTTAGGTCAAAATTATTTCCTGCGGTTTAAGTGACCCTGATAAAGAATAATGGACATTCCAGCAACGTACTATTCCTGAGCACTACAGGAAAATATTTGAAAAACAAGACAATACGTTTGTATGGAAAATTTAGCAGATTGGTTGATTCTCAAAAAAATCTCCGGAAATTTCTGATTTTTTTTTTTTTCAAAATTCCTGATCGGCAAGAAGTTTCTCTTCAGGAAATTCGTGGATACACAGTGCTTACAGCGTCAGAATCACTAAGCAATAACTCTTGAATCAGTGTACACCAAGCGAAAGAGCCAAAAAATGAAATCAGTCGGTTGCCGTATTGCAGTAGTATAATCTTCTGTATGAGAATTTTTCATATCCGCTGGTTAGTTTTCTGAGAAAAAGGCTTTATTTTTGTCGCACAGTATACTTCCCTGTTAATTATATTTCCCTTCCAAACATATAGTGTTCTTGAAGATACTTATGAGCTTCACGGAAAATCATAGTTCCCTGATCTCAATTTTCGGAAAAAATTCAAACTCATCGAAATTTCCTCCAGATTTCTTTCAGTGGGATTGTATGTTTGTCTAAAGGAGGATCTGGAAAATATAAATGATCAAGAAAGCTGTTTTCAGCGTAAAACTACTGCTGAATTGGGCGCCGCAAAAACCGTGCCCATGGCGGCCGCCTCCCCGCCGCCGCCTTTTGTCCCTTGGCAGCCGACCGCACTGTATTTACTACAGTCTACCGTGGAGTAATGCTCCACCTAAGGTCAAGATCAAGTGGAAGTGCTGCAAGAATATGGGCCTCCATTGGAGAAACAACTACATCATCGAGGTATTCCATCAATTGCATCGGCAATAATTTGTATGGTATAAGGCCACATGAATGAAGAATAATACGACAGGTGCTGCAAACTGTTCCTGCGACTGCATTTTTATACTGTTTGGGCCTGGTCCCGGCGCAATTCAGACAGTTGACCGCACCTGTCGCGGTCGCAAAGTTTCGGTATAATGCCTATTCCACACCTCCATCGCTGATCGCCGCGATGGCATGCTTTGTGTACGATCTGACGTGACGCGATCTCGATCGATGCTCGCGTTTATCATCCCGTCGCGTCGCGCAGCGATTGAATCCTGAAAGGTTTGGCGTTCTAGTTATACATCGGCGATTCGGTGTCGCTGGTTTCTGCGGGACGTTTGCGATTGGTCAGAATTCGAAATTGACCAATAGCAGACATGCCTCGGAGACCAACGGCGGCGAATCGCTGATGTATAACTAGGGTCTCACAATGGCCCTAGAGGAATACCGAGAAGGCTGAAACCATGGCGAAAACGGCGGATATGTTGACAGTTGTCGAGAAGCACGATCGCTATTCTGAAATTCGCTCTGGTCGCGGTAGGCCTAATGCCATCTAGCTGGCTTTGCGTACCTTAACATTCCGGAAATCGGCAACAAACCCTAACAATGAAAGTGTATTCATGTATTCAGTGGTAAACGCATCTGCGAAAACGACTCTCCGAGGTAAGGGTACCCATCAGGCATTTTTTGCATGGTTCGAAAAGTTTTTCTGACTTTGCTCAAAACTTGTATATATGTAGGATTTAATTACATAATTGGGGTGCTAATCAAGCTTGTGTTCCAGTTCCAAAAATCCCTAGGTTTATTGTACAATACCGCCCGTATCTTTTGGTCATTGGGCGCGCTAGAGCGCCGGAGCGCGCCGTTTGGCGTCGTTTTTGAATAACTCGCTTCAAAGTGGTTCAATCGGAAAATGGAAGCCAAATTCGGAATCAGCATCGAAAATGCGATCTACTGAATGCATAGAATTTCAAAATGGAACGCAGTGGAAGATTTTGTTACGGTAGCCATCCAACGTCCTCAGTCCAAATGGGGCTGGCGTTTAAGTGTTGTTATAAGTGGATTTCTTGACGTTTTCTCGCATTTAGAACATTCATATGCAACTTGTTATCCTCTGTATTTCTTCTGAAACATTTTGACAGCGAAAAATCAATAAAAATAATAAAAAGTCATTTCTCCTAACAATTTTTGATTTTCATGTTGAAAAACCACGGAGTTCTTCTATATTATGACTTATTTTGAGATAAATTGCAAAACTTTTTAGTAGAGTTCAGGTATTAAAAGTTAAACGGAAATCGGGCCTTGAAATTTGGTTCATTATTTGATTTCACATTCAAAAGGTAGGTATCAGAGCGCATTTCAACAACTATGTAAGGAATCTGCTTTGTAATCTTTGTTTTTTTCTCCTCACACGAAGAAATCATGTCCAGAATCAGCCAGTGTACGGAAATGCACCAAAATGAACAGTTCAAAAAATTATTAAAAATTTTATATTTTTATAAAGTGACCAATTTCAATTTTTATGCTGAAATACTCCTCGAGTTCTATGTTTTTCGTGTATAGCGCATAAATTTGTTCAGAAATTGTTTCAGAAATATAGAATTCTTGACCTTTTCCGATTACTTTTCAAAAAAAAAAATTATCGAAAGTGAAAATTTTCACGGAGACCACAAAATTTTTTTCCAGATTTCTCGTTGAATCCCATGTATGAATTCCTTTGAATTCCTTCATGATATGAATTTATTTCGAAAATGTGAATCGTGAAAATCTTCAATCTTTTTTCCCGAAAAAACAAATGAAATTTGAAATTTGAATTTTCTCTTAGTTTCCATTTTCAGTGTGAAAAGGTTCTAGGAATGTTTCACTGTGCATGTAGAGCGCATAATATTAATCAGCATTCATTTTAAAATGCTGAATTCTTTTTTTGTAGGAAAATTCAAGGTTTTTAAATGTACCACAAAGCGGACTGATTCTGCGTAGCAAAGCTTAGAAAATCTTTTCTCGCGATTGGAGCTCCAATAGTAAGAAAATCTAGAAGTGTTCAAGAACGAAATTCAAAACTGGTAATTGTATTGAAAATTCAGTTTTTACATTTCTTTTTTTTTGGGAGAAAAATGGAAAGTTTCCTAGATTATCTAATTCTTGAAACAATCTCTTGTGACGAGATTCATGGGATTCAAAGAAGGTTCTGGTATCAAAACTAAAAAAATTGTTCTAATAATGAAAATTCAACTTTGAAATTTTAATTTTTTTCATGGAGAGGAAAGAATATAATTTTTTTTGAATTCAGCATTTTTAAAATGGATGCTGATTAATATTATGCGCTCTACATGAACAGTGAAACATTCCTAGAACCTTTTCACACTGAAAATGGAAACTAAGAGAAAATTCAAATTTCAAATTTCATTTGTTTTTTCGGGAAAAAAGATTGAAGATTTTCACGATTCCCACATTTTCGAAAATAAATTCGATATAATGAAGGAATTCAAAGGAATTCACTACATGGGATTCAACGAGAAATCTGGAAAAAAATTGCAGAAATTTGTGGTCTCCGTGAAAATTTTCTACTTTCGATAATTTGATTTATTTTTTTGAAAAGTAATCGGAAAAGGTCAAGAATTCTGATATTTTTGAAACAATTTCTGAACAAAACCTTCTATGCTCTATACACGAAAAACATAGAACTCGAGGAGTATCTTCCAAGCATAAAAATTTTGTAAAAATTGGTCACTTTTGATAAAATATAAATTCTTGAATGAATTTTTTTGAACTGTTCATTTTTGGTGCATTTCCGCACATCAATGGCTGATTCTGGACATGATTTCTTCTGATGTGAGGAGAAAACAAAGATTGCAGAAGCGAATTCTCATCATGGTTTGCTTGAAATCGCGCTCCGATACCTACCTTTCTTGATTGTGAAATTAAATAAATTGAAATCCAAATTTCAAGGTGCGATTCATGCCGTCATTAACTTTTAATACCTAAATTCCACTCAAAGTTTTGTAATTTATCTCAAATGGTAAAGTCATTCAATATAGAATGAACTTCGTGGCTTTTCCACATTAAAAAATCCCGTAAAAGTTGGGTTAGGAAAAAATGACTTTTTTATAATTGTTTGATTAATTTTTTCAGCTGTCAAAATGTTTTAGAAGAAACACAGAGGATAAATACCACAATTGCATATCAATGTTTTAAATACGAGAAAAACGTCAAGAAATCCACTTTGATAACAAACACTTAAACGCCAGCCCCATTTGGACACGAGGGACATTGGATGGCTACCGTAACCCAAAAATCTTCTCCACTGAGTTCCATTTTTGAAATTCTATGCATTCAGTAGATCGCAACTTTTCGATGCTGATTCCTGAATTTGGCTTCCATTTTCTTCCGATTTAATCCACTTTGGAGCGAGTTATTCGAAAACCGACGCCAAACGGCGCGCTCCGGTTCAGCACCTCTAGCGCGCCCAATGGACCAAACAGATACGCCGGGCGGTATTGTACGTTACGATAAATATATTGTAATTTACAGAGCTGAACCATCCTCTACCTGATCTGCCAACGCGTAGCTAGATCGCTCCTCAGCCACGGAAATCGGAGACGCCCAGGGTTTTCGTATCCGGAGGTATTCTAGTCTGATTTTGACCACTGAGAATCTTACGTGGAATTTATTCGGAGAGTTCAGCATCAGTTGATGACATTTTTAGCTAACAGCGCCCGCGCATATTCTACGCAATTTCTCGTTACAGCACCTCAGTCGATGGACCCACCTCTGTCATGATTCCGTACTAGAAAAGCTGATTCCAGCCGCGAGTGCACCGCGTCGCCGTTTTTTTCCCCAAGACCTGCAGCATCACCGCAGTTAAAATTATTTTTAACAAGGTCTTCAAGAGAGCGGACACATGGGGTCATCCTCAACGATCAGACATAGAGTGTCGAGCGATCACTCTGTGTGTTGGCCGGATGCAAACACCGTTCGAACGGCATCCCTGCATCTCCGCGTAGCCAGCGCGGGGCTTCTGTAGACTGCATTTAAACACAGGCCGCCGCTAAAATCTGTAGATTCTCGCCAAATGGAATTGAACTACCGTATACCCACCGTATGGGGGGTGTGTATACAAGTCTGGTTGGTACCTGCTCTCGTTGGTGCCCCTCTGCTTCTACTGGAACTCCAGCAGACGTTTGAGTGCATTACATAGGAACGTTCGGAGCGATAAGTAGCGTGCACAACTATATCGGGCGAAAGTATCCCGCACATTGCATAAAAGGTGTCGCTGCTGTCCGGCACACTACAGGCCTCTGGTCCATAACACCTTAGGATTCGTACCTAGGAGTCATGCGGAGTCTTTGGGCCATTAAGCCACAATTTCGCCACCCTGAACTGTCGATCGCTGTCGAGTGATATCCAAAAACTGCGCTATCCAGGACTTCTGAGCTATTTCCATGCACCGTTTGCTGCCTTTGCGGCGGAAACCCGCCTCAAGGATAGACCCCGTCATCAGCGTCGGAGAGCACACCATCTACGCTGCGGCAACGCTGACGATAGGAGAGTGGGAGGCTGTGCAATAGCTGTAAGCGAAGGATTTCCAATGGTATGGTCAAGGAGTTCGGCTCAACGTCGTGTCGGAATGCATTCTGTACGACTGCGGGATCACAGAGGATCTCAATCTGTGGATAGTGGAGTGCTCATGCGTACCCACTGAAACCGCCGAAGACAATTCAGAAGGATGCGTTTTATGAGGAACTCAATACGTTGCTGGCCAGGGATACCGGTCACGTCATGCTGTTGTCGTGGGGATTGACGCAAATGCGAAGATGGGACTTGATCAGAATCCGAAGTACTCGGTAAATGGTTCTACCCAGTGGAGCAAACATCGGACAATGGCTACCGCCTTGTCGAAGGACTTTTGTGAACGCAGTGGTCTGGATTATTGCATCGACATTCAAGAGGAATCATCGCCGCCATCAGCTTACGTGGCAGGGACCAACTCCGGCTATCTCCAGAAGAGCAGCGGAAGCGGAAGATGACAACTTCTGGAAACTACAGCTTGACTATGTCCCGACGAGGAATATTCCAGTATCGGGACATTCGAAGACTCTAGAGCTGTGTGGGATGCTCGCATTCTGATTCGGATCACCGTCCTGTTCTTGTTGAACTTCACTGCGAGGATTCATAAGAGGAAGCGAGGGGCTCAGCCTCTCCAGAGGATTGACACATGACAAGTCTCAGAGATGAAGAGTGCAGAAGGAATTTCCGACAACGCGCGTTTCTCATTCACATCGGAGTACGGGACTAAGAAGAAACTTTGCGACGCGGATTCTTTTTGTCAAATGCATCCAGGACGCTTCGGAAAGAGGCACCCCGGTTGTACAGCCTAAGAAGAAGTTCGCCCACGTCCTATTCCAGAAGAAAACAACATCTACCTACATACAGAGCATATGTGCTCTCCGAACTGCAGGAAAACTTCTGTGGAGGAGAAGCGTCTGGAGGAGGGGAAGTTGCGTCGGCAGCTTAAAAGTGCGACCGCTATGAACGAGAGTGGACGTGTAGAGCTAAGCGAGTTCGGAGAAGGCTTGGGAGTAGAGAAGAATCCGAGGAAAGCCTACACGTTGCTGCGACAGTATAGCGGGAAGATGAAGAGATGTTCTCTCTGTCTTGAACACTACCAATGGAGTTGCAGTTGGCAGATGACGCTGCCAATATGGGAAGGATTACTTCAGTTCACTACTGAATCGTCCAGCGCCATCAGTACCTGAGCTCCCGCATGTTCAGAGAGCACACACAGATGTCAGTGAGGAACCGCCGACTGAGTCTGAAGTTTTGGATTGTGTCCGGAAACATGAAGAATGGAAAGGCAGGTGGAGATGACAACATCACTGCTGAAATGCTGAAAGCTCTTCCTCCGTCTGGGATTCGTGAAATGACCAACACCATCCGTGCCATATGGATGAGCGAAAGGATACCCTGATTCGTGGAGACATGCGATCATCGTGTACTCCTCTTCACAAGAAGCTATCCGTCACGGATCCTAAGAACTACAGAGGAATCTCTCTACTTCGTGTCATGTACAAGGTTTTAGAACGTATCATTCTCGAGAGCGACTTATCAAAACATCGTGAAGGAACTGACCAGAGATGAGCAAGCCGGTTTTCGACCTGGAAGATCGACCATCGACCAAGTAAGTTCGTCGTGAGAAGAGTAATTGAATCGTGGCAGCGGTTTTCAGCTTTCATTACAGCTTTCTGCTTTTTTTGGACTTTGAAGCCGCGTTCGACTCTCCCTCATCGTGATCGATTGCTCAATGCTCTGCGAGCAGGATGGAGTCCCGGAAAAGTATGTTCGGTTAATCGAGTGACATGAACAAAGGAACAACAGCAGCAGTTCGTACACCTGTCGGATTTACGTCAGCTTTCGGAGGAGGTGAAAACAGGAGAAGCGCAAGGAGCCGTTGCAGGACCTTTTTCTTTTCAACTTCGCCGCTGATGACATCATGCGTAGAGTTGCAGAACAGTTTCCTGCGGATGTGATCCTAACACCATCAGGACGCTCCTTTGTCGACCTTGGAGTACGCCGCCGACGACATTGTGTTATTCGCTGAAAACAACGCAAAACTGCAAAGGATTTCAGAACCTCGTTTCGAAGTTTATGCTGCAGCCTATGGACTTCTGTCTTCGTCCTGACAAATGCAAGCAGATGTGGGTCTCTCAGAGGCCTTCAACTGGAGTTTTGTGTGGACGGACAACGTATCGAACTGGTGGACGATTTCGTTATTTTGGGCTGTTTCGGCTGAAGAACGATGGTAGTTATGCAGCGCGGATATTCGACAACGATGTGCGAAAGCTACGTCTGCATTCAATTCTCTAACCAAGTGTTTGTGGTCTACCACCATCGCGAAGGAAGTCAAGTTGCGCGTCTACCTATCCGCCATTCGCCCTATCATGATGTAATAATACGGATCGGAGAGACGGGCAGCACCGAAAACGCAGATGGAAAGGGGTTGGATTGCACGGAGAGGGAAGCTTTTTAGGCGTTTGCTTCGATATTTCTGGCCGCGTGCGTATGCCATAACGAAGACCTTTACAAGGAAATCGACGGCAGTACATCAACGCTTGACACGAGGGAGGGTGCCAGCATCTCCTAACGCCATCTCAAGCAGCAATGGAAAGTCGACTTCGACTGCTCGGGCATATATTTGCTAAGAAGAACGCCGGATCGTCTCGTACAACACGCTTTAAAAATGGCTTCCAAATCCTGTCTGAAACGGCCACCTGGGCGTAGGCGAAAGTTCTGGACGGATGTGGTTAAAGGAGGATTTAAAGTCACTCGGCATCGAAAGACAGTTCAGGCGCGATGTTTGCGTTTCGCAGGAAATGGAATAGTGACAGCTGGATGGAATGTGTTCAAATTGTGGCTGAAGACCGTGAAAATGGACACGGCTGGACTACTTCAGGACGGCACACTCTCGGTGAAGATGCGGAATGACCGCGTCAGGCGAAAGCCAACCGATTAAGTCAAGTAAGTCAATCTACCGTGAGTTGTGGAAAATCGACAAAAAGGATTCCAAATTCGTGTTCAGCGCTCCAAATAAACCATAGAGAAACATTTTGAGCCATTCCTTTATCGCGGTGTTCCGGGAAAATCGTTCAAAGCCTTCGCATTTTTGCCCCGAAATTTTACCCTGATTACAGGCTTTGAGAGTTTAGTCGAAAACTTTCGAAAATCGGACAGGTAAAATCCTCAATCTCTAGATAAGCACACCAAACAAGCCTTATGTGAAAGTTTTAGGTCAAATCTGCAGAAAAAACTTTTGTGTAGAACCTCAAATTCCTTGAAGAAACGTTCAACAAACAATCTGTACAAGTCCATAACGCTACCACTCTGTAGAAAGTTCGAATATTGTTCTTTCAGCCAAACTTTGTCCATGGGTGTGCTATTTTGGGCCCTACACACAATTATGAGGTGTTTCCATATTTCCCGGAAGATTACTGCTCGTTTTGAAAGGTACGAAAAGGACAACAAATGACTGTTTGCAGTTTGTAACTTCTTGGAACTCCTGCAGAAGCCTCGGGGCGGGATACCGCGCAGGTTTTACTATTGAGCCCCAATAGGTACATACCAACACTACAAGTCGTTTCTGTAGATGTGTTTACCGCCATAAATACTTCCCCTTGTAAGTGCGTGAGGTGTTGTGAGCATTGTCCCTGTGCAGCGAGACTCGTATGCTGTAGCCAGTCATCAAACCCGGCCGCTGTACGAGGCGCTAGTTGGTGGCCTCTTAACTGAGGCTCGCCATCACCAGATTCGAACGGATTCACTAATTTGTCAAGAGGTGCACTGGAGGTGCAATTCCGAAAAGTATCCGGCAACTGGGAGCCCTGGGTTGGTTGCGTAGCCTTGTTACCGACTAAATTTCTTGGGGTTGAGGACCAAATCGGTTAGGGGCTACATTTGGGTAGTGTTTCGCATACTAAGGTGTCCGCCTCACTTGATGTAATGAATTTTTATTTTATTCATTAATTTGACTCTAGAAGCAGGGTTCGCGATAGGAAACGGTTGTTGTGTTATTCTCATGAAAATGTATATATTGCCATCAGAAAAAGTAAAATCTCAAGTGAAAAATTTGAAGAAAACGCTCAGGAACAAGTTCACTGCTTGGTGTCCGCCCGGCCCCAATAATCGTGATTTCCATGGACGCCTGTTTTGGCCATCTTTTTCCTTTTGCTTCTGAAATAAATTCGTGGGCACTTTTAGAGACTAATGACTCATTTAAAGACTGGGATAAAACAAGCATTGATGGACAATATCGTTAATTGGGGGCGGAGGACTCCTGTATTTAGGGCCGTTATACCTAGTTGTTGTGCATTTTTCCCGCAAATTTTCACTCTCTTTTCCAACTTATGTTTAACTGGAGAAAATTATCTCCCTGAACTCATGAGAAAAATCGAATTCTGAGAAAAAAAGCTATTCATATCGTAGCGTTCCTGAAATCGTCAAGAGTCGCACTTTGCTCCCGGAAATTTTACCTCCTGATTAGAGGTGGCTTTGAACGAGTTTAGTCGAAAACTTTAAAAAAATCAACAGGTAAATCTCTCATTGATCTTAATAAGCACACCAAACAAAACCCCATGAGAAAGTTTCAAGTCAAATCTGAAAAAATTAAACGCTAGTAGAACCCTCAAATTCCCAGAAGAAACGTTTAGCAAACAATTGCGTACAAGTTCAAATGCCATCACTCTGTACAACGGTCGAAGAATGTGCTTCCAGCCAAACTTTGTCCAGGAGGGCTGTTTTAAACGCTAAACACGATCAACGAGGTCTGTTCCCAGATTTTCGAAACATTTCTGCTCGTTGTGTGCGGTACAAAAAGTACAAAACGACTGTTTTGAGCTTTTAACTTCTTGAAACTTGCAGCTCGGGCGGTATAGGGGGCAATTTTGCTATGGGAGGCCTAAGAGATACTAACAATACAAGTCGTTTTTTTTTGCAGACGCATTTAGAGCCATAAACACTTCCCTTGTAACTGCATGCGGTGTTGTGAGAGCATTGGCCCCTGTGCAGCGAGACTCGTATGCTGTAGCCAGTCATCAAACACGGCCGCTGTACGAAGAGCTAGTTGGTGGCCCTTAACTGAGGTCGCCAACACCAGATTCGAACGATTCACTCAATTTATCAAGAGGTGCAACTTAGGTGCGCCGAAAAAGTATCCGCAACTGGGAGCCCTGGTTGGCTGGTAGCCTTGTTACCGACTAAATTTCCAGTGCTCAGGACCAAATCGGTTAAGGTTGTTAGGGGAGTAGTGCTTCGCTTACTAAAGTATCCGGGTCATCGGATATCATGAATTTTTTATTCTTCACTCACATATCTGACCTCGAAGTAGTGCAGGGTTCATGCGATAAAAATGGTTATTGTGTTATTCCTCATGAAAAGCGTATACATATCTTGCCTCACAAGAGCAAAAACAACTTTAGAAGCAGAGAAAAATCGATTAAAAACATGATATTGCTTGATGTTCGCCTGCCTTTGGGCATCGAGGATTTCATGAATGAAAAATCTGTTTTGCCATCTTTATGTTGCTTCCCATAAGTGAGTTCTGAGCACTTTTAGAGACTGGATGACTACTTTATGAGCAAAATAAAAGACGGATAAACAAAGCACTTGATGAAACATATTATCGTCACTTGGGGGCGGAGAAGAATCTTACGTAATTAGCCGTTCTACCTTTGTTTCTGAGCGTTTTTGCCTCAAGTTTTCACTTTTTGCACTTATATGTTTTCTTTTGTAATTACCTGATCTACATTTCTGTGAAAAGAGTTAAAAATCACTTCTACCGCGAATCCTGCCTTTAATTTGGGGTGGGACAGTGGACCGAGAGGTGAATGTTGTTAGTGTTTATAAACGAAAAATGAAGGTAGCATTTCTGCACTTCATTCTGGAATATGCCGGATGAGCCTCACTTTCATCACACAATTTTTCTCGGCCATGCTTTCGCTATTTTTCTGGACTAATCTTCATTGTGTTTTCTACCATTACATTCGCTTCCTTCTGTTTTTCGTTACTTTTGCTTCAAAGCCGCTTTTTCTAGAACTCCGTTTTTCTAGTAGCACGTTTTTTTGGAATTTTCGTAAAATTCTGTAATCGAATAGTGTTTTGAAACTGAGAAATTTCTCCGGATTATGAGAAAAATTAATTTGAAAATACCAGCTCTTTGGTTAATAATTTTTTTACCTTTAATACGCCAGCATAACCTCAACTCAACCTAGATGAGCAACTGCTGGCAAGAGTTGTTCTTTCAGTCTACCAGCTCGAAGTCCAGAGAAAGAACTTGATTTGAAGAATCGCACTTCTCCCCTGAGGTTCCGGAAAGCTTTAAGGGCAGACTCACTCAAAAAAGAAAAAGTGCACCCTTTTTAGCAGCAAAACGGTTCCCAAGGACCGGTAGGCACTCTCTAAATGTGCAACTGGTCTGAAATCAAATAGCATCTTCATGGTGAGGAATTGCATCCATCTCTGGCAGGAAACGCAAGCGATTTCCTCTGGTAGATGCAGAGAAGATTCGAAAAAAGGCACACTGAATTTAAAGACTCTGTAGAGTATGGCCATTCCGTTCGTCAATCAGTCCGTGTCTCCCAGTCTTCTCTTCTATTACTTCGGCCGAAATTTCTGTGACGGTGTAGGTCCCAGCTGGGTTTATTCCAATTTGGGTAACTTCAGCCTCGAAGCCCAGCTCATCATTGGAATCCAGGCGACATAAACGCTGTCACGGTGGATTTTCAAGAAGGGAAAATTTTTCTTTACTATGGCTTCTTTATCTGCTCTCGAGCATGTTTGGCTACACCGTGTTCTGAAGAGTTGTAGATGAAAGACAGAAATATTGCTAAATTGGAGCTTAAAGGCAGGGTCCGGGAAGTGATAAAAAACAGCTGTTGTACAAGCATCTCTCATTATAGTGCAGATCTGACCATCACAAATGTGAAAGTAAGTTAAAAGTTGTATGAAAAAACGCTCAGTGAATAAGTTAATGCTTCAAGAGATACTAACAACACGTTGAGTCGTTTCTGCAGATCTGTTTATTGCCGAAAACACTTCCATTGGAAGTGCATGAGGTGTTGTGGGAGAGAGCATTGGCCCTGTGGTGCAGTGAGACTCGCATGCTGTAGCTAGTCATCATACCCGGCCGCCGTACTAGGCGCTAGTTGGTGTCATCTAACTGGAGGAACGCCGTGGCATCAGATCTCGGAAACGATCTCACTAATTTGCTCAAGAGGTGCATTTGAGGTGCACCGAAATATTATCCGCAACTGGGAGCTTCTAGTTGTTGTTGGTAGCCTCTGTTACCGACCAAACATTACTAGGGGCAGGACCAAATTGCTGGGCATATTACGGTAGTGTTTCACATACTAAAATGTCCGGCTCTACTCGATAGCATGACTTCCTCTATTTTATTCATATATTTGACTCAAAGGCAGGGGTCTTCGCGATGAAACGGTTGTTGTGTTATTCTCATGAAAAGGTGTATACATATATTGCCTGTCTCACAGTGGCAGAGTAAAAATAACTTGAAAGTAGAGAAAAACGATCAAAAACATGATCATTGCTTAATGTCCGCCCGCCCCCAATTATTTCGAGATTTACATGAATGCCTGTTCTGCCAGCCCTAATTTTCTTTCTAAAATAATTTCTGACTCATTTCTGGAGACTACTTACTCACTTAAATAACAGCTAAATAAAAGTAGTGCGGAAAAGCAATCATTACTGAAAATCTCCCTTGACTAAAGGGGCTTGCCGATATAGTTATTCAGCTCTTTACACCCTGTTTTTGAGCGGATTTGCAGCAAATTTCTGGAATTTTTCAATTTATTTACTTTCGTGATGACCAAATCTATATTCTTGTAGTCGCTTTTATTGGTGAACCCTGCCTTTTTAAAAATGTCCTGAATGCCTCAAGCATTACGTTTTCATAGCTTCACTCAAGGGGTAAAAGTGGCACCTTAAAAAGATAATTTTGGGTTTTCCGGGAGAATTTCTGCCGATTCTCTGGCTGCTAAAGGCGAAGCGTTCACCATGATCATACTCTGCTGACTTTCCACAGTGAAATGATAGGCGAGAAGGATCCTAGGCTCCCTGTGTCGAAAGAACGGTAGGAAACGAGCTGTTTTCAGATCTGCAAAATGACGGCTGCAAACAAGCGTTTTGGTGCCCCAGACACGCCCTGTGCTCCCAGATCCGCCCCCTTGAAAGCGAACAAATGAAGACTGCCAGATTACAGTGAATGATCAAGTCAAGGTGAAGTGCTGATAAGGTGAGCTGATCGCTTCATTGCACTCAATAGGTATCATCCTTCTCTGAAGCGAGTCAATTCCTCCACGCCTGCAAAAATCGTCCCTTTCAAGCGCAATGCCCTGCTATATGCGGCACCAGACCTTTCGTGAACCGTGAGAGATATTAATGGAAGTGAAATTTATCGTAAACACTGTGCCTTTGCAGAGCAGCATTACGCCTGTAAACGTGTTTGAGGATAACTACGGAAAATAGAAAATGTATAGCTCGGAACACATCGCTCTACGCATTTGAAGCGTTGGAAAACGACTCACAATGTCGCTACATGCGTAAGAAGGTTATTCTGCCTCAGAGGCTTTCTCCGCCCCCTGTATTTGTTAACCTCCTCCTCCAAAATAGCCAGGGTGCTTGCCCGTCGCTACCGGCTCCGGCATTTATTTGAACATTGTGCCATCAAAAAGTCGCCGATGGGAAGAATGAGCCCAGCATCCCCTGTTTTTGCAGGAGTGACGCAAATACAGGGGGCGGAGAAACACAGGTGGCAGGGCTCAATGCTCCTGTCAGCAGCAGCATTGCGGGTCTTTTTTGACTCTTCAAACGAGGCAGGCGTTGTGTTCTTGGGTCATGCATCATTCTATTTCCGTAGTTATCTCAAACACGTCTACATGAGCCTGTATGCTGGCTCCTTTAAGACATTTTGCTGAAGTGAAATTCCGGTTATGATTACGAATCCGAACCTCATTTGCGGGAATTTAAAGGCGATTTCGGGCTGATTCGGTCCAGCACTCTTTTCTGGGGTAAACTTTATCGACCGAACGCGGCTTACGATGATTTTCAGAAAGCTAGAATAGAAATGGAAACTTCTCTTACAAGAGTTCTTCACACAGCTTAAAGAGAAATGTGAGGTCCCTGCTATCGATTTTCGATAGGTTGCGGTGGTAGATTATAGTTGTTTCTACGCACTTTGAAATCAGAATGATAGCGTATTTTGACTTGTAAGAATCTGTTTGTCTGATCGGTTCTTCTAGCAATGTGGGGTTTCTAAAAGCGTTTGAAAAAATTTCCTTCAGAAAGTTGATCTAAACAGCCTCATGGGGGTTATTTGAAGCCTCATTACGGAATTTGAGGCGTATCTATCGATTTTTCAAAGTTTTCGACTAAATTGGTACAGTCCCCAATCGGGTGAAATTTGAAATGCAAAGCGCGACTTCCTGACGATTCCTTCGGAACGCCATTATTTCTCTATGGTTTATTTGGAGTGCTGGAACACGATTTTGAAGTCCATTTATCGATTTTCGACAGCTCACGGTAGATTACATGGTGGGTGCATACGGCAGTTCGGTCAAAGTCTCGGAATTGACTCCGGAATCTTCTGTGCGGGGTTGATTCGGGGCGCTGAAATACGAATTTAATGTCCATGAGCAAATTTCTTTGAAATGCTAAAAAATTCGTGGTAAACATGCGACTTTTGACAATTTCCGGATTGCTACTTATTATAAATAGCCTTTTTCTTCCTTGTGCATTCGATTTTTTCTCAAAGTCCGGGAGATAATTCTGTCAAGTTAACATAAGTGGAAAAAAGTGAAAAATTTGCGGGAAAATGCACAAAAATGCAAGCAGTATATAACGGCGAATTCATGGAGTCCTCACATTGCCCTCCCCAATTAACGATATTTTCATCAATGCTTTCTGTTTATCCGTCTTTATTTTGCTCTTAAAGTAGCCAATAGTCTTATAAAGTGCCTCAAAATTATTTGTGACGCGAAAACAAAAGGTGGCAAAACAGTAATCTGCGGAAATCTCTGATAATTGGGGCGGGCGGACTCTAAGCAGTAACTTATTCCTGAGCGTTTTTTCTTCAATTCTCTACACTCTGATTTTTACTTTTGTGATGGCAATATATACATTTTCAAGTGAGAATAACACAACAACCGTTCCTATCGCGAATCCTGCTTCTGAGTCAAATTAATGAATAAAATATAAAATTCATTCCATCAAGTGAGCCTGGATACCTCAGCATGCGAAACATTACTCCTAATGGCCCTAACTGATTAGGGGTCCTTAACTCCAGTTATTTAGTCGGCAATAAGCGCTACCAACCAAACAGGGCTCCCAGTTGCGGATATTACATTTTCGGTGCACCTCTGCGCACCTCTTGGGATAAATTAGTGAATCGTTCTGAATCTGGTGCCGGCGCCTCTCAGTTAGGGGCCAACCAACCAGCGCTTTCGTACAGCGGCCGGGTTTGATGGGCTGGCAGCACACGAGTCTCAAGCTGGCATTGCAGGGCCGATGCGCCCATTACATCACCTCACGGCACTTACAAGGGAAGTGCTTATGGCGGTAAAATGGCACACTCTACAGAAAGGACCAAGGTTAGTATGTACCTACTGGGGCTCAACAGTGAAGCTGCGCAGCATCCCGCCCTGAAGCTGCAGGTGGTTCCAAGAGGTTAAACGCTCAAACAGACGTTTTTGTACTCCTTGTAAATGCCAAAAGCGAGCAGAAATGTTTCTGAAAATCTGGGAACAGACCTCGTGATCATGTTTAGCGCTTGTGAACAGCCCTCCCGGACAACAACGTTTGACTGGAAAGCAGACATTATTCGACCGTTGTACAGAGTGATGTCGTTTTGAACTTGTAACGAATTGCTTTGCTGAACGTTTCTCTTAGGGAAATTTGAGGCCTCTACGGGACGGTTTTACAAGAATTGTCCTAAAACCTTCTCATGGAGCTTATTTGGTGCGCTTATCAAGACTGGGTCAATGAGGTTTACCTGTCGATTTTCTAAACTTTTCTGACTGAAACTCGTTCAAAGCCTCTAATCGGGGGAAATTTTCGGGGCGAAATGGGCAAATCCTTTGAGACGATTTCCTGTAACGGTACGATAAGGAAATGGTTTTTCCTTTAATAGTTCTTCTAGGGGTTGTTTGGAATGCTGAACACGAATATGAAGTCCATGATCGACTTTTATTCGACAGCCCATGGTAGAGTAAGGTGGGTATGCGGTAGTTCGGTCAAAGTCCCAGAATTGATTCAAAACTTCTACGCGTGTGGTTAACCGGGGGTGCTGAATTCGAATTTAATGTCCATTTGTCAATTTTGAAATGCTACAGGTACATATGTTTCGCTCCTCTCCTAAAATGGCATTGGTACCTACCGTAATCTCAAGGTAAATATAAGAATTTCGGAAACTGGAAAAACTCGCTTTTCAGCACCCAGCAGTTAGACCCTATATGCAAGCTTTGAGCAAAATCCGAGAACTCATTCTCGAAATACCTAAAAATGACTGATGGGCACCTCGCTTTTCTTTTCGACTCGGAGCGGGATACTGCGTTGTTTTACTCTTTGAGTCTAACAGATACATACTAGCAATAATACTTAGTCGTTTTCTGCAGATTCCCTTTACCACTAAATACACACTTCTTTTGTTAGGAGGTTTCATTTTGTCAATTTTCGGAATCTTAAGGTACTCAAACCCAGCTGAATGGGCATTAGTCCTACCATGAACGGCAGCAGAGTGAATTTGTGAATAGCGATCGTATTTCTTGGCAACTGTCACCATATGCGCCGTTTTCGGCCTCACTGATTTCAGCACTCTCGGTTTTCCTCTAGGGCCATTACAATTTCTTTCAGAGTTTCGATCAAACAGTTACGCGACGCGACGGCGACTACAACCATAAGCATCGATAGAGATCGCTTCGCACGTCGAATCGTATACAAACCACGCCATCGCGGCGATCAGCGATGAGCTGAAAAGTAACAGGCCTTATGTCCGAAACTTTGCGTTCGCGACAGGTGCGATCAACTGTCCCGGAATCGGCGCCGGGACCAGGGCCCAAATAGTAGAAAAATACTGTCGCAGGAACAGCTTGCAGCGAACATGTTAATACGTCACTCCTTCTCTCATTCATGTAGCCTTGAACATACAAGCGCGCCGTGATGCAATTGATGGAATAGCTCGGTGATGAAGCTGTTCCTTTTAATGGAGTTTCCAGGTTTTTGTGCAGTACGTCTACTTGATGTTGATACTTGGTGGAGAGCAACAAAGGCAGTGTTCACGATAATCTTCACCTTGAGATCATTCGTTATATTAAATTAGGTAATTTTGTGATAGATTTAGAATGACGTGCAGAAATTCGAGAAAACGCACCAGAAGTACACCAAATCCTTAAAGGCGCACTGTTCGCGATAAACTTCATCCTCGAATTTTTCCAGATGACAAACGCTTCTAGTGACTCTTCAGAAGCGGAACAGCGTCGAAAACTGACGAAGTGTTACCTGCAGGAGCCGCAAAACGGTCTTAGAAAAAGTGGGAAAACTCTCTGCCACAGGCAAGTGTCCCGCCTCTTCCTCGCCCTCGACTTGAACAGAAGAATCACTGAAATCGTAAGTTGAGCCGATGATTTCGGGATCAAAAAGTCCTGTTCTACCCTACATTCTCAACTTCTCTCTATACTCAGGTCAGCTCTGCTCACATTGGCGTGCAAAAGATGGTAGTTACAAGCCCCGGACAATCTCTGTCCACCATTTTCCCTAGCTCAATTTTTTTGAGGGACCATAACTCCATTCCCAGAAGGTCTTGTACGATCTCCAGCCACTATTGGAATCAGAACAACTGGGACCGGATCACGCTTTAAGATGTTAGGCAAAAAAAAACAGAAAAAGTTTACTTTTATCGCGAACAGTGCCTTTAATTTCCTCACTCCCTGCCTCTTAAAGGCAGTGGTCACGATGAAAAAGGTTATCGAAAAAACTACAAAAATCAGCTCAGATATAAAACAGCTCAAAAACTATGAAGGCAGCGCGGTGAAAAACGGGCTAGAATTAGAGTTATTAAGACCCTAATTTTCCAGTTCGTGCACACGTGCACAGAAAGATCTGATCTCATGCCAAGCAATCAAAAATCATCGACACTCAGAGGAAGAAATAAATGCAAATTTACCGAATAAAACAGTTGAACAATGAAAGCAAGCACTTCAACCAGTGTTTTGACTAGATGTGTACATAAATCCGAAAGTTCATTGATTGAAATTCAAGTTCAAGCCAGCTTATGTTCTTGATATTAGAGACATCGATGCCGATGATGTGGGGTGGACTCGTCCACCATCAAAAGACAAGAAAGTTCAGGCTTCGAATTCGCCCCAGAACAGCTATTTTTCGCGATTTTTTCTTATAGGCTCTACTACTCTATACACAGAAAACGGTTTAGAGAGGAAAAGAAGACGAGCATATTTGAGCGCGACCGCTGCCTTTAAGTATCACAGAAAGTGTTTGCTGGGCCATTGAAGACTTTAGTGGACCCGTCCTCTACAATTCTCTACTCTCTATCGCTCCGTTCTTTCTTTACAGTCCTAAATAATCCTGCTTTGCATAAAAACTAATCTTCTACTTTCGATTGGAGCCACGCCAAAGTTGACAAATCACCATGAGTATAAAGTTCATCCAACCGGACAACTAGTCCATGTTAAAGAATAATGTCACTGAAATATAGCCGCGTTTCTCGCCGTTTCTCCGCGTTGTGTAATTTTGGTATCACTTGAAGGCCAATGCGTTGTTTTGTGTGGCAAACTCATGGATGAGTCGTGAATACTGCCTTTGTGCCGCAGTGTTCACGATGAAAAAGTTTTTGAAATTCCACCGGGATTCGTAGTGAGGACACCTGTGACGCGTCGCCGAAAGAACGCATGAAAGCGAGCTCAGGAAGAGCCTTGAAAGAGCCCAACTTGGTAACTTCGAGCGCATTGAAAACCCTAAAGCGCAATCACACGCCCACCGACGAACAAATAAATGCTCGAGATCGTGAGATGAGCGATGATTTTCAATCATTAGCCCTGTTCTTCCCTTCATTCTCAGCTCTTTACTCAGTCATTTTTGCATGACAGCTGCAAAGACGGAATTCATGTCTGGATAACCTGTCCACCATGCTTCCATAGCTCAATCTTGAGGGACCATACTCAGGTTCAAGAAGTCGTCTTGTATGATTTCAGAGACAATTCATTCTGACTATCAGCGCATGTAAATGTTTTCAAGACCATGAGGCTTCGGAAAACAGAAAAACGATTTTCATCGAACACCGTCTTTAACACGGTAAACTGTGGTGAATAGGGATAGAATGGCATTCAGGGAAGTGCGGGTGAGCGACTCTGACGATATCATTAAAAGCAATAACTAATTCTTTAGTGCCTTTATAGTTTTGAAACAGTGTAAAATAAAAAAAGAAGCTCGAAAGATATTTTTAATAGAAACTAGAAGGGAAAGTTGTGAGTATATCAGAGTGCGGGTACGCTGGGCACTGAATACTGTCCTCGGCCATGTTCTTTGTCCATACGAACTGTGAGAGCTTGAGAATTTAAGGAGGCAGGGTGCCTTTATACCTTTGAAAGGCACTAGATAAGTTTGAAAAAAACGTCTGCACTGAAGTGAGCCGTGACTGCGTGACGGAAAAGCGATTTCCCAAGTTTTTCTTCCTTCTTACTAGCGCCTAGGGTGCGTTTTGTATTGTTACGGTTGAAAAGTTATTAGCGAAAAATTTGTATTTTGAAAATCATTTTTTCCCAGAATCCGGGAGATGATTTTCTCATTTTAAAAACACTGATCGATGTAGAATCTCACGAAAATTCCCAAAACGCTCTAGAAAGAACCGGTTTATAGAAAAAGTGGCATACGAAGCAAAACAAACGAAAGCAGAAGGATGCGAAAGCACAGTTGAAAACCCCATCAAGATTGAGTCAGAAAAAGGCCGAAAACGTGAGCGAAAATTGTGGTAGTAAAAACCTTCGAAATGTAGTGCGAAACGCAACCTCACCTTTTCAAAAAAAAATGTCGATTTGGCAATTAAAAAGTAAATATAAATGGAAAACGTGAAAATTTGAGGGAGAAATGCACAAAAACAAGGTATAACGGCTAATTACGACAGTCCTCAGGCCCCCAGTTAACGATATTTACCCAATGATCGCTTATCCGTCTTTTTATTTTGTATTTTGACAGTAGCCATCAGTCTCTAGAAGTGCTCAGAACTCACTTCAGAAGCAACATAAAAGATGGCAAATACAGGCATTCGTGGAAATCTCGATACCGGGGCGGGCGGATATCAAGCAATATCACGTTTTTTGATCTTTTTCCCAACTTCGAAGTTATTTTTACTTTTGTGATGACAAGATATACCCTTTCATGGAGAATAACATAACAATCTGTTTTTATCAGTGAACTCCGTTTCGAGTCAATTGAGGGAATAAAATAAAAAAATTCATGATATCAAGTGAGCCGGACACTTTAGTAAGTGAAGCACTACCCTGAAACCTTAATAGATTTAGTCCTGAGCCTGGTAATTTCGTCGGTAGCAAGGCTACCAACCAACCAGGGCTCCCAGTTGCGGATACTTTTTCGGTGCACCTCACTGCACCTCTTGATACCAGTGAATCGTTCGAATCTGGTGCTGGCGGAATTCCGGCCAGGGGCCACCAACCAGCGCTTCGTACAGCGGCCGGGTTTGCTGATCAGCTACGCAGGCGTTACGAGTCCTCGCTGCACAGGACAATTCCTTCCACAACACCTACCGCACTTATGGGCGGAAGTGCTTG
Source organism: Aplectana chamaeleonis (assembly GCA_029168955.1). Taxonomy (NCBI): domain Eukaryota; kingdom Metazoa; phylum Nematoda; class Chromadorea; order Rhabditida; family Cosmocercidae; genus Aplectana; species Aplectana chamaeleonis. Next base: position 51,918 of record JAPDOI010001648.1, read on the forward strand.
TGGCGGTTAGCCCATCTACAGAAACGACTTGTAAGGTTAGTATGTACCTACTGGGGCTCAATAGTAAAACTGCACAGTATCCCACCCCGAGCTTCTGGTTCCAAGAAGTTACAAACTTTAAACGGTCATTTGTTGTCCTTTTCGTACCTTTCAAAACGAGAAGTAATCTCTCGAGATATGGAAACACACCTCATAATCGTGTGTAGGGCCCAAAATAGCCCCCATGGACAAAGATTGGCTGAAAGAACAATAAAACTGCGCAGTATCCAGCTGCAGGTTCCAAGAAGTTACAAACTTTAAACGATCATTCGTTGTCCTTTTTGTACCTTCAAACCGAGCAGTAATCTTTCGAAATGTGACGCAGACCTCATAATCGTGTGTAGGGCCCAAAAATAGCCCCATGGACAAAGTTTGGCTGAAAGAACAATATCTCGAATTTTGCACAGAGTGACAGAAAGGTTAAACTAATGAATTTGTTGTTGCACGTTTCTTCCAGGAATTTGAGGGTTCTACAAAAATTTCTTTTCTTGTAGATTTGACTTAAAACTTTCTCATAAGGCTTATTTGGTGTGCTTATCAAGAATTTGAGGTTTACCTGTCGATTTTTTAAATTTTTCGACTCAATTCGTTCAAAGCCTCCAATCCGGAGAAAATTTTAGGGCAAAACGAGACTTTTGACGATTTCCGGAACGGTACGATAGAAATGGCTTGGATCGTGCTTCTAGGGATTACTTGGAATGCTGAACACGAATATGAAGTCCGTTAATCGATTTTGACAACTCACGGTGAGTATATGGTAGTTCAACAAAACCCCAGATATGACCTTCCGAATCTTCTGTGCGGGTTTCAATCGGGGCGCTGAATACGAATTTAATGTCTATTTGCCAATTTCCAAAATGCTAGGGTAGGTTTCGCCCTCTACATGACATTGTACCTACCGTAGTCTACAGTAAACATAAGAATTTCGGAAACTGGACCCCAAACTCGTTTTCAGCTCCGAGCAATTAGACCCTATATGCAAGTTTTGAGCAAAACCCGAGAACTTCCTCGAAACACCCAAAAAATGCCTGACGAGTATTTCGCGACCTTCCGCGAGGCTTGAAAAACGTTTATAATAACTACTCGGAACCTGCAGCTCGGGGCGGGATACAGCGCAGTTTTGCCGTTGAGCCCAATTCGATACATACTAAAAAATACTAGTCGTTTTAGCAGATGCGTTTACCATTAAAAACACTTCCCTTGTTGGAGGTTCATTTGTCGATTTTCGTAATGTAAACGTAGGCAACGCCAGCTGCGTGGCATTAGGCCTCCCGTAACCTAGAGTGAATATCAGAATAGCAGTCAAACGGGCCAGAAAGTTACGCTCAGCTCCCTAAACTACTTCTAGTTTCCAGTAAAAAGCCTGGTCCAAAATTAGGAATAATTCTCTCTAAACACCTTTGTAAGTCTGCCGTAAATGCCTTTGGTTTCAATTTTTCGCAAAACGGCGGAGAATGGCCTTCTTATAATCTCCTGAGTAATTCAGAAGATTTGCGGAATGTATTAAATCTTCACTGTCTTACACCTATGTACAACGCTCGTAACTCCACCCCTGCAAAGCCTTCAAATAAGTATTTGCGCGCAGATACAGGCCCGCTTTTTCCAATAACCTTTCGTCAGAGATATTTCGTAGTTCAACCAGCGGAAACCGTAAACCTCTGGTTATCACAGTTTTCTTCCTGAAACCTAGCTGCCAGAAATCTGAGTTTAGGTTTCGCGCGAATGCCAGCCCTAAGGTTTTTCCTTGACTGCAGTTTTTGCTTTTGTTTTTTTTTCTCTTGAGAACACTGTTTCAATTACGCCGCACGCTAGGCCTGCCCTTTTGTACGCTTCAAGCTAAAGTGGCAGGCTGTGGTGTCCATTTTCATATCCTGTGCAGATCGCTTAGCACTCAGCACGCCTCCACCAGCTTTCCTCATCGAATTTCGCTCTTCGTCGGCATAGTACTCTCTTCACACTACCCTTCCTATCTTGAGAAGGCCCAGCCTTTCATTTCTAACTTAATTTAAAGGCACGACCAGCGACAATATAACTGCTGAGTTTTTAACCAGCGCCCGTGAGCCTGCGTTCTTAATTATGTACCGGAGCTGGGTGTGTGAAATCTGCAAGGTGGTACTGCTACCAGAAACTACGCTGTTCCCGACTTTCAACAATTCCTTACTTAAAAGGCAGTGTTCACGATAAGAGTCGTTTTTCTGTTTTTCCGCCTATCTTGAAAAGGGTCCCATTCTGATTTCAATGATGTCCCTGGAATCGTACAAGACCTCCTGGAAACGAAGTTATGACCCCTCAAAATTCACCTAGGAAAGCATGGTGGACGAGTTGTCCGAGACTTGTAACTCCCGTTTTTTGCAGCCGATGTGTGCGAGCTGACCTGAGCAAAGAGAGAAGTTGGGAATGAAGGGAAGAACGGGGCTTCTGATCGGAAACCATCGCTCATCTAACCACGAATTCAGGGGAAGTGTTAGAGGACGTGGGCGGAGTGGTCCAAAGGGTGGGCTGGCCCACGAGATTTTCACCCACTTACCGGCCGTTTTTCGTCGCACTTCCGTTCTTAATCTTTTTAGAGGGCCCAGCTTACGTTTTAGCCAAACAAACGCCCAACCTTTTTCTTCGTGAACACTGTCTTTAATCATCTCCAAAGCATGGTCAGCCTCTTTTACGAATCTAAATCCGCAAAATTCGTTTGGGAAGATTTTCACAGCCGAACACTGCTCGAAAAGAAGTTGCATAATTTAGTCTTTGCGTAAATCGTTTCAAGAGGCCTGCGATTAAGTTGAGCCCAGAAAACTCACACACCCCGGAGCTGGCGGGACGCTGGTGAAAATGAGTCACCGAGCAAACGGCTGGTTGATAACTGGCGTCTACCAGGCGGCTGAAAGTTCGCCGGTCCTGTCATACTTTTTAGTAAGTAGAGCATTCCGACCGAACACCATGTTGAGCCCCATCTGCGAAATGACACACGGTGATTCAACGATTTATCAAGGCGGCAATAGCACCTTAATGACTTCACGATAACGGTATCACCAACAAGTTCGAATAGTGTGGCCAGTACAGAGTGCTCCAAATCTCATCGAGCACTCCCTCGCCTCTTCTAGACCGGTCTTGGTAGGAGACTCCCAGTCACTCTCTAGAGAGATTTTGAGATGCTGGAAGATGATGATGACCCTGTGTGGAACATGGAAGAGATACACATATCCCTGCTATGGAGCAGGAAGGAGACTCCTTTTGAAAAATTATGCAAACGCTCGTACACTGGTGGACAACCGTCCAGTGGCCGCTCATCAACAGGAGTGCCGGGTGATGGCCAACCCGCTGCCAGAGGTTCTAAGACCCCTTACCAGGAAAGGTCACTTGGAGAAGGTGGCAATTCTCCACAGAAATGTACCTTGTCAGGGTCAATTTTGACGAGAAGTTCGTTTAAAATCCGGTTCAGTACTGTTTCCCGCATCAATTGTTAAGAGTCAGCGATTTCGATGGCTTTCCGGAAATCATTACCCTCGTTGTTCTCTCAGGAGGCTTTTTGTCTTGACTACTTCTGTATGGATTAGCTTATCTGCGCTGCAACAATCAATATAGCTATACCTCTGATCCAGGACTTCTTTTTCGCATTAAAGAGCTAACTGCGGACATGAAACTACAACGACCCATACACGTCATCTCTCAACAAAAAAATCAATCACCGCAAATTGGTTGCTCATAATCATATTGAATGATGAATACGAATTTTTTCGCAAGAGTGCAAAAAAAACCGGCCGAGGCAAGGATTCGAACCCTTTATATCACTTCTTCATTAACAGCGAAGATCACCACTGAGCCGAATAGCCACGTTGACTGCTGCATTAGAAGACCTTATCGAAGCGCGCCCTTTCGTCCATCATCGCAACATGTCACCGTGTATATTCACACCGTAGGAGCATTTCTGGTCCATGGTTGAGATCGGTGTATCACTGGATGCCCTAGGACTTCATAAGTATCAAGCTGTGATGCGCCTGTGAGTCAGACGATAAAAAATGCGTATAACTTCGCCTAGAGAAACGGAGCGCAGCCTGGTGGTCAACTTCCATTTTTTGTCAAAATTGATCCTAAATGATTGCATTTTATTCGCAGCGACCACTTTCTCCATGTGACATTATTATGTCAACGGATTTCTGACCTTAGGCAGTCGGACACGGGGATTAGTTGTTGCTCGCCAGACAACCGTCAGTGGTTCGCCAGCGTTAGTTGCCTAAGTAACTTTTTGTCACATAGGAGAATATCACAATGGAAAATGGGAACCATGTAGAAATCTCGTCGAAAATAATGTTTTGCTCTCATTTTTTCCACCGATGAGAAGCTTTGGAGGAATTTAAAGAACATTTTCGTAAAATCGACATATGAAAATAAAACCTGCGATCAGCACACCACATAAACTCATGGGGGAGTTACATATATATGTAGCAGCTGTCATAAATCTTTGGACATGGTTTTGTACATATCTTGGCTCGGCCAGAGCGAAACTTAATGAAACTTCAGGATGTTATGGGGCATCACAGACCTTGTTTTACACATACACCAACCTAGGTTTTGAGGGTGCAAGTTTTAATATGGAATTTATTTAACATTTTGTGGTGTTATTTCAAATTAGGACTACTTCCACAAAACATGGCTGGATTCACTGCAAACCCGTAGCAGTTATTAAACTATTTAAAGATCCTCTAGACCGTTGTATTAGCTTGTGAGAAAAACATGGTCTCCATCAGAATTTTTCTGAAGACGAAAAATTGAACAGGTCGCAGTCACCTGGGAAATTCAATTTCATGAACAGAATCCCAATTGATTACATAGGTAAACAAGCAGATACGTGTTAGCTTCCCTTGCCCATAGAAAAATCGAACCACCTTCTTTTGATCGGGCAAAGAAATCTTTTGATATTAGTTTTCACGTGAGACGTTAGAAGGTCTGATTCACTAACGTTTCTAAAGTGAGAGATCTGAGGTTTTGAATATCCAGTGATTTGACGGTTCTGGGATGCATTACAGAAACTTGTTTAGGAATGCCAATTGATCGCATCCTATAATATTTTTTAAGGTACATCAGAACCCCATTAATCCTCCTAAGCCGCTGCGAGCTTACAATACCTAAAATGAGGCCTTTGAGCGAGTGTGTAGTCTTGATCTTCAATCCCCTGAAAAAAAGCATGATAATATTCTGGCTGGAATCGATTCCAATAATCACACCCGCAATCTAGTGATGAGATGTTCTGGACTCGCGTATCTCCAGGTGGTCAATACTGAAACAGAAAGAGCTAGAATTCTGAAACCGCCCTGGTCTTCGAAGATGTTGGAAGAAGAGTTTGACCTCGTAATTATGTACAAACACAACTAGAAAGCCGTCTACCGTAGATCCCGCAAATTTGCCAGTGAGTCCCATTGCAAGAAGCAGGTGCGGGAAACTTAAGGTCGTTTGACTGCAATTGGCATCGTTGCGCCAAAGAGAGGATGAATTCTGTTCCTATTTCGCAGCGCGCCAGGGAAGGCCGCTCTGATTAGATCGCTTCGTCGGCATTACGTCCCATACCAATGAACGCACGACGAAAACCCGTGTTTACAACATCGCAACGTCGTCATGAAGGGCGATTCTCAATTGCAGCTGAAGATCAACTGCTCCATAAGTACCAAAATGGCAAGACGATTGAAGACGATTGCCAGAATGCTAGATATTGTTTTTGACTCAATGAATCGTTGACCCTTTCATATGATGCAAGGACTGGGTGCTTTCGAGTCAAAACGCACATATTGATTTAAATACCTGTTACTAATTTCATCGATTGATTGAAATTCGTTTCTATCATCCGTGAGCTCATGCATTTAAGAACAGAATCGCAGCCGCTGCTACGAGTGTTGTTGTTTGTTATGGAAAAAATCGCTATGATGAAAAACAGCAGCGATGAAGACAAAGTCAAACTGAGTTTGACTCAAGGAGATCTGATGCATGAGGCCCAGGCCAGGTCAGGGTTTTTACATCTGCCGTAGCATGAGCATGTCTCAATCACCTTCTACATTATATTGAGGTCCTTCCGAGTGTGTCTTTGAGTCACAATCAAGTCCTCTCCAAGATAATCTGACCAACCATCTACTTGTAATGAATGATTTTGTCCCACTTACTTCAACAATTACTTTTTGTTACTAGTTTTGAATGTCATTTTCCGGCTAATCAGTTTCTCTATTCCTCAGCGTATATTTTACAGTTAGCCTTCGAAATTTCAGTAATTCTGCGATTTGAGGCACTATTAAGTTGTGTATTGCTTACGTGGACTTGTTCCGTGTCTCAATAAAATAAATAAAATAAATAAATAAATAGTATAGTTTTCTTGTCAGCCAATCGAAACAAGATGGTCAAAACCGAAAAAGCTGAACAATTTATGGGCCAGCCTCATAGATTAGAGCGGCTTCCTGATTGATTAACACGGACGATACGTGCTTTTTCATAATAAAAAATACAAATAAGTCACATTTTGGTATACTCACAAGAAGCTATATTGATTAGCAACCATGACTACCAGTTTTCAGGTCAATACCGTGATAGACACTCATTTTGGTCTCAATGCCACTGGAAAAAAGGTAACCGCCTTATGAGTGCATCGCTAATTGAATATGTGGCTCAGGGCAAACGCAAACCCCCACTGGGAGCTTTCGGGGTGGAATTCTGAAATCGACCCGTGCTTTAACCAGTCGTAGAGGGCCACCGTTTGTCGAGACGACGGCGCCGTTAATTATTCATTTCGTTTACCACTGTCGCTTCTTTAGCATTTTGGATTCGTCATTTTGGAATTGCCCCTTTCCTTAGCAGTGATACATGTGTTTTTTCTGGAATAGGAGTATGTATTGTACTTGTTCCAAATAAAAATTGTTTCGAAGATTCGACTTTTCTACTGTAGTCGGATATCGCATTTTTTCGAATATTCGACTTTCCGAATGAGAAACCGACTTTTTTATCCGACTGAAACAGTCGGATGCTCATTTGGAACAAGTGTAGTATGTATGTTCTTCATGTAATTTCCTCATTCTTTTTTCTCCTTCTCATTCCTCAGGCCATTCATAAGCCGTTTCCATCTGGTAAAAATATGAATGCAGTGTACGTCATTCGCTGATTAGTGTGTATGTGTATGCTAAAAGGATCTAGCAGCGCGAAGCTTGCCGGCTCATCAAGCGCACCAATTGTCGCCCAGCAGGGTCATCATGCCTTTCCAGCTTCTAGCAGCCGGCCCCGTCCAGCTCTGCCGGCCCACCAGATGGACCCCGTTAACTGACCCGTCCACCAAAACTCTTCTCATTTGCATCAATTTCTCCTGGACAGCCCCTCATTCATTTCAGCTCGCTCCTCTGTTTCAATTCCCTTACAGTTGAGTGCACCTTCGCGTTTAGGGCTTCTGAAAACACCATCAGCGCTGAAATTTTCCTGTTTATTTTCTGACTTACGGTTCCCAATCAAATGATCAGTCCAGGTTTCAGAATAGCTCCCTTTCAATTTATTATTCATTTCAAGTTGATGTTGACCGAAAAAGAGCCTTTGTGTCGAAAATAAAAATAATAGGCTCGGATCTGAGAGTCAAGTACAATACTTCCGCGCTAAGTTTTTGTAAAAACGGGAGCATCTAACCAAACTTGGCTTAAAAAGCGTCCGATGCATGTAACTTTTTTGAATGACGACTTTTTTGAATTCTGAAAACGCTGTCATATTCACAGATTAAATTGCTACCTAATTATATGAATTTCATATCCAAACTCCCTGAAATCGCTTTGTTACTTAACGACATATTTCTTGCAATAGTTTTTCAAAAACGTCGCGCGCGACGAGGTGCAACGAAACTTTCGAGCAGTCTTCATGGGCAAGTAATGGAAGAGCAATCTCAAGATTCGTGTTGGTTAGATTTTTCGCAATCCTTCATTAAAGCGCCTGAGAAATACATACCTGAGAAATCAGAGTTTTTTTTTGCGAAAGTCCCGGATTCTTGAATGAAGGACTTCGAAAATTCAATCTATACGCAAACACCGGGAGATACTCTTACCTGCAACTAATTTATGAACAAAACATACAGATTGCTCCTCTATTACTCTATTGCAATTACTGCTCGAAGTTTCCGCCGCGCGCAACGCACGAAAACCGATTGCAAAAACTAGCACCATTGGCGTCGAAAACAGTTGCGATTTTGGGAACTTCCGGTCCGAAAGTCAAGTGGGCTAATTAGGTAGCAAGGTGGATCTCGTGAATATGATAGCGTTTTCAAAGAATTTGAAAAAGTCTTCATTCAAAAAAGTTGCAGCCATCAGACGCTTTTTGCCAAGTTTACCAGATGCTCCCCGTTTTTACAAAAAACTAGCTGCGGGTATTGTACAGTTGGGACCGCAATGTCAAAAAGGGGACATGGTGCGGGTGCGGCCACACACTGAAACAACGGTGGAAGACGCCTAATTTCGTGATCGATTCGACAGCACAGCTGATTTTTCTATAAGTTACAGGTTTTCTTAGTCGTTGTTTCGGCATTAGTTTGTTTCTAATTGTTTAAAATGTTGCGAGTAGGGGGCTATTCTTAGGTGCGTGAGGAATGAAATTAGCCGTTTGTTCCGGGCCGGCCGAAGGTTTTTTCTAAATTCTGTTTTGTGAAATCTAAAAACGGCAAATTCCTCCCACACAACAAGGAAAGCCCCTATTCGTAATGTGCAGAGTCAGAAACAAAAGTAATGCCGAAGTAACAAAAAAAAAAGAAAAAAACGCTAACTCACTTCAAAAATCAACTGTGCTGTCGATCGATAATGAAATTCAGGCGTCTTCCACCACCGTAGTTTTTGGTGTGTGACCAGCAATCGCACCATGTCCTTTTAACATTACGGTAAACTGTACATACATTAATTTCAATGTGGATAGTAATCCGCCAAAATATTGCCCAGATCTATTGTGCATTGCTCGAAATTTCTTGTTTCCACACTCTATTTCAGAGCGAAAATGATTTTTTTGAACTGCGGGGGCCTTCTGATATGAATTCACAAGAATCGGTCGCGTGCACGTGTGAGTGTAAAGTCTTTGCGGATAAGACTGTCTGTTCACGCGTTCGGCGCGCGTGTGGAGCGAACGTCGTGAGGGCATTTTACGAACGAGTCTACCCACGGCTGCAATTAGTGGACTCTGATATTATTCACTAGTCGTCTGAAATTCCTGCTAACTGGTGTTTCCATAAGCTCGATAAAGGCCTTCGCAGCGGCCGCTGAACGCGCATGCCCACCGCGTGGGCGGGCAGTCTCACCCAGTAGGACTTTACCATGTTCCCTCCTCTGGCTTCGCCTAGAGTAAAATTCAGTCCAAAGCATGCAATTTTATACATAAGTGTTCAAATAATCTTCAAATAATTTGAATAATCGAGTATAAAAGTGTTGGAATGATTCGTGTACTTCGATCCTTGATCTTTTTGAATATACGATTCTTTGGAATTTCATATTTATTCTGTTTTTTTTTGAATATATGATTCACTCACCTAACAAAAATACCGGTTTTTTCGAATATTCGATTAACTCCCAAAACCGAAATTTTCAATACTTCGAACATTCGGCCAGCTTCGAGTCACAACGTTCTAATAGTATTCAGCTAATGAGAAAAATTGTTCAAAAATATAAATGACCTATCCAAGAATAATTCGACGTATGCTATTTTTACTCGAATATTCGTATGGATTTTCCGAATATTCACTCGAATCGATTAGAAGACAGGTTTTCGAATCCATTAAAGGCAGCATACACGCTCGTAAACTTGATTCAGATAACTACAGAAATAGAATGGTATGGCCCAGATTACAACGCCTACGCATTTTGAAGTGTCAAAAACGACCCACAATGCCGCTACATGTGTTAGAAGATGGCCCCGCCCTGTATTTTCACGCCCCTGTGTTGCTCTTTTCCTGCAACGCAAGGTTGCTGGGTCACATGCCACCGTTGGTACTGCTGGTAGATTGCCCTGTAGAAGTGAACCACACACTTCATTGACGGCGAAGATGGCCCAGCAACCCCAGTGCGTTGGAGGAAAATGGCAAATACAGGGGGGCGTGGGAGCAGAAAGTACCAGGCAGGGCCAATCTTCTAACTCATGCGTAGCGGGCGTTGTGGGTCATTTTGACACTTCAAATAGCGGAATATTAGGCATTGGGTGTAAGCCATACGGCCTGATCGATCACTGTTATCCCAACCACGTTTGCGGAGCGTGTAGTGCTGCCTTGCAATCCACAAAAAAACCAGGAAATTTCATTTGATTACATTTTTTATTAGAAAATTTCAATGAAGCGCAATTCGAAAACCTCGTTCATTCGCGTAACTCCAAAAATTGCCCTTTTCCTGAATTTCCTTATCCATTCATTCTTTCTGGCCGTCCTAAAGGCTATATTCAAAAACTCATTTATTCGAAAAATTCCCGGAAAGGTGTCATCCGACTAGTTCACGCATGCGAGCTGTTCTGAAAATTGGATATTCATATTATTCTCTTAATCGAAATCATGTCTAGTGGACATAAAAACGATACCGCTCGTAGGATTTGGTCAGAAGTCGACGGGGTTTTGCCTCCAGCCGATTGCCATTTTTTGGACAAGATCACCCCCTGAGAGCTTAATTCTAGGACCAAAAACTCTGCAAATGATTTCAAACAGGAATAAAATCAAAAGTGATTGCCACTGCTGAAAATCCTATCGTTTTTAGATTTATCCTACTTTGATAATCCGGAGGCCCAGGTAATGCATTCGTGAAACCACGGAGCCTCCCGGTAAGGGTTCGAGGCCCAGAGGATGTATGCGGCGGGCAGACTTCGGACCACCCCGGGAGGCTCCTTCGTAGCTGCAATAGATACGGCATAATGCTGAACTATTCTCTTCTATCTTGATTTTAATGAATACCCAACCAAGTACTCAAATACTATTCTAATGCTATTGGGTAGCCTTCTGCGAGCAAGAACATTTATTATACAGATTATTTGTGAGTAAAAATTGACATTATACAAGACAAGAAAATCCCTTTTCTCGGCAGGTGCTCATGTGACAGGTGGGGCCGAAGAAGGTGTCACTGGTGATGTGATAATTGCACGTCTCATGCATACATACAATGGGACCAGTCGGCAGACCAATTTGTTAAGTAAAAACTCACATGAAAGTTTCACTTCGCCCTAACCATATTGCTCTTCCTTTGAGCTTACTATAGGTATAATAGGTTCGCCTGCCATTAGACCAATGTTTTTGAAGACCAACTCGCGTAATCCTCCTAGATAAGCACTAAGCACTTCTCTCTGAGACAGCCCTCGTCTGTCTCAGGAGGAGAAATGCAGTGTCTCTACTCTGACACAGTTACTTTTTCTCTCTGAGATAGCTCAGTTCATTCGCTTGTCCACTTATTTCATCTCCATAAATCTTCCAGGTAAACTAAATGTCACTTTGGCGGCTTGTCACAATCTACGACTATCCTGGATTACCGTTCCTTTCTTGTTTAGTGCCATTCATAGTGTGGGTCCTAATCTTTGCCAAGTGCACATCAGGGATGTGCGTAATTACGACCAACAACTAACGAATTTAACGACTAACACGCTTTTTCAATGTTACAACTGACGACTAACGAAATTTAAAATATTTTCGTAAGCAATCCCAAAATTCGTTAGAAAGTCAGCTAGTCATTCAAAATCGCGCCTCCAAACCCAAGTCTTACACCAGGGTTGATCTAGAGCTGCACTGTTGGTTGTTCTAGGTAAATGGTACAAAATATTCATACCCTTCAGTATTCATTATTTCTACTGACTTTGCTTCGCAGCTCTGAAACTCCCCATGTTGACCTCAACCCAATGTTGCGCAAGGTTCGAAGCAGCGCTTCTGCGACTTCTCGTCGGTCGCGCACGACTCTATGGTAGGGTCGCTGAACCAGTTCCGAAACATTACCGGCTTTAGCGGAGTTTTTGTACACAGGGCACTATCAGAGGTGATAATATGGAGCGGTACCTGCAGTCCCCAATCGCCCAACGACGGTACTTGTATCTAATAATTGGATTGTGAAGGGTGCCGTCTTTCGATTTTCAGTCATAAATTTGAGATATGGGGTTTCTATAAAGTGGTGCTGGGACCCCTCAGTGGGTGAAATTTTCACTTGGGTGCTAATTTCTTCCAACCTTTCCCCATTGAGGGAACAAGCTCTAAACTACGCAAGCGCTCGGGTCGCGACCCTGAGCAAAGAACAATTAGTGCAAAGTCGCTGCAATTCTCCGTGTTGTCACCATCGGGAAGATTTCGAATATCATCATATAGCGCAGAATAGCACATTTTGCACAGAAAAAAAGCTAAGAGTTCAAGATTTTCTCGGTTTGCCATATTCTTCTTTTTCATACCGAAAAAATTACAAATATTGATGAACACATACTCTCGAGTATTAGGCTTTCGTGCATATTTCAATTATGTATACTAAGGTTTGCAGTTTGAACTAGCTTCTCCAGACAAGGAGTGATTTGTGTCTTCAACGACCATGAATGTTTAAAACACACATCTCTTCATGTCTTCTTTTTCTATTCATAAAAACTTTTTCTGCCTCATCTTCTATTACTAACATCCCTTGTTTACATTGTCTTAGCTCAGGTAGGCCGACGAAGTAGAGGGGAATATAGGAAAGACGCTTTGGAACTCTCTACTTTTAGAAAAGGGACGCTCAAAAACATTTTATTTTCGCATTACCGGAGATAATTTTGCACTGTAAACATTTATATGAGCAGCTTCCTTTTGTGTGTTTTCTACTATGATTTTTTTGAAAACGGAGAATTCAAGGTGCACGTTTTGATCCTAAAATGGCTCAAAATGAGGAGTGTTTCGCACATCCACAATTATTCAATTGAGTAGAAACTTGTCGTTTGAGGGCGGGTCTAGTGTGTCAGCTAATCCTTATCTGATTCGTGGCCGTTGTTCGTCGTTTTTCTTTCTTACATTTCTCAGAAAGTCAAAGGTTGCCTTCATGCGAAAAAAAAAAAGAGAAGTTTGTGGGAAACTTTTGTTATTCTTTCAATATGAAAATTCCGACTCTTGGGCTATTTTAAGCGTTTTACTAATTATTTCATGGTATGTACCAGACCAAGACAATAGCATCCGCTAGCTCATCAATTCTCGAAATGAATGCATGTGTTACACGGGACATAAAAATCATAGGACTGAAAGCATAGGACACTTGGGGTGTCGACATGCTAGCGACCATTGTGCACAACTCCTCGAACACTTTGAAGGCTCTTAGAAACGCAAAAGGAGAACATAAGAAAACCTTTCTCAATAGTCTTCGGGAAATTTTTCTTTTTTTCAGTTTTGACGCAGATATCGATTTGAATGTTTAAAATTTTTTGCCACCCTGTGTTTCCGACACTGCCAGTTAGCTTCTACCAAATTCTCAGAGTAGTGGTGGACAGTAATCCGAATGTTCTCCGAGGTAATTCTTAGTGTTGCGTCAACAGTTTTGCGCACAACTCAGCATCCTTATGATAACTTGTCAACGTTTATGATGCCCTCAAAAACGGCATAACAGTCGAAGGCAGCGGACGTGCTCAAGATTTTTGTTCAAATAACTACGCTACTGGGGTCGTATGACTATAATTGTACGCTTACACAGTCGGAAGCGACAAAAACGAGTCAAAACTACCAACTACGACAAACATCGAGTCAAAAAGTTTCGTAGACTCCGCCCATGGACTTCGCAGACTCCACCCTCATGACAAACCTGTTCAGATTGATCGTTCGAATACTGTCACTTTGGCTAGTTTTTAAAGATTTTAGAAGACGTAGGCGTTCTAGTGAACGCCGTAGAAAGTCTGTCACTTTTGCTCCCTCAACCTTTTTGTCTCTAATATTCGCTGTTTCAACCGCGCGCGGGGTAACTCGTCCACTTTTGCTAATAATAAAAACAACCCGTTATTTCTCTGTTTGCATCCAGTTTTCGTCGTTTTTTTTTGTTATTTTTCCATTTTGCCAACATCATACCTTTGATTTATGTCATAAATTCATTACCGAATTGAGCATATATACTGCCTTCAAGCAGGCATGGAACAATCCTAAGATTATCATGGGATTTTACAATACCCACCCTCAAACTTCGCGAAACAGCGAAAAAGACGTTTACTCGCGTTTTTCTCACCCCTTCTTCATAAATCTGTCAAATTTGGGTTTTTGGAGGCAAGAAAGATATTGCTAGCATCGTCTCGTCAAAATCTAAAAGAAAGTGTAAAAGTTTCATTGATATCTTTAACCATACCTTAACTATAGGTATGCAGCTGTTTCCAAAACACGTTTTGACTCGTCAAAATGAAAGTGCCGGTCAAGCATCCTGACGAGTAAAAACGTGTCATGAAAAGAGCAACATACACCATCTCGTAGATCTTGATGAGACGATGCTATACCCTGTCCCAGACGAGATGGCAAGCGCGGAGTCCGAAGAAGCAGCGCGCCGCTCTCTGCGTCTCTGACATTTTCGTATTTTCGGACGTCGCGTACACAATTACGTAGCATACCCTACCGTGATATTAAAAACCGGAGACTTCGTGGCCTCCGAGCTGTTATCCATATCCTTCAAAACTTTCCCTGCCACGTTAAGAAGAAAATATGTATCGAGAGTGAACATCACGAGCATTTCGGGAGAAAAGAATGCAAAAGAGCAATGGAGTATGTAAGAAAACGAAAAAGTTAAAAACTCGTGCGAACCTGTTTTGAATCACGGTAGGGCATGCTACGTATGTAATTGCGTTCGCGACGTCCGAAAATACGAAAATGTCAGAGACGCAGAGGGCGGCGCGCTGCTTTTTGGACTCTACGCTTGCCATCTCGTTTGGGGCAGGGCATAGCAATATATTTCTTACAACGAAAAACCCAAATTTGACGGATTCATCAAAGAGGGGAGGGAAAAGAGCAAGAAAACGGTTTTTTTTTCTCGCTGTTCTGCGGATTTCGAGGGTGGGTATTGTATAAGTTGTTTCTCAGGAAGTGTAGAATTTTTGGCGACTTTTCACCATGCTTCTCCACTAAGGGAGCCTCACTGCACAAACCCATTGATAATTGAGATACGGTTCCTGCACTCACATAAACTGCCCTTAATCCCGCATATTTTCCGAAACTTTGCAAAATTCATTGGGTGCTCTACCCCTACAAAACTTGTCCGAATGCATTTAATTGTAGCCCGCATATTATTAAACCAAGGACCGATTTCGGCGCAATTATGTAGTTCGCATAAAAATCTACGGCTCAAATACAAACAAAATCAAAAAAGAGAACCTAGTCTTCACTGCCTGTCCATCCTTTTCAAACACCAGTGTTAGAATTCTCATGCGAGGACTTCAGAGAAACCTCCAAAAAACCCTTCTTTCCCCAAACCGCCTCTTCAAAGCTTCTAATTTCTGACGTCAAGTTAGTCAGTAGTTCAAATAAATCTCCTTCTGCACAATCTCAGGCTCACCCGATTCTAGGGTGACGTATAATCGCCCTCAGGGAATTGCGCTTCTGACGAATTCTGAGACAGCACAAGTGGTTAATCTCTAGCCTATAGAGACAGACCGCTTTAATTTCACGAAATTAGACAGAAGAGAGACGATAGGTGTCTAGCAACATGTCTAGGGTGGTGGATAAGTGCACATGTCTAAAATGGAGCCAGCATCCGGATATGTGCCTCTATGTGTGTGCACTCATATTGGGGTGCATCTCGTACATATATTGATTCTCGTACGAGGTCGAGACTTCCTCCCTTAGCAGTCTCCCAACAACAACAACATACCACTTGATACAATCACTTGAGCACCAGCCTTCAAGCCGACTTCATCCTCATCTCATATGCCACTGCGTCTTTCCTTCCGCCTCGCGTGATTGGCGGCGGCGGCTATGGCTGCTGCGACTCGTCGCTGCCGCAGCCGTCGGAATCCTCGAGCGATTGGCCGCGGCGACAATTTATCTTCTGTTGACGAGTTGACATGTGAGGCGTGAGGGCAGATTCCGAGCTTTGAGAATTGAAGATAGGCGTTTGCAGAGAATCGATGGTGGGTCACGTCGCTAGACGCGCCAGAATGGACCAGATCGCACTCACCACGAGCTGTCAGACCACGCCACGCAGCTTCTCCTGGACGCGGTCAGCTCGGCAGCCAGCTGAGATGGACGCTCGCTACGGTCGGAGTCGGGTACGTTACCTGGATTCGGTTACCTTTCTATATCTTTCTCAAATTTTCCTTGACTTTTTGAAGGTTTGGACAAATCCGGTATTTTTGTTGCAGGCTTTGTGTTTCCACTCTTGTATATTAATGACATTGAACAGTACATACTGCACAAAATGTTGGGTGAAAATTTTCTGCCCAATTTATTTCATTTGTCTTGTTTACTACGCTGCTTCAACTTTCTTTCAGTAATTTGGTTGACCTTAACCATTGCTATTAATATTACTCAAGCAATTGACTTTCAACTTGTGATGTTTGAGTTAACCAAACGCTGTCATGAAAACAATTTTAAAAATGTGTCATTGAAGATTTTCTCCTTTTTTACAGGCATTTACCCCGTTTTCAATTGACAGAACAATTCGAGTTTTACTTCATCGGAGCTTACCGAGGGGTTGAAATCATATACATACTGTATGTGTAGTTATTACCTAATTAATACGCAGTCAAAAATATTGAAGTTCCCTTCCTTTTTCTTTTTTTTTCTCCTTTTTTTTTCTTTTCGTATGTATTTTTTGAGTGTCAACCCCACCAAATATCAGTCTCAATATACTCGATGGCCCACCCTGAGGACGATAAAAAGTAGTTTAATGAAAATTTAGATAAAGCGTTTCAAAATTTTCGAGTTGAGAAATTGTTCTACACCACTTTTTTTTCAAAACGCGCGCTAAAGCGCGTTTTAGTGTCTTTATCGTCTGTTAAAAACTTTATTTTCAATAATTTTTTTCGCTCTGTAGAATTATTCAAGGTATTGTATGAAAGGGCAATGCTATGTAACTAAGTATTTCAATGAGTTTTTTGTTCATTAAGTTGCTCCTTGACCATTGCCTAGTTTGCTAAGACGTTTTTGCCTTGTTTTGGATTTATTAGCGTTTTCGTTTCTTTTATTCTTCGGGGTTAATTATCATTATCACATTCACGTCCTCATATAAGTTCAACTCATAAAACGAACATGAACATGAAAAGTGGTCGCTAGGATTGCAGTTGGAAAAAATATTCCAATAACGTTCTGATTCCTCCATTCTACGCAACCCTTTGGCGCACTCCTGGCGAAGTACAATACCCGCGCTAAGTTTTGTAAAAACGGGGAGCATCTGGCAAACTTGGCAAAAAAGCGTCCAATGCATTTAACTTTTTTGAATGAAGACCTATAATAATTCTGAGAACGCCATCGTATCCACAGATCAAATTGCTACCTAATTATGTAACCTGTGGGCCAAATTTTCCAAAAATCGCTTTGGTTTTGAATGAAATTGTTTTTGCAATTGGTTTTCAAAAACTTCGCGCGCGGCGAAGTGCGGCGAAACGTTGAGCAGTAACTGTACAAGTAATGGAAGAGCAATCTGCTTTGTTGAATTCTCGAAATCCTTCATTAAACACGCCTGAACGCTACCTAAAATCGGAGTTTTGTTGCGAAAGCCCCGGGTTCTTAAATGAAGGATTTTGAAAATTCAAGTTACGCAAACCTTGATACGCTCTTACCTGCACCCAATTTATGAAGAAAGTATGCAGATTGCTCTTCGATTACTTGTACAATTACTGTTCAAAGTTTCGCCGCACTTCGCCGCTCGCTACGTTTTTGAAAAACGATTGCAAAAACTATTTCCTCAAAAAACAAAGTGATTTCAGGGAAGTAAGGCACAAAAGTCACATAATTAGGTAGCGATTTGATCTGTAAATATGATAGAGTTTTCAGAATCCAAAAAACTCTTCATTCAAAAAAGTTACATGCATTGGACGCTTTTTTCCCAAGTTTGCCAAATGCTCCCCGTTTTTACAAAACTTAGCGCGGGTATTGTATGTAGGATTTTTTTGCATCGTGTGGCGTACGGTAGCGAAAACTTGAAAATACCTTTCTGCGAATTATTTGCAAATACATCACCGAATCAGACTTTTTTCGAACCTATAGAACGCAGGGTTTGTTTTGCCAGTACGAACTCTCTCCGCACTTCCCTTTCATATACAATAACAGCGCTAAGTTCTGTAAAAACGGGGAGCATCTGGCAAACTTAGCAAATGTAAATCGATGTATGTAACCTTTTTCTTGAATAAAGACTTTTTTGAATTCTGAAAGCGCTATCTTATTCACAGATCAAATTGCTTCCTAATTATGTGACTTGTGCGCCGATGTTCCCTAAAATCGCTTTGTTTTTGAAGGAAATAGTTATTGCAATCGGTTTTCAAAAACTTCGCGCGCGGTGAAGTGCGGCGAGACTTTGAGCAGTAATTGTACAAGTAATGGAAGAGCAATCTGCATGCTTTCTCCATAAATTAACTGTAGGTGAGAGAGTCTCAAGGATTGTGTTTGTTGAATTCTCAAAATCCTTGGTTAAACACGCTTGAGAGCTACCTGAAAAATTGGAGTTCTGTTGCGAAAACCCTGGACTCCTAAATGAAGGTTTTCGAAATTTCAACCTATACAACTCAGGCGATTCTCGGCTCCTAGCCGCCTGACAGTTCGGCTCGTTCTCCCAATCTGTTGGTCGGCTTCTGTTGCTGTCCGGGCCACTTGTGTTGCTTTACGGGCCGCCGCTGTTGCTGTACGGGCTGCTCCAGTTCGCCCGAACGGCAACGGTAGTGGCCCGGAGAGTGGGCAACGAGCCGAACAGTCAGGCGGCTCCGATTGCTGTTCGCTGCGGCTCGGGGCCGAGAATCGCCTGAAAAACCTTGAGATTCTCTTACCTGCAACTAATTTCTGAAGGAAGCATACAGATTGCCCTCGCGTTACTTATACAAATACTGCTCAAAGTTTCGCCGCACTTCCCCGCGCGAGACGTTTTGAAAAACGATTGCAAAAGCGATTTCCCTCAAAAACAAAGCATTTTTAGGGAATTTCGCCACAAAGGTCACATAGTTAGGTAGCAAATTGATCTGTTAATACGATAGCGTTTCCAGAAATCAAAAAAGTCTTCAAACAAAAATGTCGCATGCATCGGACTTTTTTGCCGAGTTTGCCAGATGCTACCCGTTTTTACAGAACTTAGCGCGGGTATTGTATGAAGACGTTGATGCATTTTTGATCCTGACTAACGTGCCGGATACTCGATTTGTCAAACAAGTATCTTTCGGATTCTTTTCCTTATCTAAAAGGAAATCGTTCAGCTTGAAATGGTTCGATAATCCAATCCTGAAAATTCAGAAGTATCCGAGATTCTATACGAAGAGAATTCCGTCTTTAAGATAACGTGTATCCTCTGTAAAACGTCATAGTTCTCACGACGCATGGCTCGAGCGGCGCGGGCGATTCTGCTCCCTCCGTCTGTCATACGCTCTCTAATTGTCTCTAACCGCCGCTCTGCACCAGCACGCGTAGAAACCATGAGAATTTCGCGGTTTTAATGCCTTTACAAGACCGCTCGTAGGAATAGGCCGAAATGCGTTCGGAGACTTGTTTTCGCGTCCTTAGCGTCCTTTTTGATAACTTACCTATACCTAAATCAAATGTCATTTGAATCTGAAAAAATATTTAGGTTGCTTATGAAAAAGACTATCCAACGATGTGGTGTTTTTTAGGGTTGACGTTTAAACAAGAAGGTTCCGGGTGGATTTTTCAATGTACCATACAGTATGCGGCTGCACCGCGCTATGGGTACTGTAAGATAATTTGGAAATTACATTCAGAACGTGTTTGCTCAAATCTGAACCCTAATCTGGAAGATTGTCTAGGAATCAGGTGAAGAGATCTGGCTAGCCCTCTTCACCTGAATCCTAGACAACCTTTCAGGTCTTGAAAAAGTTTATTTCGGAGGAAATTATTTGAAAAAGGACGCCGAAAGCGCGAAAACGCGCCCCACGCGCATCCTTATCAAATCCACAAGAGCTGGTATACTTTCCTATCTTCTCCTTATGAAAAAAGACTTGATATCCGCAACATTCATGTCAACAATTGACGAACGCCAACTGTATCAACATACTAAAAGCCTTTCATCCCGTCATTCGCGTATCATGCAATGTAGATCTCATGATGAAATCATCATGTTATAACATTTCAATCGCTCATTCACTGAATCAATTCAGCTCGATTCAACTCAATGTTTTTATTTTAAATGACTATAAAATCAGAAAGTGGATCTAAGATTATCGCTATCATTACTGTTTTTTATTGATACTTTTTTCGAAATCGGATTCGTGTCCTCTTCTCGCATTCTTGTCTAAGCCAACGTGAAGCAGTGATTGTAATCACTTTGGGAGCGAGTTCCCGCATTTTTTTTTGGAGCGGGATTCTCGCATTCGCTTTTTAAGATAAGATTTAAGAGCTCATTCGAGTGCAGTTATTTGATCTACAACATAGGGTCATTCTCTCTCATTTTGAGCCGGTCGACACAAGGCTTACCAGGATTATCATGTCAAAATATCTTTACCATTGTCGTATTTTGCCATGACCGAATGCTCGGCTGCCTGCTCAGCCCGGACTCATCTGAGCGAGAGAGAGCCGAGATCACTTGGTTGTTTTTCTTGAAAAAAATGCATTATTATTGATTTCCGGGTACAGAAAGTGGGGGGGAGGTGAAAATTACTCTGATCGAATGGCTCGAAAATCCAAGAAAGTGCTTCGATTTTGTAATTATAATTACACTATGTTTTAGAGCAGAAAATTTTCTTCTGGACCTTATATGACACTACGTCCTGATTTTCGAGAATCTCCTGTCAACGAAGACGACCCTAAAAACCTGGCTCACAAATTTTTTCAAAACACATCTGGGCAATATTTGCCCGAAGGACACCGGTGAATTCGTGAAAAGGTGCAGGTCGGTGTTAGAAATAAATTAGAAAACCTAATGAAGCAATTATGTACATACTTGCCACAAGTGTCATGTGTTGATATTCGGAACCCTAGAACTTCCTTTTCCACCGAATTGGAAAAATTTTTCCCTGCACTAGGAAATGTAATGAGATTTTTGACACAGATTCACCTTTATTGATTTTCGGCTCAATAGAGTCAATTCAAATTATTACAATCGTTTACATTGATCTGAAATCGATATAATAGAGCTCTTTTTCGAAAAAACTATTTATGCTATCTTGTACAGCAAATGATTTTTCTCGAATGGTCCACAACATGTCGTTGGATTTTCCAAAATTCAGTGCCTAATCTCAGAAAGCGCGGAAACTTATTCCCCGCTTTCCAATATAATGGTAGAGACCGGGCATTATACACTGATTTCTCAAAGGAAGTGGTACCTAATTTCGCTACCTTTTTGTTCAAAATTTGCTGAAATGAAGCACAGTAATTATGCGCTAACTCATTAGATACAGCAGCCGAACGACATCAGAAACCTGCTTTCGCGAAACTTTCACTATGACCACGGTTTTCTATGGCAGCAAATGTAGACCTCCGAAATGCAGCATCCCTGTGACAAGGGAAAGGATACCTACACAAAATGGTGATTTCAAACGAAATCTGGCTTTCAGGACCAATTTTCGACGTGGAATCAGAATTTTCCCATCTCAGCTGCGGAACATTTCTCTGAACGGAGTTGTAAGCGCTTTTAACGCCTCACTCGTGGGCGCATGATAACTTGTACTCTGTGAATCTTCGGCGCCAGATGTGGTTTCTACACTGGGAATCATCCTATAGTGTAACTTAACGCCGAAATATTTTGCCATTACAAACAAAACAGCAAGCCTCCATGTACTCATGAGGTTCGCATAAGCAGTGGTTTGTTGGCGCAGTGGCAGTCGGTGCTGAGGTGTAGAATTAGGTCAAGGGTTCAAGCCCGTGCAGCACGGGCTTTTGTTACACTCGTGTGAAATACTCATATTCATCACCCAAAATGTGAAGAAACCGCAATTCTCTCGTACGAGCTTTTCTCAGAGAAATTAACTGTTTCAGTCATTCAGATTTGATCCCCGCAGGTAAATAGATATAAAATCTGCTCTGCGAGCACGCATCGTAACTATGCACAAAACTGTTGAATCAAAAATCTTCTCACAATGAACGAATGAGAGAAGTGGATGGTACAGGGGTGCGGAGCAGGGTTGATCCTCTGTCAGTCAATCTGCACAAGTAACTTGAAGCCATGTTACGTGTAACCCGACCAGATTTTTGATCAAAGTATCATGTAACTTGCTCTAATAATACACAACATTGCGAGTTATTTGACCCATTGTTACAGGTTACCTGACACCCATACGCGAAGCAACCGGCACTGACACGCGACGCGTTCAGCATCTCCGACATGCTCGCCAAGCATGCCGGGTGGCGCCAGCGGCCAGACAGTGTCTCCCTACGGTGTGCGGACAGAAGTACCTCAAATTTGGTTGATTGAACCCACGACGCTATCGACATCCTTGTCCTGCCTCGAGAGTGCGTCGTATACCTCCCTAGAAAGCAGCTCGCCCCGAAATAAGCTACATGTGCGATAATATAATGTATTTCAGTCACCCGTCGGTACTTTATCTCACGTGTAAGTCAACTCGCACCATACAATACACTTTTGTTTGGCGGTCACATGTAACTCAAAGTTAGGAAAATAAGGAAAAAAATAAGATAAAGATAAATATGATAAGATAAGATAAATAAGATAAAATAAGGAAAATAATTAATTCGCATGTAACTTTATCAGAAATTCCTGAGTCTAAGTCGTTGCTGACTGGCCGAGTGCGGGATGAACCCCGCCCCGTACATACTTCCATCACCCCTTTGCCGAAGTTCAATAGCTTGAGTAAGCGAGAGCAGGCAAGTTCAGGACTGGTCGAGAGATTACGGCCTTGAAACGATTGAGCTGATCAGACTCGAGTGCCACAAACACAGAAGCTCTTAATGCAACTTTTTTCGGAGAACCACGCTAGTTTGTAGTTGCTAAAAAAACATATTCCTATCGTAACCTGCAATAATCGACTTGAGTAGTGGAAAAGAACATCATATAACGTCGGCGTGAATCCGGAAGAGACTTCGCGTTCACTGTTGAAGGCTGGCGCAACCTCGGTGCCGTATGATATAAAATAGGTGCACCGAGTTTGCGCCAACCTCCGATGGGTAACGCAAAGTCTCTTCGGGATCCATGCCGATGTTATGTACATAGATATGTGTACAGCGCCCATAATAACCCCCCTAGGTGAGGTTTGGGCGAAAAAATTCGATTTCGTCCCACTCATCCACTTATTGGGACGTGGCTCACCCATTTTTTAGGGTGCCGAAGTCGATTTTCTGTGCTTTGACTCTGTCCAGGGCAGTTATTTGGAGTGCCTAACAAGATCAAGAGGTTACAATGTTATTTGACTGTAGATTTCGTCTGAAAAACGCCTATAACACCGTTTGAAGAAATGTTCCGCAGTTGTAAACTAAAAATTCAAATTCTCCGTTAAAAAACGGACCTGGAAATATCTACTACAATTGAAATGGCCCCTTAGTGTAAGTATCCTTTCCTTGCGAGCGAGATGAATTTCTATGGTTACCACTTGCCCGAAACCACTGCGTCTCGCCATTCTCCATAGCAATATCCCCATTAATTGTCATCATATCAATTCTCATGAGATGTTGTAACTAGTTACCATTTGTCATGGTTCCTGACACCTACGTACATATTTGTTCGAGCCGCGTTTTAAACATATACTAAATCTAACAGCCAAATGTTCAGTGCTCGGCCGCTTCCTTCTAATTCGGATTAGTGGTGTGCATTTTCTGTTTACCGAATTACCGGATCTACCGAAATTTCTCGATAAATTCTCATTTACCGATTTACCGACTTAATGACGAAATTTACCGAAAAAAAGCTTTAGTAACTTTTTTCGCTCGATCTCGTCTGCATTCCATAAAAAAAAAACTTTATGAGGACTCACGGTGGCCACCTTTTCAAACATTTCCAGGCAACTATTTCCTCGTTTCTTGTGACTTTTCTATTTCCTCTTGGTTTTCGAAGATTTCTCCAAAATCTTTTCTCCACTCCAAAATCGGATTGTGAAGCCTTGATTTGTTTTAATTCAAACTACTTATCGCTTGAAGGGAAGGTTAAGAGTATGCATGGGGTCAAATCCATTCCAGGCAAAAAAATCTAATTTTGGGCATAAGAGAAGCGGGAGGAGTGATTTACCCATCCGGCTCAAAGGCAGGGCCAAAATAGAAAGTATCTCTGACTTTTTCTCGGAAAGAAGTCTAGATTCGAGCCTTATTATAGCCGAAATTCGGAAAATGTTGCTGAAAACAGAACAATCAAAACGTCCTGTCTTTGCTGGCTTTTCACCCTTGCATGCTGGTAATAAACGACCAAATTGCTAGTTTTCGTGAATGCTTTTCCACCCAAACCTATCATTGGGTTCCAATGACAGGTTCGGGTGGAAAAGAAAACCTAAAATCGATTTCATAATGAACCCCGTCTCGAAAACAAACGACGGATTATTGAAAATCAATAATTTTGGGATTGCATTTCTTCTAGAATATTGGCATTCCGATGCAAGGATTTAGTTATCAAGTGGTTAACCATGTCAAATATGTGATACAACGTTTCTGTTTGCACGAAGGTTCTTTTGGATTTGTGTAGTTGCACGGAATATGTAGAGAGATCTAAATACCGTTTTTTAATCGAATTTACTGGTTTTACCGTATTTACCGAAAACAAATCTCGGTAAAAAGTTTTGGTAAAAAATTTATCGAACAAAATTACCCGACACCCCTGATTTGAATATCTTTCCAGCCCTTAAGGCACAGGACACCCAGAAAATTATTTTTGAGTTTTTATTCTTATCTTGGAGAGGGTCATACGCTGATCACAGTGGTATCTCTGAAATCTTCCAAGACCACCTATGAACAGAGTTATGGCTTCTTAAAAATGCCTGTACTTTGGGGGTGGAAAATTTGCGGACGAGTTGTCCCAGGCCTGTATTTCTTCTCATTCGCAATCGTTGCGCGAGGGCGAGCCTGGATAAGGAGGCAATCCGGCGATGGACTGAAGAACACGAGTTCTCAAGATTTCATCCACCCATCCAGCCGATATCGAGGTCGAAAATCCGGAAGGGGTCGGGCCTGTGGTGGTGAGCGAAGGGGTCGGGCCCGTGGTGGTCGCTTATATCTCGCTTATTTGGAGGGACTTGAGATCTCGCATTTGGCACGTGTTATACAGGAGAGGGTCTACTACACAATCAAATAAAAAACACAAAATTCATGTCTGAGGGTGTACTGTGCCTTTAGGATCTGCAAGATTTTTCTCCTTTTTTCTCTTTCGACCCCCCATAATTCTATCTCCTCCAGCCCTCGTTTTCAAACCCTCCAGCAACGAAACTGCTCAATTTTTTCAATATCCAGGTAGCAACGTTCACAGAAAGCATAAAGAATTTATCTTGAAAACTCGTTTTAATCCTATTTCGGACAAATCGACCAACCAAGGAGGTCGGGTAAGCCCACCCACAGTGCGAAAGCTACATATTTCTTAATGAGGGCACAAGGTTGGCAAGGATGCGGGCTGGGTATGTACATACATATGAACAAGAATGTAGCCACCACATCCACATGCATTGTCTTTGAGGGATGAATTTCTTGGTGGGAAATTTCCTCGAGAACAAAACGACTGCTTGTTCTCGACAAAATCGCGCACAGCCATGTGGTTTTGACATCGACTTTTCAGCTTCATCAACATATAGGACAAACCAGTTATTGTTGGGTTGGCGGATAAGTACCCGCAGTTTTCGAATTTTTCAAATTTTGCTGGATGGTTTGAAGGAGAATATTTCTCTACATGTATAGTTTAGAGTGTTTATTTTCTTTTAGTTTGGGCTAGTTTTTGCCAGTTTTCGGATAGACTGCTCTTATCGGAACGAATTTCCAGACAACCGCTTCAGCTCGAAGACAACCGCGCTGGGACCTCGAGGTCATTCGAGCGCTATTGGCTCTGCCCTGAGTGGCTGTAACCCAGGGGCCGTATGCAAGAACGCGCCGGATGGGGCAGGGGCAGTGCAGTCGGTTCCTTTGACGATCGCCGTTGTTAACAAGACAAGACACGTCTATCGTGATTGGTCACAAGTCAAGACGCGTATGTCGTGCCCCATCGCTGTGCCCTAGCCGCTCCACCTAGGAGTTTGAAGCGGCTGGGGACAGCGAGAAAGACTGCTGGGGCACGACATACTTGTGGCCAACTACGATAGACTTGTCCTGTCTTGTGAGCAACGGCCATCTTCAAAGGGGCCGACCCGCTTTTGTTCGTTCTTTCGACCCTATCACTCTAATGAAACCCAGACCTTTCGATTTCCGGCGAAAAAAAAATTAAGGCAAAATTTATCGTGGACACTACCTCTAACAGAAAAACGATTCTGAGGTTGAACCCTTTCCAAAAACACTAATTATGAAGCGCCGGCATAAAAGAAACAGTCTGAAACAGAAAAGAATCACCCTTATTCTGAAATTAGGCTGCAAACCCCCTGCCCCTGTGAATTTTTCTACGTTGCTTTTTTTCTTAATTGAAAAACGCTACCCTGGCTGCCGTGTGATTCATGAAAAATGAAAAAACGAGGAAAAGTGAAAAAATGCTGCCTCCTCCCCGTTCACAGCTGTGTACATATCCCACTGCCAATGCTTTTGTGTCAATGCTCCTCCGTGGATGTGCTACCATGTATTTCGCAGCCCATTCCCGTTACATGACGTCATCTAGCCAGGTGTCAGTATTGAAACAACGACATGCATGTGCATCGCAGGTGTCCGACCTGCTGCCACCTCCTGGCCACATCCACCACCATCAGCATCAGCGCATCGACCGACTGACCACCCTCAACCCGCCACATCTACATATCTCACGGACCAAATTGACTGACCGACGCACGGGGCGTCAATGTGCATTGTTAAATGCACTAGACCGTGACTGGACTACTACTGGTTATTATTCACGGATCTCTCTCCTCTTATTATTGATCCATTTTGTGTGCTATTTTACTGCTGTAACTGCCCCGCTGGCCGATCCTCAGCAGGATATCGACGCATGGCTAATCGACGATTTAATGGCAGCATCAGTAAGAGCTTCTCTAACGGTGGCCCGACATCGTCCGCAAGAATTGTGAGTTACAAGAGCGTTCGCGTCGCGAAATGTTTTTCTCCGCTTTTTTTACTTCTTTCATCGTGACTAAAAACAGATGCAGGTGAAGAACCGTATTGCTATTCTTCCAATCTTGACATACTCACAAATAGTTCTCATTGACATGGCCTTTTGAGACAGAAAATCACGCTCTTTCGATAATCTCGTTTTCTCTGCGCGACTTCTCTCTTCATGGTCGTCCTCAACCTCTATCTCCTCCTCTTCATCTCCTTCTCCAGAAACTTCCCTTCTCTTCTTTATTCCTACAATTCCTTTTTTCTTTTACGCCTGCTCTCCTTTTTCGCCGACATCACCTTGTTCTACACCCTCTCCTCAAACCTCGTCCTCCTTTCTTTTCGTTCTCTCGCACTCCCACTTTTCTTTTCTTTTCTCCGTCTGCGCTAAATTCTTCCTCTTACATTTCTCCACTATCTTTTCTTACTACGTACTTCGTTTTCCCCTCATCCGATCTTTTTCTTTTTCCCTCCCGTTTTTACGATGCGTTCATCCTCCTCTTTTATCAATCTTCAGTTATTTTCTTCTTCTGCATGATTTCCCTCTTCTCTCCTTTCCTTTCTTCTTCCAAAAATTTAATGATATTGTAAACCATTGACTTTTATTTTCTGTTTCATGAACTTTCTTGAAAAAGTTCAATTTCTTATTCCTCTTGTACTTATTCTACCTCACCTTGTTTTTTTCATTTTCATCTTATGTAATCAACTTCCTATGTCATCTTTTTACTCTTTTTTCTTTTCTCTTGTCTTCTATTTATTGCCATATTTTTATAGTACCTTTGACATGATTTTGTCGATCTTTTTCAAATTTATTCTCATTTATATTGTCGTAAAGTTTATTGCTCCGTTCTCTTTTTTCCCTAGTACTTGTTCCTACTCATCTTGTATCTTTATTTTTTTTCTTCAGCTCCTTCTGATTTCCGACTTTTCTTTTTCTGTTCCTCTTTTTTCTAGACCCCTTCTTCCTCCCCTTCAAAAAAAAATTATTTCTTAGATCATATTCTCTTCTCTATCTACTTCTTCTAATTGTCTTTTCGTCTTCTGTATCCAGTTCTGTCTTCCCACTTCTCCCTTCTAATCCTCTCCATCTGTTCTTCTGCTTTTATCTAGTTTATTCTGTTTTCCTTTTTCATCTTCTTTATATATTATTGAATAATAATATTTTCTCGTTTTCATCTTCCTATAGTTTTCCCATTCACAATCATCTATATTATCATTGAAAGTTTTATTTACTCTTGGTCTTTTTTTCTTTTTCTCTCCTCTTCTTCTTTTTCGTTACCTTGTTTTCTATATTTGCTTCTTCTGCCTCTTCAGAATCTACACTTTACCTTCTTTTTATTCTCTCTATTTTCCTACCTTCTTCTTATTCTCCCCATTTTCTTTCTTGCGTTCCTCTTCATGTCATCCTTTCGAACTTCCTTCCGTTCAGTTTTCAATATGACATTAAAATAGTCGCATACACGTTTTTTTTTTTGAAAATCTGGTAAATGCTCTAAGGAAGTTCGGTCTTACACATTACATTTTTCTGTATTTGTGGCTTAAGTGGAGTCGAATCATTAGTTTTCCCTAATGATTTTCTTCAGTGTTCCGTTGAATAGCAAACATTTAATTCGAAGAATTGGCAACATGGCATACATTGTTCTCCCCACACAGTTTGTTTATGAACCGTTCTGCTCATGAAGTCTGCTGAAAAGTGAGAAACACTAGAAATTGATATTTTTATTGAGACCTGGTGTTCTTAGTGAGTTACTGGTACATACAAGTACCTACCCGTCGAGACGGATTGAGTGAATTTTCTGATTCTGAAAAATAAAAATCTCCCAGCGAAAACGATGTTTTGGAGGCGAACCCGCGTCGCGGGCGGCTTTGGGACAAAAGTTATGGCTGGTATTGTACGCATGTATTTATCACTACTGATGTATTTACTCGGAATGCTAAATTATTTTTTTCAAAACATGTACGTGTATCGATAGAGGAGAATATGCATTAGACCGCATTCGCTGGGACAACACAGCAAGCCAAAAAAATCAAAAAATTACATTTTCTTACTAAGTCTTCTTCCATTTAGCGTCCAACGATTGTAATTTTAACTTTCAATTCATGTCGAAAACTGCGCACTTCTTTTTCTCCATGACAGGCAAAAAGGCGTACAATCTTCAACAAGACTGTGAGAATATCAAATCTCTAGTATGTATGCTGTTTTACATCGTAATTGTTATATTCACGATGCACACTTGCTGCCTTCATCATCGAGGTCGGGATCTCATGCATTTTTTCCGTCAGCGAGCGTTACCCTAAAAACACTTGAGTAGACAAGATCACGAAGTCAACAGACAAGGGCATCATAATGATCCGGAAACAAATAGAGCATTACTACAATTAACTTTTTTGAATTGAATGTGAAAATGAAAAGAACCTCCGAACCGACGCGATGACGGTAATAGCGGTCTGGTCGGACACTGAAGATACTGATTAGTCATAATTTTTTGTACGCAAATGATTTCATTTACATAAAATCATTCTTTTTCACATTATTTGTAACCTTCAGGTTTCACTCTTTCCCGCTGATTTGAGCTACCATACTACTATTCCGACTTGTTGATTAAATTTTTAATGAACGCACGTGGTCCCTCTTAAAGGCACAGTACACCCTCAGATATGAATTTTGAGATTTTCCTTAAATTGTGTAGAAGACCCCTCCTGTATAACACGTGCCGAATGCGAGATCTCAATTCCTTCAAATAAGCGAGATTTAAGCGACCACCACAGGCCCGACCCCCTAGCGGACTTTCGAACTCGATAGCGGCTCGATGGATGGATGAATTCCAACAAGTCGTCGTTCTTCAGTCCATTACCGGACTGTCTCTTTATCCTAGCTTTCTCTCAAGCAACGAATGCAAATGAAGAGGAATACAGGCCTGAGACAACTCGTCCACTAATTTTTCACCCTCAAAATCTAGGCAGTTTTGAACAGCCATAACTCTGTCCAAAGGGGTCTTGAAAGATTCAAAAGGTAACACTGTGATCAGCGTGTGACTCTCTCCAAGATAAGCATAAAATCTGAAAATCAATTTGCTGGGTGTTCTGTGCCTTTAAAGTCGAAGGGGGTCGGGCCTGTGGTGGTCGCTTAAATCTCGCTTATTTGAAGGAATTGAGATCTCGCATCCGGCACGTGTTATACAGGAGGGGTATTCTACACAATTACATGAAAATCTCAAAATTCATATCTGAGGGTGCATCTATGCCTTTGAAGGCAATGTTCACGATGAAAGTCGTTTTTTCTGTTTTTTCCGCCTAGCTTGAAAACGGTTCCATGCTGACTTCAATGATTTCCCTGAAATCGTACAAGACTCTGGTAACAGAGTTATGAACCCTCGAAATTCAGCAAGGGAAGCATTGTGGACGAGTTGTCCGAGGCTTGTAACTCCAGTTTTTTGCAGCCGATGTGTGCGAGCTGACCTGAGTAAAGAGAGACGTTGAGAATGAAGGGAAGAACGGGGCTTCTGACCGGAAGCCGTCGCTCATCTAACCACAAAATCAGGGCAACTGTTATAGGACGTGGGCGGAGTGGCCCAATGTGTTGGCTGGCCCACGAGATTTTCACCCTCTCACCGGCCGTTTTTCGTCGCACTTAATCTTCTGAGAGGGACCCAAAGCTTACGTTTTAGCCAAAAATTTGTGCAACTTTTTCTTCGTGAACACTGCTTTAAGCCATGTTTGAACTGCATCGCTGCTGTTCTTCATCGCAGCGTTTTGCACCCGCTGCTGCGGCGATCTTGCAGCGGCAACAATTTTGTTCATAGTGCATAGCCTCAGGGATGATAGAAGAAATTCAATCAAACAGTGAAATTAGTGGCTGCAGTCATCAATAACACGTTTCGACTCGTAAACACTGATCTTGTCATGTGAGAGGGACAATAATACCTAGATGAGACGTGTCATTAGCTGGCAATCACTCCATCGCTGCCATAAGCCTAGTTTTGACTGCAACTGATCGCTGCGGCCATGACAGGGGCAGCTGTTCCTTTTTCATCGCGCTTAATGGAAAGGCGCTCCATTTGTGATCGCTTCGTGGCAAACGTCCTACATCGCTAGGTCGCGGCGACGAAATCCTATGCTTTACTGCTTCGTTGCTGGAGAAGCGATTCTCGATGGTCGCTGATCATCGCTCCATCGCTGCCATTATAGCAGCGATGGAGCGATTGTTCGCGAATGACACGTTTCGTCTAGTGAACGGATACCCTTTTACATGTCAAGATCAGTGCTTACGAGTCGAAATGTGTTTTCGATGATTACTAGACATTAATTACACTGATTGATAGAATTACTTCGATTATTCGTGGGGCTATGCACTATGAACAAAATCGCTGCCGCTGAGAAATCGCTGCAGCAGCGGGTGCAAAATCGCTGCGATGAAAAACAGCAGCGATGCAGTCAAAACTAGGCCATAATGGCAGCGCTGCAGCGATGATCAGCTACTATTGAGAATCGCCTTCCCAGCAGCGAAGCAGTAAAACAAAGGATTTTGTCGCCGCGACCCAGCGATGTAGGACGTTTGTCATGAAGCGATCACAATTGGAGCGCCTTTCCATTACGCGCGATGAAGAAGGAACAGTTGTCCCTCGCATGGCCGCAGCAACCACTCGCAGTCAAGACATGGCTTTTGGCAACGGTCACTGTTGGTCGAAAAAAAACTGTTGTAGCCGACCTCAGCCAGCCGCGTCCGGTTGTGGCCACCTGTAGCCACCTGTGAACACGCCGTTCGGTACATATAAATCACGTAGACGAGGATCGATTAAAAAAACACCCAACGCAGTCAGCTGTAGTCGGCCGGAAGTGGCTGGGGAGCGTAGCATTATATCCGACCTTTTCAGATTTTAGGTACGTGAAAAAAACTTGCCCGAACACGTTACCAAGAAAAACCAACAAAAATAGCTTTTTTGACAAACTAACTTTTGACAAATCGCACAATCCGAGCAGATAGGAAACAGCGCTACGCACCGCAAGGGACCGGCCCAGTCGATATGCAAGAAAGGCGAAGCTTTAAGAAAACGCTGGCTATGACCGGCTGTATCCTAATCAGGGATGAGCGGAACAAAAATATGAAATTTCGGAAATCGGTTTTCGGGTTTCGGAACAAAAAAATTTTTCTCGGGTTTCGGAAATCGGGCACGAAACGCCTGAAATGCGGTTTTCGGAACGCGAAATGCGGAAAATTTTAGATATAATCCAATGTTTTCTTCCTCCCAGACGACCCGATATTTTCGCAATCCGCAGCGTTTTTTGCGATTTTCGGAATGCGGAACGCGGAACGCCAAAAATGCGCTAAACTGCGGGTTTCGGAACGCGAAACGGGAACTCCGCTCATCCCTGATCCTAATCGATAATCAATTTGACTGTTTTCCAAATGACGTATAATACAATCTCGTTAGTGGCATCATCAGTCGGACCGGCTCCACTTGACCTCATCAGAGTTTTAAACACCCTTAGTGTGCCATGTACATATAAGGGAGCACGCCGGCCACAGATGGCTAAGGCGGGCTCCAGCCGGACTCACTAATTTTTTTACCTCCTTTTCCATGTTTCAAATAGGTACCATTCACTTAAAAACAAGGGTTGGTTATTTTCTTCTCAGCCCAAGCGTGAAAAAGTCTCAACCACGCGTGAAATTTGAGAAAATCGCAGTTTCAGAAAGTTCTTCAGAAGCCCTTGTGACGAATTGAGTAGTTTTGGTTTACTGGACGAAACTCGCTATTTTTTGAATACCCTATCTCACCTTCATAAACGCGGCATTGCGCGATCGACATTTTCTTGTATATGCCCCTATCCGCGGAGAGGGCCGAACTGCGGGCGCTCAGCAGTCAGCGCGAACGGTCAAGTGCACGTTTTTATCGAGTGACATTTTTGGGAAGCTTGGAGGCGCTTAGCTGACGGTTCCGACTATCCCTAGTCTAGTAGAGGCATGGTCTACGGAAATTCCCGTACTAATCATGTAGGAAATTTCAAATCTATTAGTTAATGAAGTAGCAGTATTCGAAAAAATGGGGACGAAAGTGGGCGAGGAAGAAACATGTGACGAGAACGATGGTGTTCAGGTTCAGCACAAATGGTTATCTATTTTTTACAGAGCGTGACACGTCCAAAGGCGTCCGCGGAAGATGAGGAGAAGAAAAGAGATGGCCGAAGCAGCATTTCGCGAATGGCTGAAACGAAAAGCCGCTGAACCGCACACTCCAAGAGCGTCACCATCCAGGTTAGTCGCATTCCATTATCTAGCCTCGAGCATTTTGTAGCATTGTCTCCACTTAAACGGTAACGCCGGGTCGGCCAAATGGACTCTTCTGAGAGAACTGGCCGCGGTAGTACCGCAATCGTGCCGCAGTCCCCATGGTTCCGCAGTCGTACCGCAATGACGATGCAGTAGGCTCGCACTTGTGTCAAATACCGCAATAGCGCCGCAATGATTGCGGTACTGTTGCGGAGCTATTGCGGCAAAATTACAGTGCTGCTGAAACCAGCCTTGCCATTTATCGATTCACTCAACCCGGCTTGCCACGCTTCTCATTCACTCGTCTTCGTCTTTCCAGTTCTGCTGGAACGAAAGCGTGTCTCTTACTTTTCTCAAAAATCATTACCTCTCTTAGGAAACACTGACACATTAATCTTCCTCAGTCTTATAAGGGTTTATGTTGACAAAGTTTTGAATCATTTTTCTCGTGAAAGTTTAGAATAATTTTTGAGCTTAAAGTCTCAGTCCAACCTCAGGGTAGAATTTGATATTAAAATCCGCCCACCGTGAATAGCAATCCTGCTAAGCGCAAGATCTCAATTCCATCAAATAAGCCAGAAACTACAGGTAAAGGTCGGCTCCGCCCTAATACCCTAAAAACTTAATTAGGCGTTTTGATCCAAATAGAGAACTAAAATCTTCGTGAACGGAAAAAGTCGGTTTGTATGGCAATGCTCAAAGGCAAAACGTACAATAGCAGAACTCTGGGTTCCCTTTCCGGGATGGTGTGCGCGGTTAGGGTTTTGGGGGTATCGTGGGCGGGGTCGACATTTTCCCTGTAGTTTCTCACTTATTTGAGCGAATTGAGATCTCGCGCTTAGCAGGGTTGCTATTCACGGTGGGCGGTCTATAATATCAAATTTTTCCCCTGAGGTTGGACTGCGCCTTCAAGAAACTTTTTGAGTTTTGAACTTTTGAGTTTTTTGAGCACATTCGACCACACTTCCCTGAATTCACAAACCTGAGTTCTATGATATGCGCATTCTGTGTGAAGCCGAGGTCCCATAGTTCTCTCGCGTGGGTTTCCAGGTATAAGCGGATTTTTTTCTAAACTTTTTAGAGGCTGTGTCCACGATAGAAAGCCGTATTCTAGTTTTTCTATGTTTTCAGTAGGCAAGTTCTCGATGTAGAGGATAGTTGGGAAACGTCCTAGACAACTTTTGAAAGCCAAATAAAAAAGTTCTTTAAAAAAAACCATGTATGTCATGTAAAAAACCATGTAAAAAAACCATGCCTGTTGGTGTGTTTTGCGCCCTGCAGACAAAACGTCAGACTAAACGTCGCAAATTGTTTTGAGCTTTGAAATTGTTAGGTTAGTGACTTTGCTTTCTGTTTCGTGTACTTGGAACTCTTGAAAAAATAAGGAAGTTGAATGCTCATGTTTGGATCTTACGATTTCCCGGAATAAAGAGTACTCAAAAATGCGGCAACAGTTCCTTTAGTACTAGAAACTATGCACAACTGCCATATGGCTTGGGCAGGGTTATCAATGGGTCGACTGGTTCACGAGATTTTCACACGATTCTGGCCGTTTTCAGATAACTTCCATCCCTACTATTCTCAGAAGGACCCAAAGCTTACTTTTCTGCGAAAAACGGGCAATTTTCTTATCGTGAACTGCCTTTAAATTGGATTTTGAGAAACGAATGACCATCTCACAAGCGAAGTTTATAAAGCGTAGGTCGGATCTGCGGAAACGAAACGTATTGTCAGTATCTCTTGGGCATCTATAGTAAAACTTTGCAGTACCACACCTCAAGCTGCTGGTTCCAAAAAGTTCATTCATTCATTCATTGAGTACGTCGTATAAGACAGACGCTAGAAAAAGTCGCGAAAATTCAGAAAACAATGCGAATTACAATCATATCTAAGACTTCAGTAAAATTTTAGCCATTCCCCGTTTAAATGACTTCGTAAACCTGGCAGTGAGGGTGGTTTCCCACGCGCAGATACGATGATTACTGAGTTATGAGCTTTGCTAAATTTCACGATAAGGTAAGGGGATATCAGGAGGTATTTGGGATGTTTTGAAAAAGAAATCGGAGTTACTCAAAACTTGTATGTTAGGGTATTCTAGGGTGCCGAAAACGAATCTGGGGTCTGTTTGTCGAAATGGTAGAAGTACACCTCCTATTAAGTACACCTCTAATTGAAGTACAATACCGCCGCTATCCAAGGAAAAAATGGGAAAAGTGGGCAACTAAAGCGTCTTTCGACCCCAACACGCCTCAAAGTGCTCCGTTTTTAATTTCGAAAGGACCAAAATGTTCACCGTGCCACAATCTATTGTAACTATATGAGACAAATTTGGAATTCACTGATGAAAACGCCTTCTTAATATGAAGTTAGTTATCAATTTGATAATGTTATCACAAGCTCTAGCATGGTCAAAATGAAAATGTATTCCGCCTTGAAAATTAATGTTGCTCTCAAATGTCGCAAAATATTATCACAATATCGACTAGATCGCAACATGCCGTACATTTCAGCGTTTTCGAAATTGAAAACGGAGCACTTTGAGGCGATTTGTGGTCGAAAGACGGTTTAGTTGCCCACTTTGCCCATTTTTTCCCTTGGATAGCGGCGGTATTGTACATCTAAAATAGAGGCCTGTGGATTAGAAGTGCATTTACCCCTAAAAGAGAAAATCCGGTATATTAATTAGGAGGCAGCTAACTGGAATATTGTTCCCAATTGGGCTGATATTCGTGGTAATCTATTCACGAATCCAAAAAACCTTCGCGGCGGCCGGTCAACATGCCCCCGGCCGCGTGGGCAAGCAGTCTCATTCGGATAAACCTGAATTACTCTGTGGAAGCAATACAAATTATATTAATTCTACTGTGACAAAAAATTGAGTGTAATCGTTTCATACCAAAAGTAAATAGACTTTCAAAATAGACACAAGTTCATCGGAGAATAGATATGTAGGAACAAATAGCTGCATGTAATACCATGTAGCTGTGCTTTCTCGTGAACTATAGTGCCAGCGTAACTACACAGCACGTATTCGTGGTTTAGGCAGCCGATTCTTTGGCGTCTAGTGTGTGGATATTGCTACTGAAAGTGAATTAAATCTATGGGCCACGGGAAGATACTTTATTCAGTAGAGATTGTGTAAGATTCAAGAAGACGTGGCCAATAATGACTTAGTGATAGCAGAAATGGCTTGGAAACAAAATTATAGGCTCAGCAGTAGCGCCAAAGCTGAGACGAAGGCGCTATTGCGGTACGATTGCGGGGCTATTGCGGCAAGGTCGTGGCTGCCCGCAATCGTACCGCAATCGCACCGCAATAGTGCCTCTGCGGTGCCGGCCGGCGTAGTGCCTCTGCGGTGCCGGCCGGCGCCGCAGAAGGCCTGATTGCGGTACGATTGCGGGCAGTTCTCTCAGAGTCACAGCTCATCCTGGTTGAGCGAGGTTGCGTCATTTGCTGATCGCCAAGAGTCATACTACCGGCGATGAGTGACGCAACGGAATGTTAACCATCAAAATCGACCGAAAATCGATATGCGCTGTCGCCTTCGCGCGTCGCGGGAAGTATGATCCCGGCCTAAATGGAAAGTTTGCCGCGCCGATAGCCAGGATTCAGCACCAGTTGCGGTTGTAGCAAGGAGGGGGTCGTCAAAGGTCCCAAGACACCAACGAGAGGAGTACGTTGTGTAGATAGGGGGTCGTATCGGGGCTGGAACAAAATTATTGGGAAAAAAGTGATTATTGGTGACTAGATCAACTAAAAGCTCAAAATGAACGATTTTCTTTACGAACAAGCTGTTTCAGGTAGAATAGGCTCAGAATTTACTGTGGTTCTCTGGGCCAAACTCCTCTCCGCAAACGCGTCTCGACACGCTTTGCGGCCGCACGCGTTCGATTCAGTCGAGTTTTCAGCGCCAAAGCCGACTCCATGTGGTTTCTACACAGTTTTCTCAATATCGTTTGGTTCCCGGTTTCCAAAACCCACCTAGAGTCATCAGATTGGCGGCAGCGGAGCTGGAAAATCTTCCGATTCGGAAGCGCGCGGCCGCAAAGCGTGTCAAGACGCAATTGCGGACCGGAATTTGACCCAGAGAAGCACAGTACATGTTAGCTTGTTTCAATCGATTGTGTTGTGGAGTGTTGGTGTAAGAGGCGGTATTAAATGTGAGCCTCTGGAACGCAAAAAAAAACATGAAAGTGTTGTTAGGAGGACTACTACATATTTCGTGAGGCCCTTTTGGCTAGAGTATGCAAAAAAAGTTCCGAACACGATAAAAGCCACCTTCAGGGCTCACTTTGGGAAACAAATCCAGGCACGGGAAATCAAGTTGAAAAAAAAATTGGATTTGGTACTAGAATCTAATCGCAACTAAATGTTTCCGCTAGTTTTCAACTACAGACCCCCATCTTCAGGCTGAAGTAGTTTTCCTTTGGGTTGATCCGAAATTTCATGATTTCCAAGGTCCCTCACCTACATGTGTGGTCGAGAAAAAGGTATCTGCCAGGACCATTTTTTGTGGTTTTCTGGACCCAATGGAGCATTTTTGAACAAGGTCTGGTGGTTGAAATGTTTTCGACTTTGTTTGGACTATTTCCGTGGGATTTGTGCTTTACGGCTTTGAGGAGTAGAACAGTGATCAAACCAGCGGTTATTGCGGAATAATTGTCTACATATGTACACTAGGAAAAGGAAAGTCCGCTCTTAAATCACCTATGTATGTACTCTGCACTTACTGAGCCTTTGACAAAGTGAACAAGTGTTAGTCTCAGGAGGAAGAAGCGTAGGTAGATGCACATTTGCACTTACCCTCTACTTCCCCACAGTTCGGCTGCAGTTTGGACTGCGACCCGCGTGTGCGCAGCTTCTCTAAGAACAGTTCGTGCTGCGGGTGGCCGTTTGTGGGGTGTCAGCCAGGTAGCCATCAATCAATGCAACACGATTTCTCACCGTCCCAATCATCTGTTTTACCTTGGTGGCGAGCATTTTCAGTGCTCTCCTCATTTCATTCTCGATTGATCTTCCAATTTCAATATTTCCTGCTGCTATATTCGAGCTCTGCTCCCGGTTAGAGTTTGTTTTTTACCATTTTCGTTCTTTTTGGAGTAATTAATTATATTTATTCGTTTATTTAGTTGTTTTTTCGGTAATTAATTCATGTTTAATTCATTATTAATTCGTTTACTATTTTGTTTGTTATGGAGGATTCAATGTTTCTATTTCTGGCACATTTATTTAAACATTTATATTTCATAAGTGGCATTCGCTCATTCACTTGTTTGCTGTCTCAGTCATTTGAATAAATCAATTCGATTACTCCGTTTGTTGTTACCTTTTTCATTAACTACTAAACAACATTTAATATTTTCCAAATATTTTGTTACAGGCCATAAAATGGCCAAAAGTCTCACAAATCGACTGCATACCACGCTGCTGCGACCGCACGCGCGTCGGAAGCGAACGAGTTTTGGCCGCCGCGCGATGCGACGGTTCCGGCCGCCGCGCATTGTTTCGGCCTCCGCGCGGCCGCCGAAACTCGTCGCGCGGCGGCTCAAAACTCGTCTGCTTCCGACGCGTGCGCGTGCGCACTGCAGCATACGCCAGTCGACGGTGAGACTTTGGCCGTTTAAAACCTGTAGATATTTCGAAAATTTCATATAGCTTCATTTTCTAATTTTACTGCTTTTGCATTTCAATAATTATGCTAATGATGACCGGATAACGACAAGTTCAGACACGTTTTTGGTATTCTTTTCTACATTCTCTACCTTGATAGTAACAATTCCAACAAATTTAGCACCACTCTCGTAGGCATTAAAGGGAGTTCACATTTCAGGTAATCGCGAAAACCGCTGCTAAACTCGGAAACGTGTGCGAAAACAGAATGATATGCATTAATAATACACTAGGAAAAATCAAATGCAAGAGCATGACGTCAGTGTAGACAACACACCTCTAAAGCGCAAACAAGCTCAAACAATTTGCTCTGAGTCAAGGTAGAGAATACGAAAAAGAATAGCCGAAATTAGTCGAATCAAAACAAGCAACCCTAAAATCGAAATGTACTTGTTTATCACTTAAAATTATCTTCCTCTTTCCAGGCAATAATGAATCGCCAAAACAATACAGTAGAAAAAGGCCTTATATGTAATTTTCAAACAACAATCATCAAATAATTTTTTCAAATATTTCAATTGGTGATTAGTAATAACTGAATGAGATTAGAACAAACAGAAATAATCAAATGGATACACTCAAATGTCTAAGACAGTAAATAAATCAATTAACGAGTAAGTAAATGAACAATTCATAAATTTAAAGGTTAAATAAATGTGTAGGAAAATAGAAATACTAGTGCCTAAGTAAATAAAAAGTTAGTATGTGACGAAAGAATGAAGCCATAAATAAATTACCGAATAAACGAGCTAAAATAAATAGAAATCAATTAATAACTTCAAAAAGAACGAAAATGGTAAAAAAACAAGCCTAACCGGGAGCAGAGCTCGAATATAACAGCAGAAAATATGGAAATCGGAAGATTAGTGGAGAATAAAATGAGGAGAGCACTGAAAATGCTCATACCGCGATAAAACACATGATTGGGACTGCGAAAAATCGTGTTGCATTGATTGATGGCCACCTGGTTGAATTACGAATATTGTGCAGAAGGATTTATCACGTAAAATGTATAAAAAATTTAATACTGTGAGAAATCCCAAGTATTGTCTTCCGATCACTTTTGATCGATTTTATAAAAATTTTCTGTTTTCCGTTCCCAATTTTTTTCCGCACGCCCCTGATCAGGGCCCCCCTTATCACCCCCCAAAAGAATATTGAGTTAAATCTGCGACAATTTTATTGCAAACCCAAAAATTGCCCTATTAGTACCCTTACCTTTTCGCCCAACTGGGGAGACCTGCCATAACTCGGTATCGAGAACTCTGCAGCAGGTGCAAACATACACTACCGCTCGTAGGACTCGGTCAGAAATCGAGCGGGGTCGGATTTTCGCGTCTTTTTCGTATAACTCGCTTCAAAGTCAAATTTGAGCGGAACTAGGGAGATATTCATAATTCAGGCGCGGAGGGTTATCCAATGGTGTAGCTATTGTAAGGATTTCATTGAGAACCATGGAAATTTCGCAATCAACCAGCTCTCTATACACGGTAGACACAGAGAAACGCAGGCCGAGACGGTAGCGCACCATCCATCACGGTACCGTAATCACAAACATGGGTGATTACGAAACTTCTGTATTTCTTAACGTAATCACCACAAAGGCTAAACCTTTGGGTAGCCCTCAACGCCAGGGTGATGAATGTCTCCCCAATTTCGCTCAAGGTTGAGTTTGAAGCGAGTTATACAAAAAAGACGAAAAAGACGCGAAAACCCGACCTCGCTCGCTTTCTGACCAAATCCTACAAGCGGTATTGTAAATTTGGAAACATGTTCCGCAAGAAATGTCATTCCAGGGAGCAAATCAGTTTGCATCTGAAGGAGGACGCAAAGCATCGGGTCTACAACAACTGGTTGCACAGTCGTCGTTTCGCGCATTCACCTCAAACGAACGGTGAAACGTCTCCATCAGAAAACATCCAAAGTACATTCACGTCCACCTGAATACGGCTTCAGCAGTGAATACAGCTTAAGTAGATGGTACTACGCGATTCTTTCACTATATTTGCCACTTCTGTGGATCATGCATTGTGCAGAGCAGCTGTGTTTCTTGGTTCTTTTGATACATCTCTGAATATATAACTACCGTCACTCCCGCAATGAGGAGGTCGAGCAGTGTTGATATGAAGCTAGCGCGGCCCTGCTGTGCCAATTCGCTTAGGCGCTATTCATACTACTGAATGCCATCGCGGTAGGCGCATGCCGCGCCGGCGTAGCGTTTGTGTATGGATGGCCTGACGCCTCGCCCACGTGGCACGCGCGTGACGCCGGCTCTGCCATGGCGGCGATGGCCGTAACGGCTTTTTAAACATTTTCACTACTGAATCATCATCAATTTCTTTCCGTTTCTCGATAACTAAATCCATTACTATCCTCTGGTATCGTGTTGAACTGAACGCGTGTACAGAAAT
This sequence comes from Aplectana chamaeleonis, assembly GCA_029168955.1. Taxonomy (NCBI): domain Eukaryota; kingdom Metazoa; phylum Nematoda; class Chromadorea; order Rhabditida; family Cosmocercidae; genus Aplectana; species Aplectana chamaeleonis. The sequence continues at coordinate 93,529 of JAPDOI010001648.1, forward strand.
TGGTTGTTTGGAAAAGTTAGACCCGTCTTTTTCCGCTCCGCCATGGCGTAGCCGCTGGATTATTCATAGTCTCCGCAAGCGCGGGACTGGCGTCACGCGCTTGGAAAGTATTCATACTCTGACGCCACGCCCCCGTCACGCACGTGCCGCGCTGGCGTTGAGTAGTATGAATAGCGCCTTAGACTGCATTTTATATAATGACGCGTTACGCAGCCGCGCCGCGCCTGTTCCGACTCAGCGCCGCCCGGCTCCGCCATTCCAGATGTGACGGTATGTCAATGACATTGAATCTATGAACTTCATGGTTAGGAACGCGATAAGCCTCGTTCTACAGTAAAAATGACTAAAATGGGGGAGTCCCACGCCGAGACGCCCCTCATGAGCCTTGTGGAGCGTAGTTATTGATTTGAATTATATCAGTGCGTTGTGATCTGCCATAAAATGGAGATTTGATTATATTCTACGTGATGTTTTCGTACGTATATGCACACATTGTGTCATCCGCTGCCTATCGCTAGTCGTTTTTTTTTGTTTTCTATGTGAATCTATCTATTCTTTATGAAACTGTTTTTTACACGTACATATATGCATTGAAGTGTGCAATTTTACAGTGATTCCATTTGGTTGCTATGAAATTGGATACTTTTGTTGTGATTATTAACTGATTAAATTTTCTAAAGCCTATATTCTAGTGGAAATGCAGGGGAGAAGGAGGTAAAGTCAGTAAGGCCGCGATCATCCGCCTCGTGACGCTGTTTCCATCCGGATCGATCGAAAATGGATATGTTTCATATGCAATGGCACGGTTGCGCGTGCTGGGAAGTGTATATGGTATCTGTATTATATTTAGTCTGACGCATGGACCAGGCGGCTGACCGTGCGGTGTTGGCGGCATCACCGGCCAACTGGGTTTTCCGAAGTATGTGATCGCAAAAAAGTAAGGTCTGAGATTCCTGTATTTTTTGGATTTTTTGAATCATTTGACCCAAGTTCTTTTGAAATAACTAATACACTCATGTTCGCTTGAAAGGAACGGTTGTTGTGCTATTTCTATGAAAAGGTAGATCTGGCCACCACGAAGTGCAAATATGTAAAAAGACGGAGAAACAAACGCTTCGGAACGGGTTATTGCTGGGTGTCCGCCCGCCCCCAATTAATGAGACTTCTGTAATGCTTGTTGATCCGTATTTGCTCTGGCCTTGTAGTAGTTGCTCAATACTTTGAAGAGACTACATAGGTCTGAGATTCCTGCATTTTTTCGAAATCATTTACTACAGCAGCTGCTTTGACAGATCAACTTATCCGACTATCCGGAAATGGAACGGCTCAGATATTTCAAAACGAACGAATACTCAGAGAGAAAAGATATAATTTGAATGTGGTCGAATCAGATATTCGAGTAACGAGGAGCTCGCTTTCCTGCGTGAAAAAAATATATTCGGAAACGACCAACTTAAAACTCCGAATGAGTAGATATGAAGTCCGATAGAGAAACACCTCAGGCTATTCTTGGCCCCGAGCCTCACCGAATAGGAATCGGAGCCGCCTGACAGTTCGGCTCGTTCTCCCAATCTCCGGGCTACTACTGTTGCTGTTCGGGCCAACCGGAATAGCCCGGACAGCAACAGCAGCGCACCGGAAAGCAACAGCAGTGGCCCGAACAGCAACAGGAGCCGAATCGCAGATTGGAAAAACGAGCCGAACTGTCAGGCGGGTCGGGGCCGATGATCGCCTGAGACGGGATTTGAAATCTGACGTATGTATAGTCTAGCTCTCTCATTTTGAGCCGGTCGAAATAAGGCTAATCGGGCTTATTATGTCGAAATCTCCTTATCACTGGTATATTTTGCTCAGACCGGCCGCTCCGCTTCTTGCTCCGCCCGGACTCATCCGAGCAAGCTAGGCTTCATATACTATGGAATACCAGGCCTACTGGGTAATAGTTTTAATAATCTTTGAAGAGAGAGAGAGAGAGTTATATTGTAGCGATGTGCAGGGTGGATGGAATATTGGCAATGGGTCTCATTTTCAGACGTATATTCTGGCACCGATTGTTTTCCCACGCGAAACTAAAGTTTCTCCGAATGAGACTGTCCGCCTTCGCGGTCGGCATGCGTGTTGAGCGACCGTGGGGTGGGCATATTTTGTAAACCGGTTGGCAGGAATATTTGACGAATATTTAGTAAGATCCCAGTTAGCTGTATGCAGTCGTGCGAAGGCTCGTCCGAAAGAGTGCCTTCGAAATACACGCCGACCGCGTGGCCAGACAGTCTCATCCGGGGAAACTTCACCCGTGAGACCTATTTTGCACCGCTTCCCACCACATGACTCACTTTTTTGACCTAATCGGTTGGCTTTCGCCTGACGTGGTCATTCCGCATCTTCACCGAGGTGTGCAGTCCTAGTAGTCCATTTTTCACGGTCTTCAGCCACAATTTGAACACATTCCATCCAGCTGTCACTATTCCATTCCCTGCGAAACGGAACATCGCGCCTAAACTGTCTTTCGATGCCGAGCGACTTCAAATCCTTTTTAACCAAATCCGTCCAGAATTTTCACCTACGCCCAGGTGGCCGTTTCCAGACAGGATTTGGAAGCATTCTTAAAGCGTGTTGTACGAGACAATCCAGCGTTGTTCTTAGTATATGCTCGAGCAGTCAAAGTCGACTTTACATTGCTGCTTGAGATGGCGTTAGGAGATGCTGGCACCTCTCTCGTTTCAAGCGTTGATGTACTGCGTCGATTTCCTCGTAAAGGTATTCGTTATGGCATACACGCGGCCAGAAATATCCAAGCAAACGCCTAAAAAGCTTCATCTCCGTGCAATCCAACCTTTCCTTCTGCGTCTTCGGTGCTGCCCACGTCTCCGATCCGTACATCATGATAGGGCGAATAGCGGATAGGTAGACGCGCAACTTGACTTCCTTCGCGATGGTGGTAGACCACAAACACTTGGTCAGAGAATTGAATGCAGACGTAGCTTTCGCACATCGTTGTCGCATATCCGCTGCATAACTACCATCGTTCTTCAGCAAACAGCCCAATTCACAGAAATTATCCACCAGTTCGATACGTTGTCCGTCCACACAAACTCCCGTTGAAGGCCTCTGAGAGACCCACATCTGCTTGCACTTGTCGGGACGAAGACGGCAAAGATCCATAGACTGCGGCATATTTCGAAACGAGGTTCACAATCCTTTGCAGTTTTGCGTTGTTTTTCAGCGAAATAACACGATGTCGTCGGCGTACTCCAGGTCGACAAGGGAGCGATCCTGATGTTGTTAGGATCACATCCGCAGGAAACTGTTCTGCAACTCTACGCATGATGTCACCAACGGCGAAGTTGAGTAGAAAAGGTCCTGCAACGGCTCCTTGCCTTACTCCTGTTTTCACCTCGAAAGCTGACGTAAATCCGACAGGTGTACGAACTGCTGCTGTTGTTCCTTTGTTCATGTCCTCGATTAACCGAACATACTTTTCCGGGACTCCATCTGCTCGCAGAGCATTGAGCAATCGATCACGATGAGGAGAGTCGAACGCGGCTTCAATGTCCAAAAAAGCAAGCTGTAATGGCTTCGAAAACCGCTGCCACGATTCAGTTACTCTTCTCACGACGAACACTTGGTCGATGGTCAATCTTCCAGGTCGAAAACCGGCTTGCTCATCTCTGGTCGTTTCCTCACGATGTTTGATGAGTCGCTCGAGAATGATACGTTCTAAAACCTTGTACATGACACGAAGTAGAGAGATTCCTGTGTAGTTCTTAGGAACCGTGACGGGTAACTTCTTGTGAATAGGTACGATGATCGCATGCCTCCACAAATCGGATACCCTTTTACTCATCCATATGGCACGGATAGTGTTGGTCATTTCACGAATCCCGCACGGAGGGAGAGCTCGGTGTCAGCCTGGTATGCAATCTCTATTGTGTTGCCGCCTAAAAACGCCTTCCTTTCTTAAAACCCCTTAAAGTATCAAGGAAATTTCGAGCACGAATCAATAAAAGCCTGTATGAGCGGGACTCTCTGCAAATGCGGTAGGCGTGCGTGTCGAGCAGTGGGCACAAAGGCACCTCTCGGACGAATCTTCTGACGATTTCAAGCAGCCGACTGGAATACTACTCATTATTCGTATAATATTCCCGCTCATCGATTAACTAGTCCGAAAATTTCCTTCGCAATGACCGTTTGGCACGCAGGCCGACCGCGTGAGCGGACAAACTCATTCGGATGGGCTCTATGTTCTTCTGAAAACCTACAACAACGAAAACAAGGTTCCCTACATCGTTGGGGATGCGAGAAAATTGTCCCTAGTCAGTGTATTCTTCCCGATATGAAATCACAAGAGATATTCGATAATCCCGTTGATGTCAAGTTCTGCATCAGATATTTGATTGATTGATTTATTTATAACGATGCTTAAGACAATGGTATGAAAGCAAGAGAAACAATTATGAAACACATCACCAAACAAAGCACACAAGTTTCAACGAGTAAGAACAAGCTTTCTGGGAAATTTAGTCCAGACATTTCAGGAAAATGCAACGTTAAGAAGCTTGGATTTAGCAAAGCGTTTGAACCTTGGAAACTCCATTGTCTCGGAAATCGTACTCATAAGCGCATTGTACGCTGACGCGGCCCTGATGAAAAAAGCGTGTGCGGTAGTGTTAGTTTTTGGTCTACTTATCATTATTTTGAATCGAGGTCCTCTCGTCCTTGATCGAAGGAGCTTGAGGAATTGCGAGAAATTAATTTTCACTTTGAAATTCAAAAGCTTGTGCACCATGCACACATCAAACTGCTTTTTTCTGGATTCAAATGAAGGGTGCTTCAGCTTGCGATTCCTTGCCTTCGATTTGGGGATTCGACTGTACACTATCCCACCTCTCCTAATGAAAAGCTTCCGGGTGAAGTTATTCTGACATTTTTCCATACTATCGATATACTTTCTCCTGCATGGATTGAAAACTGTAGTCCCACACTCCAAAATTGGTCTGACATAAACTTTGTAGGTCTTTAATAGAGTGGTGACATTGTTTGTAGAGAGGTCTTAAGTAAACGATATTTCTTTATATTTCTTTAAAATATATTTCTGAAATACTATTTCTTTAATTGCACTCAAGGTGCGCCGCACAATAGTAGAAAAGGTACATCAGTGAATCAGCAACGAAATTCTTTGAAAAATTGAATAAGTCGGAACTACCAACTGAGACCAAGTGGAAAGAAAGAAAAAGTCCTCTACGAAAGTGAGAAGGTCCGATCTGGTAGGAGCTACCCCGTCACACCTCCGCTCTCTATAGTTAAGCTTCATAGTGACGATACAATGCGTAACCTCATTAAAAAATCAACCGAAATGCAAGTTACTTCAAACACCGTTTTCTCACAAAATGATAGGATATAGTTGAAGGAATTTTAATCCTGGCATGTGAGAAAGATACAATGAACCTGCACCTGCCGGCAAGTGTTTCGTAGGCACAGATAATGCACCTGAGGTATGTACGAACCTGGAACTTCGGCATACGAGTATACCGACTTCCCCGTAGATTCGGATTCGCCAGGAGCTACATATCTGCCTAAAGGCACAGTACACCCTCAGATATGAATTTTGAGATTTTCATGTAACTGTGTAGAAGACCCCTCCGGTATAACACGTGCCAAATGCGAGATCTCAATTCCTCAAATAAGCGAGATATAATCGACCACCACCGGCCCGACCCCCTTCGCTCACCACCACGGGCCCCCCCCCCTTCCCGATTTTCGACCTCGCTATCGACTGGATGGATGGATGAATTCTTAACCAATCACCGTTCTTCAGTCCATTGCCGGACCGTCTCCTTATCCTGGCTCGCTCTCGCGCGACGATTGCGAGTGATGCGAAATACAGGCCTGAGACAACTCGTCCACCAATTTTTCACCCTCAAAATCTTGGCATCTTTGAAGAGCCATAACTCTGTTCAAAGAGGGTCTTGGACGCTTTCATAGATACCACTGTGATCAGCGTGTGACTCTCTCCAAGATAAGCATGAAATCTGAAAATTATTTTCCTGGGTGTCCTGTGCCTTTAAAGGCAGTGTTTACGATAAAACAATGTGTTCTAGTTTCCACTAGGAATGGATAGTGGAGGGGCACACTGTAACGTTGACGTCGAAAAAACGCATGAAAACGAGCCAGGAAAAGCTTCAAAAGAGCCCGAAGTTGCCACTTCGAGCGCAAGGCAAACCCCAAAAGCGCAACACGCGCCCACCGACGTGAACAAATGAGTGCTCGAGATTGTGAGATGAGCGATGATTCCCAATCACTACCCCCATTCTTCCCTTCATTCTCAACTTTTCTCTTTACTCAGGTCAGCTCGCATACATCGGCTGCAAAAGACGGAAGCTACAAGCCTCGGACAACTCGTCCACCATGTTTCCTTAGCTGAATTTTTGAGGGACCACAACTCCGTTCCCAGAAGGTCTTGTACTATTTCACAGACATCATTGGAATCAGCATGGGGCCGTTTTCAAGATAGGTGGAAAAATAGAAAGACCATTTTCATCGTGAACACTGCCTTTAAGCCTGAGTAAAGGTATCTACAGAGATATGGTCCAGGCCGTCTAAAGTTTTCCCTGCCCGCAGAATTCCTCTACCAGAATTCTTCAGAGGTTTTTCTATGAAATGCATGTCAGAGCAGCTTCGGCCATTAGGAAAGTGTGATCTAATGGCGACGAAACCATTCTTCTGTCGAGGTGCTGGAGCCGATTCTGGTCTTACCCTGTTGAAATATGCATCCTCATAAGCGGGCTGCTCCGAACACTGCAGTACATGAACTTTGAGGATCTCCAGGTGGTCCACAGATGTCGTGCGGTCAGTAGAAGATCATGCACTTTTGAGAAAGAAATACGGTACTCGAAACACTTTCAATTCCTCAGGTGAAATACAAGTTAACGAAGGACGTCAAAGATAATGACGGCGGCGAGGGGTGGAATGAAGACTTTCACGATTTTTCTTCTCTCTGATTTTCAACGTTTCAAACCAAACCTCTTCATTTCGTTCCCGTTTCTAGATATTCAGACAAAGAATTATGCAGAAACTTGCTCATATGTACGATTGCGCTGTTTTGTGTTCAGTTTCGTCCTTTGTTTAGCTGACGTCTACCTTCTAAATAATTTCAGCAGAAAATTTTTGTTCCTTTGCGCGGAATATTGTGCACTTTCAACAGTGATTCCGTCAAAGGCGCTGAAGAACATGAATGTCGAAAGGCATAGGCGCTAGTTATACACCGGCAGGACGCTGCGAAAATGACAAGCTAACTCCCGCCACTGGACACCCTCACTGTGCCGAGACACCCCAAAAGGAACATTTGTCACAGATGAATACAGCGAAAAGCTACACCGAGCAGCTATACATGCCGCGGACTTGTGCGCTTTATCGCTGCGGATCCGAAACATCCGGTTAGGCATCTGCCAAGTTCCATCGGCTGCTTATTTTTCGAGGCTAAACTTGTTGGAACATAAAGAAAATGGTACAAATGACTCAGCGATGAAAGGATGTATATAGTAATGAAAGAATTCTGCAATAAATTCGCAAGACAAGAGCAGAAACGCTTGCAAAATGCAAATACGTCCAACTTTTTCTGGTCTGCTTTATTGTGTCGTGTTGACTGTGTGAGTTCTCCTCAGGCGATTCTTGGTCCTGAGCCGCCTGACAGTTCGGCTTGTGTTCGAATGTGCGAGTCAGCTTCTGGTTGCTTTCCGGGCCACTCTTGTTCCACTTTCGCGGGCCACTGCTGTTGCTTTCCGAGCCACTGTTGTTGCTGTCCGGGATTGCTCAGTTCGCCCGGAACAAGCAACTAAGTAGTTGCCCAGAGATTGGGGAGAACGAGCCGGAACTGTCAGGCGGCTCCGAATTCCCAACTTAGGTGCGGCTCGATGCCGGGGGATCGCCCCTAGTCAATTTGCGCGGCAGAGCTGCAGCGGTGGTCATCGCTTGAAACCTTTTTCATTTCGCTGGTGCCTATCATCTCTATTCCGGAAAGACACATTTCAGTTGATTCTGTGCGTGTGCGCCGGTTGTGTGCTGCGTCTCCATCTCATCCACACTTTCTCGCTGTATCTCCCCTCGCTTCGCAAAAGCACGCGAAAGAACAGATTAAATTTGTTGCCAGAAACAGCCGTGTTTGGCGCTAAAGCCCGGTGCACGTAGGCACCAAGTTTGCCGCCAACCGTGAACAGGGAACTAAAAGTAGCGCGACCCACGTTGCCGACGCCCGTACCATGTACATATATACTATCGCTTACCGAAGGTACATAATTCCGGTCACGCAGAGTGGCAGACAACCACGCTGTTTCGGCTGCTGATCACGCAACAGCGATAACAATCGCGCTGAGAATCACGCATTGGTCCCGGCACGGAAGTAATATCCTGTTGCGTGTTGCAGCAGCGGTTGTCCGCAACGGCAGACAAAAATTTCGTTCCGATAAAGGACAGTAGTCATGATTCCCTCCTTCCACTATTTCTGCAATTAGAGCGGTTTCTTTACCCAACGCTACCGAGATATCGTAAGTGTAACTCAGTTGAAAGGTGATTGTTTACTAGGTTTTCGCATTCTCGCACGTTTTGTGTCATTGAAACATTCTTTTTCTCAATCTGTGTTGCTGTTCTAAGTAAGTGTTTAAGCTTCTGCGCGGAACGTTTACCCGTTGTGGACCATATTCTGCACGAGAATCTCCGGAGAAAACTTGGCAACGCGATCTTCAATCACAACTCGCCTCAAAATGCTCTGTTTTCAATTTTGAAAGAAAGGACCAGAAATGATCACCGTGCCACAATCTATCCGACTGTATTATGCTGAGTTAAAGAATTTATTGTTGGAACCGCCTTTTGAGGTGGAGTTGGTCATGAATATGATAATGATTTCACAAGATAACAGGAAACAAGCTCGGCGAAAAACAACCATTACGCGATCTCTAGCATTGTCAAAATAAAAATCTATTTCACAGCTTGAAACAATATTCCTCCCGGATTTCGCGGAATATTTTTACATTATTGACTGGAGAACGACATGCTGTACATTTTGACGTTTTCAAATTTCAAAACGGACGCACTTTGAAGCGAGTTGCGGTTGAAAGACGCTTTATGTACTCCAGGCAAACTGGGGATCAACGGAACCCCGTATGACGGCCGTCGGAGCGGTCGAGGACGTGAGCTCCGACAGCCAAAATCGGGCGGAGTCGTTCCCCTGCTGCTGCATTCGGTGCTACAGCCGCGTTGGATGCCCCTGCTCCCGGCACTTTTTAGGTGCCCTTGCTGCTGCATTCGGTGCCCCTGCTCCAGCCCTTTCAAACCCCCTGCAGCCGTGCTCGGTGCCTCTGCTCCAGCCCTTTTTAAAGGTGCCCCTGCAACCGCCTTCCCGGCGCGCCTCTGCTCCGGCCGCTCAAAAGCCCCCTGCAGACGTGTTCGATGCCTCTGCTCCAGCCTTTTTAAAGGTGCGCGCCTTTTTAAGGTCAAATAGAACTCGAGAATTCACCACATCTTCATGTAAGGAGAACGAAGTCTATGGAAAAAGCAACCAATCGCTTTTTCATTAAATTGATTGAAAACTGAAAATGAGTACCGGAAAAATGGATGTTAACCAGAAAATCACGGAAAAAGTTTTCTTAACTATTCATTCATTGTCTATGTGGATTCACATGACAAAGGTAGCCATATTCGTAAGGTAATCAGATAGTATTGTGGAAGAGATTGCTTAAACTAGCTTAAGGAGATTCATAGGTGTTAGATTTGGAGCAAACTGCTTTGAGAAGACCAGGCGGCCATTAAGCGTGAGATAGATCGACGTCCAAGCCGCTATAATCGATCGATAACGAGACAGCAGCGCCATAACCCGACGTCTGGGCTCTGAGGAAGGCTGACCCTCAGTCTCCATTCGTAAGAGCCTACTTTGCGCAAAAAAGAATTCAAATGAATAAGGAAATAAGTCCCGGAATTATAATCTACCCAGTGACTTGGGCGTCGTTTAGTTAGCATTGTACGGTCAGGGTTGAGCGGTACGCGTTGGCGGTGATTGGTCTGGCAACGGGGTCGTAAGGCCGCATTTTTGGAAATTTCGCGAAAAAAAGAAATTTGGGGGAGGGGTCGTCAAATTTTGGAAAAAATAGGATTTTTTTAAACCACATAGGTAAGGTACAAATAAGAGAGTAGGAATAGTCAGTCGCGCGATGCGAGAGTGTATGCATTTTCCAGCAATATAAAAAGCAGATTATATACAGAGAAGCTGTTTAGAAAACTGATGACTTTTTGACAAAATTGACAATTAGACACTAAATAGAAGCTTTTAAGAATTTTTGGACCCAGGGGTCGTAAAAATTTGGGATTTTTGGTAAAGAAATGGGGGTCAGTAGCCCCCGACAAAAATCGCCACAACGGCCTGCTCAACCCTGATTGTGAGTTGTTGGCTACGTACCAGGCACAACACCATATTTGACGCCTAACTCCGAAATTCTGGTGAAAAGGGCGGGTGATAACAGGGTTCCCCGGAACTAATTCACATCGTGGGGTGGATAGTTGATCAAGGAAATGACCGCTTAATTCGGTAGGTTTGAAAACTTTGGCTAAGTTTGAAATATGCGATCAGGGGATGAGCGGACATTGATTTTTTACACGGAAATCGAAAACGAAATCCGAAAAGAAATTTAAATACCTGGAAAACGAATGGACGAAAATGCACTGGAAGGCGAGAAAAACGGAGAGAAAAAGTATGCATCAAATGACCAAATCTTGCACTTGGTTCGATGACGATATGTCATCAGAACTGTAATGTGCCACATCCAGTAAGGATCGATAACGTGATCGCAGGAGCGTTTGGACGTGCAATATTGCAATATGCGGAAAGCCAGCGCTCGCACAGCCTGCCGGCCGAAAGCCAGCGCTGGCAGCTTTCGCTGCGGAGTGCACCGGCTTGTCCGCCAGCCCGATCCATATCTGACGTATTCTACGGCGCTCCGATCCTAGTTTGTCTGATTAGTTGCACATTTTGGCGTTTTATGGCCCGTTTTTAGCAACCCAGATAGCTTGAAGCGATTGTAGTATGCTTGTCCCATTCTTTGAAGTTTTCCAGAGTCCACTCGCTAGCACGGCAAGCTCACCTTTGCTTGGAATAGAGCTGGAATTTTTTCTTCACTTGGAGACTCACGTCCAGAAAAATCTTTGGGAGCCCTCGAGGGGCGCGCGCGACTCTGGGGGTCAAAGGGTCAGGCATGCACCTTTGTTCAGGACCTCCGACGAAGCTTCACGTCCTCCCTTCCTTTGAGATCAAAATCTTTGAAAAATGTTCGAAACTTTCACGTCCCTCTTAGGCCCTCAAAAAAAAGGTTAACAGTTTTTTGTGGTCAAAAATTTCAAAAAAACAACCTGGGTTTTCCAAAAAAATTGTTACTGCACACTTCCTATCCGGCTGATTAGCCTCTGGAGTAAAGTTTTGGCTTGCCCTTAAGCAGCAGCATCTGTATCAAGAAAGAAGTAATCAAAAATTGTGACTTGAGATCGCCTCACAATCCCATGATGGCCATAACACGATGACGAAAGATGTGGGCAAATTAAGGCGAAGAAAGTAAAAAACGCTGGATATTCGTTCGCTTGCTTGCATTAGTTTTTGTCCTAATCTTGATCGTGCGCAGGAAGCTAACAAAAGGAACAGGAATGATTTAAAGAAGGAAATGACGCTAACAGGCAGAGCTTCAGCTGATAGGAATTTTTTGTAGTGGAGGAAATTACGGTGAGGATGTAGAAGTTTCTAACTATCAATGAATTCCCAACCTCCGGAATGGTAGCAAAACTTCTCGGATATACCGAGGCATTATTCCAGGAGGACGTTTTGAACTCTCTATAACAGCTTCAATATCACTAATCGTAAAGCATAGCTTCGTTGGGTGGAGCTTCGTTGGGTGACCATGTGCTCCACCAACCTTCACCCCCTGGAGCAGGTGAAGTGGAGAACCTTCACCATTGGGAGAACCGGTGACAACCGGTGAAACGCCCCGAAATAAAATGAAAGTAACCCAACACTCGTGCAAGTCATTTTCAAGATTGGGTGAGTGCCACTTCTACCGGTTTTTTGAGTCCATAACTTTTTACCCCGAAAGATAGCCGCTTCGGTGAAGGTTGTTTTCGGAATCTTCATAAAATTCTGCATCGAATAATGTTTCCATGTTTGAAAAATACGTTCCCCTTCTACCAGCCGATTTCAGTTTATAAAGTGCATTTTTTCGGCTAAAATTATCGGTTTTCCGTCTATAACTTTTTTTAGCTTAGAGATAGACCTTTGGTGAAGGTTTTTCTTGAAATCTAGATGGAATTCTGCGTCGACTGGTGTTGTTTGGGAAAATATTTTCTCGATCCTTCAGCCTGATTCATTTTACGAAACACCGGTTTTTCGCCTATAACTCTTCCACCGTTGGAGAAAGTGTTCTGGTTAAGGTTGTTTTTGAAATTTACGTGAAATTCTGCGTCGAACGACATATCGGGTTCCTAACTTTGCTCGTTCCATAAGCCAGCCAGGTCGGTGGAGCCGAGCTCCATAGTTATCTCCATAGGGTGCTCTTCAGCCTCTCTATGGTGCTGAAAGTAGAAGACGCAGAGTTCTCCTGGAGCCTACAACGGGCGGAATAAAAACCACTACGACCTGGCTGGCTTATGGAGCAGAAGCAAGAGGTTAGGGAACTTCGATATATCCATTCGACGCCCAGGTACATTACGATGGATTTCAAAAACTACTTGCTACTGCAGAACCCTACCGCTTCAACGGTTCCAAGAGTTATAGGCGAAAAACTGGTGTTTCGTAAAATGGACAAATTGGGCTGAAAGGAGTTGAAGATATTTTCTCAGAGCTAGGAAACACTATTCGACGCAGAGTTCCGTCTGAATTTTACAAAACAACCTTCACCAAAGGAATCCTATCTCTAAGCTAAAAAAAGTTACATGAGCGGAAAACCGATAATTTCAACCGAAAAAAATGCGCTTTATAAGCTGAAATCGGCTGGTAGAAGTGGAACGTATTTTTTCCAAAACTGAAAAAAAAAGCTATTCATTGCAGGCCTACATTCTCTGTAAGGGCTTCCGAAAACAGCACTTCACCACCAAGGCTATCTTTTAGTGCTAAAAAAGTTATGGACGAAAAAACTGATTGCTTTTGGTGAAAGAAACGTTACTTCTTAGAATTGAAAATCAGCTACCAGAGAGACTGGGCAACGTATTTTTCTCAACATGAAAACACTATTCGAAGCAAAATTCCATGGAGACTTTGCAAACAGCGCCGTTCAAGATTTACGTCTCAAAAGGGCAAAAGAATTTTATCAGCGAAAAGAACGGATAGTTTATCAAAAAATCGCTTGGAAAAATTTTCCCGGGAAGAATTTTGAGCTCCAAGACAGCTCAATTTTATTAAGAAGAGTGAATTTCAAAAGGAGAGTCATCTCTCGAAAATGTTTAAAAATTAATGTAGCCGCTGTCTCCACCCAAACGAACCTATTACATCAGTAAGGCTTCGACGCATTTACCTGAGTGCAAACCCTAGTTAGATGGGGCCACTCCCGGGATTACGCCCGGTAAGAATGAGATTATACACTATCAAATTTCTAAGCATTTTGATATGGGAGTTTCTGTAGAACAATGACTGATAAAGCTCTAAGCAAATACCATATACCCGCAGAAGTCTACATTTTGACGGATAGAGAATTGGAGTATTACCTCCAACTAGGTTTGCATCAAGACCTGCGGGCGGGTGGAACCCTTTTTGTGGAGTGTGCCAAAACCTTCACGAGAGTTTGAAAAAATTTGATTCCCAACTAGTATTGTTCAAACGGAAGGGGAGTGCGAGCGCGGGTGGGAGAGAGGGAGTTGTCACCGGCGAGGTGGTTTCATGGGCACTGTACTGCGCAAACAGTGCCCGCAAAAACCGCCACCTGCAGGTGAGCGGAGCAGGCGATAAGCTGACTTGACATTGGAGCGCGATATTTTTCGGCGGCTCGCCGCAGTGGTAAGTAAACCCCTTGCTCCGGAATGCTCTGAATTGAGGGAGTTTCCGAGCGAAATCAGTGGTAGTGTGAGTAAGAAGGTAGGCCAAAGATGGGAATTTTACCTTTAAAATGTTAGGAAATTGCTATTTTGGAAAAAAAAATTAGCGTTGTCAATTTTTACGGCCGAAGGCGCGGTTTTGAACAACGGGACAACGGCAAAATGTGTTTTAGAGCAAATTTCTTCGTGATTTTTAAGTTGGTAGGAGGGGTGATAGGTACCAATTTGTGGGGAATTTCATGGAGAATCTGAATTTTTAGAAATTTTAAAAGTCTGAAATTTCCTGGGAGAACGCACGTTGTTGCTTTCTTCACAGAAAGAGAAACACGACTGAAAACATCTCCGACTTTTTGAAATTTTGGCTCCGACAGTTTTACATTCCCCAAAGAAAATCCTAGAAATTTTACGTCCCCCTGTTGTTCCAGCGGGACAACGCCTGACCCTGATGGGGCGTCTGATGTCTGCTTTCCGATATTCTGGAGCCAAAGTTTGAGCTGAATGTGTAACGACATGGTATGCGCTTCGAAACCTACCATAACACTTTCAAGAACCACCGTAGAGGTTGGCCCCATTGGTGTCCGACATCTCCCTCCGTTCTGCATGGAGATAATTCGAAGGTGATGCTCCTTATTGATCCAGCCTGGAAGATCTTGTTCTTCTTGTGGAAATACCACACGGTCTTGGGCCAGTATTGGCAACGTAACGTGGCAACTTGGAGGAACTCATCCGCCCTCCAGAAGAGTAAAATGATCCTTGAAAAGCTTTGATTCTGGACTTTCTTGGTCATTCCATCAAGAGCATAGAATGTTCCTTTGAGCTCCAGGATCTACTCCTCAAGATTGCTCGAAGATCTTTTTCCACCTTGCCTTCCCATCTCGAGATATTTAGCGCCAGTAAGGCATGGGTTGAATGGAAATCCGGCGAAGAGTGATCGGCCACATCGCACTCAGAGTGGAGTTGATGTACTTGCCCTCAGGGTCAAAGATCAATCAGCTGGGAGGTCTCTCCCTCAACGAGGTCAACAGCAGGCTGCTTCTGGATGGGACCAAAACCATTGTGGTGATCCTGGATCAGAGGGTCGAAGAGAGTGGCTCGAAGACCAGGGTCATAGACACCAACACCAGACTGAATGACGTCAGACAGAGTGGCTCCCAGCTTCGTATTTTGCTTTTGAGCTGGTCAACAACCTCCTTTGTCAGGTACTTCCTAGAGTATATCAAACGAATAAAAATTTTCGAATATTCGAATAAACGAATAATTCGAAAAATTGATATTTCGAATATTCGAATAAACGAATTATTCGAAAATTGACTTCTCGAATATTCGAATAAACGAATTATTCGAAAAATGAACTTCTCCGAATATTCAGTGAACGAATTATTCGAAAATTTGACTCTTCCGAATAATCGAATTATTCGAATGATTCAGTACGAATAATTCGAATATTCGGCCGAAAATCGCAGTATTCGAATAAAGTACGGAACAGTACGCGTAATCAAACCACTGTTCGCGGCACTACCAACTTTCTTGACCTATTTTTGTATAGTATTATACAGATCAGAGCTATGACAATGTACTTCCACGAAAATCCATTCTACATTATATCATAGAGTATTCAAACTAACATTTACCACTGTCTATGAGTAGTTGTTAAACGATACGATCGAATTCTCTGGATTGTCTAAACAATATCTACCAACAATATCCGAATTTCCTATCAGTTTAGGGTGCTATCTGAGCGGGGGAGGGGCACTGTTGTATCGCACATGACCACGCCCATTTTTCCGTGCCGCAATCACTCCTGATTTGTGCAGGGACGGTAACCCCAGTAGGTGCTCAAATTTGGTGCGGCACGATAAAATGGGCAGGGCCAAAGGCTCCCAGACATAGTGGCCCCACCGCTAAGATAGCACCCAGATTGCTGGAGACATTTCACCTCTGGAGCGCAAAAGTGTATGGTGAATGTTGAATAGGAACTGGCTCAAAGCTGCAGCGATTGACCTAAATTCATGGAAATTAAGTATTTCGTAATACTCTAGCAGCGTACTGTGCTTAATTGAGTTAAATTCCGGTCCAATTGCGTCTCGACACGCTTTGCAGCCGCACGCGCTTGAGGCAATCGAGTTTCCAGCTCAAAAGCACACCCGATATGGCTTTTCTATAGTTTTCCTCAATTTTGTCTAGTTTCTAGTTTCTAAAACCCACCTAGAGTCAACAGATCGGCAGGTGCGACGTTGGAAACTCTTCCGACTTGAAAGCGCGCGGCCGCAAAGCGTGTCGAGACGCAATTGCGGACCGGAATTTGACCCAGATAAGCACAGTACGGTAGCCGTTTCTGGAACATCGCTCGAGTTTGTTTGGGACATACTCCATCAGATGAAAAACAGTATCTGTTACGTCTGCCCACAAATTTGGAGCTGAGCGAGATACTCCACCATTAGGCTTCTGACTATCTCATGTTTAATATTGGATTATTCCGATTACATTCGAAGTTTCTACCAGTTTGACTGGGGACATTTCACCTAAAGACCGCGAAAATGGACATGTGCCGAAGACTCTGCTTCTTATTTTTCTGAAATTATTCGTTTACTCGGCCGAATAATCGAATATTGGAGCCGTTTGAATATTCGAATAAACGAATTATTTGAAAAATTGACTTTTCCAAATAATCGAATAAACGAATTATTCGAAAAATTGACTTTTCCGAATATTCGAATAAACGAAGTTATTCGAAAAATAGACTTCCCGAATAATCAGATTATTCGAATATTCGATTATTCGTTTATTCGGCCGAATATTCGTTTTCCGAATATTCATTGACATAGTCTAGTACTTCCTCAGCAGGGAGTGGCAGTTTTTGGCATTCTGGTGGGTGGGTGATATATCCATCCTCGATCTTCTTCATGATTTCCGAGCAGTCATCATTGCGTCTCCGATGCTAGCACAAGGGACGTTGTATTTTCGCAACAAGAACACAACTTTCATGATCTAAGTCAATGAAGAGGATCACCTCCGAATTATCACCAGGGGTGTGCATTTACCGTTTACCGATTGACCGACTTTCCGGATTTACCGGTATTTTCCAGTTAACTTTAATTTACCGACTTGATCTTGAAATTTACCGAAATTTTTACCGATAAATTCCAAGTAACTTTTCCCCCAATCAACCCATTTCTCGCCTGCATCCCACAAATGAGCCCTATTTAAACTCACAACGGCCACCTTTGTAGACATTTCCATGTTACCGATTTCGGTGATTTTCTTTCCTATGGCTTTTTCCATTTCCTTCTGGTGTTCTAACGTTTATCTCTTCAAAAAAATTTCTTTATGCCTTCATTTGTGTTGGGTCGTTGGGTCATACTCCTCATGGCCGCTTAAGACGGTTAAGATTATGAAAGGAGTTGAATTCTATCAACCACGAAAAAATCTATTTTCGTGCATTAGAGAAGAGGGAAGAATATATTCCCTATCCGGCTCAAAGGAAAGACCTTGATAGTGAAGACTCGTCTTTTTCCTGGAAGACAGGCTAGATGTTAGCCCTATTGCAGCCAGAGTTTGGGAAGGTTTTTGAAAAAGCATTGACCAAGTTGAAAACTCCTAGTTAGTGCACGACCTAACTTTGAGAGAAATTGCCTATGCGGCTCCGCGATACTGCCGCTTCGGCACCTACAGGCACCGAAGCGGCACTATCGCGAAGCCGCGATAACTACTACCTCGGAGCCGTAGCGGCGACGTGGCAGTGCCGCTGCGGCTTCATCATAGTTCCGCCGCGGCTCCGGGAGAGTATCTCATATAAAGTTATTCGAGAATTATAACACAACTGCGGGGAGACCAAAAACCAAAAATACGCACCTGCGGTTGCTACGTCCTCTATCTGATAAGGACAGGAGTCACCGCCGTTTTTGCCCCCTAGGAGATACGGAATGTCCCTTAACCTAGCTATGTGGTTTAATCGGCAACAATTTCGTTCTACCACATAGGACAGTACATCGTACTCCGCGCGGGTTCACTGCTGCATCCTCGCGGAGCCGGCGCGGCTCTAACGCGGAGCCGCTGCGGAACTATGTGGAGGCGATGTCGAAGCTCAAGACACGACAACAGAATCGTCTGATCACGTAGACACTGCGGAACAATCGCGGAACTATCGCGACACAGATGAGGGTTTCGGTACTTTCCCGGCACTGACGCGGCAAATTCTCTCAGAGAGTGGCGAGTTTTCGTGAATGCTTGTTGCGTTCCAATGAAAGGCTTGGGTGAAAAAGAGAGATCGTGTTTTGACAGAGCCGTGAGGTCTATCAGTCTCAAGTTCAAAATTGAGGCGTTTCATATTATTCTCATCAATTTCTCACTGATTTTTCCCGACACTGCTGTTGGGAAAATTAACCGAAGTATTTCTCTATCCGGCAAACCCAAAAAACGTTTTCATAGCGAACCCCTCCTCAAATACAAACGAAGAATTATTGAGAATCGAGCGATTCGGGATGTCATTCATTGAAGTACCTATATTGGTATTCCGTTGAGACGATTCAGTGATTAAGTGGTCTGCCATGTCACATAAGGTGCGCCCGAATGAGAATGGCGGCCCATGCGCCGGCGTGCTTGGCAGGCGGCCGTCGCGGTTCGCCGCTCTCGGACGAGCATGCGGAAAGTCCCACAGTCATCGACTACGAAAGGGGCCGGCACCGGCTGGCAGCAAGCACTGCGCCGATCAATCAGTTCTGCGAGGGGACGGCCGTCGTTGAAATCCAACACTCGTCCGAGGGCGGCACATGCGACGGCAGCCTGCCATGCACGCCGGCCGCGCGGGCCGCCATTCTCATTCGGGCACACTTTATGTACGGAATACTACATTCCTACTTGCATACAACCTCTTTGAAATCCGTAGATTTGCACGGATATGTTGAAATAGAAGATCCCATACCATACATACTAACCGGAAAAAAAATTCTAGGTATTCGGTGAAAAATTTACCGAAGAAGATTCATCGCACAGTCTACTCGACCCGAATCCATTGATTGAATCATCATCGGATTGAAAAAAGTCGACTTCGATTAAATCGACTCAATCGACTTCGAAAAGTGAAAATTCCGGCTACATCGGATAGTCGATCAGTTGAAAAAGAGTGATTTTCGGATAAGTCCAGAAGTCGATCCTTCAAAAATTCAATTTGCTCAATTATACCGCACACCCCTGGTTCAATTAGACCCAGTATCTCAAGGTGTTGACGCCGGTTCTGACCGCGTATATTTTTAAGTTCTGTGGTAATATGTATTCTTGAATATTTGGGTTTAAGCCGGAGCCCGATTCTTACCCTTTGCAAAACTAAGCTGTAAATATTAGCCTGATTCTTGAAATTACGGGTGTAATTTTTTTCGATGCTACACTCTATTTTACTGTTCAGTAAACAAGTGCACAGCCAAATCAATGGTCCATCATTTCACCAGAGTTGAATCGCATGTCAAATCATAGAAAGAAGTTTTTAACTTCTATTAAAGAGATTCTCACAACTTCTTCAATGCCAAATCATAACCCTTTTGTTGCGAAGCAGAACAGTTACATTACAAAGTAAAAGTCCAGGTTACTCAGTGCACAATACCAGGTTGTTCGATAAGTTTTGTCGTTCGATAAGAAAAACACAGTTTTATGGTTCAAATTACACTTTATTATTCAGTATAATCTCCCTGAACATTAATACACTTGCTCCAACGATCCTCCAATCTAAGGATCCCATCCCTGAAGTGAGAATCCGGAAGGTCTGCAAAATACGCTTCAACAGCCGTTATTACCTCTTCATTTGATGAAAAACACTTGCCACGCATAGTTTTTTGAGTTCTGGAAACAAATGGAAGTTGCTTTGGGCTAAATCTGGTGAACAAGGTGGATGCTCCAACAATTCGAACATTATTTCATGTATTTTAACCATTGTCAAATGCTCTTGTGACACGGTGCATTGTCCTGATGAAAAAGGATTTTTCGGGTTTTTTTTCACGATTTTTTTCCTTCAACTGGTCCATAAGGTTGCGATAATATTCGGAATCAATTGTTTTACCAGTTTGCAAGTAATCCACAATTAAAATTCCTTTCGCAACCCAAAAAAAAACTGATGCCATAACCTTCTTGGCCGATTTCTGGACACGAACTCGTTTCGAAGCCGAACATCCAGGTTCACACCACTCTTTAGCCTCATGTTTCAATTCAGGATCATGATGATAGAGCCAAGTCTCATTCATAGTGATGAATCGACACACAAAATCCACTTTAACCTTTTTAAAACGCTCCAAATGTTGCTGAGAAAGTCGCATTCGAATGTGTTTTTGTTCCATTGTTAGCGAATGCGGCACCCATTGTGCACACAGCTTTCTAAAACCCAAAATTTCACCTAAAATATGGCTCACACTGCCTAATGAGTGTGTAGAGCCTCCACTAAATCTCTCTCATTGAATCGACGGTCTTCCAAAACCATATCCTGTATTTTGGCTATGATTTCTGGTGTTGCGCTTTTTGGACGTCCTTCACGTGGACCGTCTTCAAGGCTTGTCCGACCAGGTTTAAATTCTAATTGTAGGTGAACAATCATTATACACTTTTAACAGTCGTTCGTGAATTTCTTTTGGTGCTACACCTTCCAAAAATAAGGATTTTATCGCTGTACGATATTCAATTTTTTTCATTGCTCTGACACGGCGACACTAAATGGCTTGTAAACAGAGAATGAATTGACAGATTGAAATGAAACTTCACATACGTTCATATGAAGAGTGTACCAACAAAACAAAAAAGTTTTGGGCTAGTAGCAACGCCCTCCCTTTTCGAACGACAAAACTTATTGAACAACGTAGTATAATAGTTATGTTTTGCGCGTCAAGTTGTGTACGGTGCGTAACTGCCTAAAACATCACACCCTTCACGCCCCGAACCCGGCCCCGATTTTGGGCGCTTCGCCTCTCGACCTCCACCTTAGCACTTGGCTGGGTGGCCTTGGCCACCGCATGGGACGGCACCAGCGGCGACCACCACGTCTGGCTGCAGCCGTCGCGCCTCTGCAGAGGACGGGTGGCCTGCCGAGAGCCGCTCTGTGTGTATGTGTTTGTGCGAGTGTATGCATCTGTGTATCTGCATCGTCTGTGTGTGTATGCGAGGGTAGGCGGGGTCTCGGACGGCACGTGGCTGACAATGTGTGCACGCAGCGCGGCCGCACGCCCATTCACCGTTGGCATTCTGCCAGCCGTTTTCCCTGTCAGCTGATTCGAAAAAGAGCCAACTATTCGAAAAAGCGCCGACTGCGGGCGGGCTCATGTCAGCGCGTGATACCGTACGAGGAAAGAAGGGTCATCGTCACGATCGAGTGCGTCTAGGATATTCGAATTCTGCATCATCAGCATCATCGTCATTTCGACACACTGCTCTGCTACTATTACTGCTGTTCATACCACAACTATCCACATTGTGAAGCTAGACCCCCCTATTCACTTTTCTCCCCCCTAACCCTCGCCCCCACCTTCTATACGGAGTTTCTAGCCCTGTTTATTAGTGATGACTAGCGGTGCTGCAGTGGAGTCAAAACCCGCTGTGGTGGAGAAAACACACCATTTACAGTGAGTAATTACTTCTGCTCACTTTTCCTCGTTTTATATAGTTTTTTTCGTCGCATTGAGTGTGTTTCATTGGTTCTTTTTGGAATACTATTCTATATATATACATGTGCATGTTCATTACGATATCTATGTCGCCTATGCATTTTGGCCCGTCAATTACGTCCGGTGCAGTACCTTTTGTCCTGGATCGAACATATAATCAATCAATACTCCTTTTTTTTATTTCTCTGTTTGTCTCCCTCTCTTTCCCTAGTCCTTTCGTTCGTTTGCAGCAAAAGATGCATCCTAGCAGGATTAAGTCGTGTGAATTTATTGTCTTGGGCTTCTTCCAGATAAAGCAGCAATATTAAGGGAATAAAAATTCATCGAATTCGGAAATCCACAAATTGCCGGTCCATTTTTTCTGTGGCAGTTCACATATTTCCCTTTTGTGAATTTTGTTGAAAAATTTCTTTTCAGAACTACATTGTTAAGTTTTTTGATAGGATGCGTGTATTTTGCTGGAAATTGAACGGTTATTGTCAAGAAAGTTTAAATTTCCTAAACTAACAATTTCAAATGTTGCCGTTTCTCAGGTTTCAAATCGATTCCAGGTTTCTCCTTCAAAAAAAAAAACTAAGTATTGATAAGAGCGGTGGTGTCTTTTTTTGTGAAGAATGAAATTATTCAGGTTGAAAACCTTTGAAAAAATGATTGAAGTTATCTGTTGATTTTTTTTGTTGTTGTCAAAGAGTACTCCGCTGATTTTTTTGACAAAACCTATGATCTTTCATTATGAAATTGCTAATTTCCAGATAATAAGAAATCATTAAACCGACGAATGAAGAGGGCCGTTTCGGTCATTCTTGCTCCGCTAATATACGTGAGATTTTCGCCAAAAGATCACACAGCATTTTCTAACGAAAGAATTCATCAAGTTTACAAATCCTCAAGATGCCGTTCCATGCTTTTGACGGTCCTTTTTTTTCGCGAATTTGTTTGAAAATCCATTTCTGTTGTTTTTTTTTTCGTTGAAAATTCATCGTCACAAAGTATTTTTTAGCTTTCGATAACACGGACGATATTTTAGTCGAAGCAGCAATTTTGGAGAAATGAAATATCCTCAGATTAGCGAACCGAAAAATTCCATTTCAGTCATTTTCGCGGTTCACTCCCTTGTGTCCAGAATTCGCCAGCGAATTCTCTCCCAGAACGCAGTTAATTTCAGAATCCTGTCTCAGACCCTTCATTGATTCAGGCAGCTACTGTGCTTATCTGGACCAAATTCCGGTCTGCAATTGCGTCTCGACACGCTTTGCGGCCGCACGGCTCCCTAGTCAGAAGAGCTTCCAGCGCCGCAGCCGCCGATTTGCTGACTTTAGGTGGGTTTCGGAAACTGGAAACTAATGAAACTTGAAGAAAATTGTATAAAAAAGCCACATCGAGTCGGCTTCGGCGCTGTAAACCCGACTGACTCGAGCGCGTGCGGCCGCAAGGCGTGTCGAGACGCAATTGCGGACCGGAATTTGACCCAGATAAGCACAGTAAGTTCGCTGGAGGCGACTCTTTGAGACTATAAAAATGAATGAATACGTTTTTTTTGAAGTGTGGAGTGGTGGTTTTCGTTAAAACCACGTTTCTAGAAAGCATTTTCTTATCAGATTGACAAATCTGAAGGTTTTGAACACGATTGCTTTGTTGCTGATTTTTAGTTTGTTGGTTTGCTCAACTTGTGATTTGTGTGATTTCACTTCTTAATTCATTACTTGTACTGTGCTTCTTTGGGCGAAATTCCGGTCCGCAATTGCGTCTCGACACGCTTTGCGGCCGCATACGCTCGAGTCTGTCGGGTTTCCAGCGCCTAAGCCGACTCGATGTGGCTTTTTAATACAATTTTCCCCAAATTTTCTTAGTTTCCAGTTTCCAAAACCCACCTTTAGTCAGCATATCGGCGGCTGTGGCGCTGGAAGCTCTTCTGACTCGGGAGCGTGCGGCCGCAAAGCGTGTCGAGACGCATTTGCGGACCGGAATTTGGCCCAGATAAGCACAGTATGCGAGTTTATTTTCAATAAGATATACTTCATTGAATCATTGATAGCAGGAATGGAATTTTTCGGGTGAAACGGCTCTCGGGTGAGACGAATGGTTTTTGGGTGATTTTTAGGAAGCCGTGAAGTTGATTTTCGGCCCTTTCTCAACTCATGAAATCAAGTCACTGGTTTTTGTCAAATTGAAAGGTATTATTTTTGACAATATGCTGCAAAGCTTTATCTTTTGATGAAACAATTTTTATATGATATAAAATTTCATGAAATTCGCAAACATGTGTCATTTTTGTGGCTCACTTCTTCAGCCGTAGCTTAGGGTACAAAAATGTGTTGATTTTTTTTTGAATAGATGAATAATTTCGTGTGTATTGATTTGAATCATAGCTTTCATCAAACATTCGGTAGCTTTTCGACAGCAATGATATCGAGGCGCCCCGTCCATTATATTCTTCGAAAACTTCAATCAATTGTTACTTTCAACCAGTTTACAGCCAGTTGCAGACAGCTGGTTGAACAAACAACTTTTGTGATGCAATATTCTGCAATGTCCAGTATTCTGAAAAACATTTGCAGAGCCGAAGTCACCGAGTAAAATTCTTGTATCGATTTGGAAAAAAAATTAAAAACCCCCCAGTTTTTTAAAGTCCTGATTTCTACACAGTCTCGGGTTTTCGCAGGAAATAGAAAATGTAATCGAAAAGTATGTATTCTCTTCAAAATTTCCACTGATCTATTGATTGACTTTTGTAATAAATTTGTTGGATATATGTAATGAAGGAGTGCAATCAAGCTTCTCCGTAAATTCTTTGATTTTTTTCTGAAAAAAAAAGAGAAAAAAACGCCACACTTTGAAAGTGGCCCTCCGAAATCACGGATATATTTTGAATTGTTTTTAATGAAGAACTGGCTTTTGCAAAGAGAACCACGTTTTTTTTCACTCTTATCAAGAAAACCTGAATTCATT
The DNA here is from genome assembly GCA_029168955.1 of Aplectana chamaeleonis. Lineage (NCBI taxonomy): Eukaryota > Metazoa > Nematoda > Chromadorea > Rhabditida > Cosmocercidae > Aplectana > Aplectana chamaeleonis. The sequence continues at coordinate 118,167 of JAPDOI010001648.1, forward strand.
TCTCCCAAATTCCTATTCAAATGTAATTTTTAATCATAGAGTCAAAATAAATATGGCCTCCTATCGTTTTCTGTTGGTGGGCAAAATTTATGATTTCTTTAAATCTCGATTGTACTCACGCCGAAAATCCAATCGATAAATCTGAGCCATCCTTGCTCGGTTTAGATCGGCTGTGGACCCATTACACAAAAATGAACGGCTTCGCCCCTATTTTGCTGTTCAAGTTCTACTCGGGACCGCAACTGCAAAAGTCGGCTACCCCGTTCAAGCGACGCGGTCCTGATTGGAATTCGAACTGCAAAGAACCGGTTAGCTCCTCCATATCGTGTACTGGGCCCACAGCCCGGGTTAGGTTGCTGTGTGTTTTTGTGGGATAACATCAAACAATCGCGATTTCTCATTCAAAAAATCGTTGGTATCTGGATTTTGAGAAAAAAGTTTCAGTGACTGCATACCATAATTATGCGTCAGCAATTTTTCAGGATCAAATCGCTGTAAAAATGTGAATTTTCCAAACTCTGCATTTAATCGAAAAAGGCCCTATCTCTATTTATAATTCTTGGCGATGTTTTTTGCAGTCGAGAAAAAACTTTCCAAGTCCAAAAATTCTCCCCAGAGTGGCTTTCAGTTAGGAAACGGAAAAATTTTTTGTTAAAGTTAATTTGAGTGGAATCTCCAATCAATAGGCATTTGCAAGAATCACCCAGTTGCGCTGCGAGTCACTGAGTAAACACAGAACCTGATTCGCTACGAAAATAGCTCAGATAAATGCATCGATCTAGTTTCCGCTTTTCTGCTAGTTCGTTTATTTTTGCAGAAAAGTTTACCAAATTTTCGCGTAAAATTCAAAAAAAAAACAGCAGTCCCCCAATTTTCCCACGCTCTGCTAGCATCTCCCGCCATCTATCAACAGATCGTTGTGATCTACACGCGTTTACTGGCCACCAATCAATACTTCCGCTGAATATTTGCTTGTTATTGTCGACTTCGACATGATATAGAGGCAGAACAGACAATTGTTGCTATTGCAAACCACTTCTTTTCATCACGTAATCCCCCCTCTTCCCCTATCATTCCTCACACTCAGATGACACACACACACACAACGGCTAATCGATAGAATTCTGTGTGGTGCGTTGGTATTTTTCCATCATCAGCGCAAAACCAACGACGCTCCAAATACACCACCACAATCACACGAAGACCGTCCAATAATCCATAGAACATTCTGCTATAATATCACATAATTATCAGGATAGAGGCGTGGCTTTGCACTTAATTGGGTAATGTAATCAGTTAATAAAACAAAGCTGCTCTGTGTTTTTTTCTCTACGGAATGGAAGCGATGGATAATTGCAATTTCCTACAGATTTTCATCCACGCTGATAAAAAAAGCTCTCAAACATTAGCGGAGCCTTTTCCGTCACGCTCCTTCGACTTCATGTACTCAGAAAAATCAAAACAAGTTACGTGTGATATGAAGGTAACTTACTTGAATGTCTCAAGTAACTTTAGGATACACTTATTTCACATGTAACTTACATTTACATTTTCACTATGGGTGGCCATCAGGTGACGCAGTCGACACGCGACACAGAGAGCGCGTCTCAGACCACACACTACGCCAAATTAATGTTGTGCGGGGCCTTCCCTGTTGGTGTGGGGTCAAGTACCTCAAACGTGGATAACTGAACCAACAGCAACGCCAGTCGTAAGCGCGACCCGCGAGTGCGTCGTACATCCCCCTTGGAAGTATCTTCTCGGACGATTTAAGTTACTTGATATTTTCATTGCGTCATTTAAGTTACATGTAACATATCGGGGGCGCACTCAGTGTCCTCTCAGAAATCGAAAACAAGTTACTGGTAACATATCTAAGCTGATGTAAGTTACTTGCGACTTATCTCAAGTCATTTGAGGAAAATGCAACGTATCTACAGGAAATCGCGTGCAGTGCTCCTCCGATATGTTACATGTAACTTAAATGGCACAATAAAAGTCGCAAGTAACTTACATCGGCTCAGATATGTTACAAGTAACTTGTTTTCGGGCTTTTATGTTACAATTAACTGGTTTTCATTTTTCTGAGTAGAACAAAGTAGAGGCTAGGGATGTGAGAGTTTCCTCCAACTAGAAACGTCTCCTTCATTTTGAGAACTCTCCGCACCAGGGTCCAACATGGCGTTTTCGACGGAGCTACGATGACCTCTTTTAATGACCAGGATTTTCGAAAAATCCTTGAAATTTTCACGAATTCCCCCGTGGTGGAAATTTTAGGTCAATTTTTTACGATCTTCCTTCACAATCTGCAAGTTATCTTTTTTTATTGGGCCAAAAATACTGCGACGCTCCACCCAGCCCGTTGTGTCCTGTCAGAACCAGAGATGGTCGGGAAAAAATTTTCACAGAAGTTCAAATCTCGGAAATAAGTTTTTCGAGTTTGACACCATTTTGTTTTCTCGGGTTCCGGAAATCGGGTGCGAAACATATTAAGAGGCCAGGAAACGCGGTTTGCGGAGCATGAAAATTTTTTGAATTCATGTTGCAGGCTGCTCACCTATCAATTTCCGCAGCGCTTCGTGCGTGCGGTTTTCGGAAAGCGGAAGGCGAAGAACGCACTAAGCTGCGGGTTCCGGAACGCTAAACGCGGGATTCCCCTCATCTCCTGGTCACGACCCGGTGGACCCGGCTCCGTACCTGACTGACATGTCAAAATTTCAAAACGAAAAATCTAGTATTCACTCTTCATTCGATTTGAATGGCATTCCGAAAAATTGTTTAAATATTTGGATAGCAATTTCAGATTCTCCATTATTTCCAAATAGGATCTGAGCGAAGTTGAATTGTTGCGGAGGCTGAGTTTCTGAATCTTAATTGTTTGAAGTTTGCCTAATAGCTAAAAGACGCATATTTTGGCTTTTCGGCTAATTATTCGGTAATTCGAAAAGAAACGAGCATTTCAATGTTCCGAAGGACCTGAGTATTAGAAGAAAATTGAATCCCCTCAAATCAGGCGAACATTCGAACTTTCAAATAATTATTTGATTTGGGCTCAAGTCGAGTGGCCGCTTTCTGTGCCATCTGCAAAATAATCCTTACAATAAAGCTCTTCAATTGTCCTACTTGTCGACAAAAGATCTTTAAGTTATAAACGGTTTTCTGGTCGACCTAAATTTGAAAGGTTTTTCGGACTCTCTGCTGGCTTTTCTTTGGTTCGCTATCATACAGCTCTTGAAAAAATCTCTTAGACGATTCTAGGGCGAATGGTAAATGTTTTTCAAGGATTTTTTTCTTGTAGATTTTCTGAGGTTTTGTGAAGACCTTACAGCATTCCGATAACGTATTCTATTCTAAAACAATATTCTAAAAAGTTGGCAACACACGGACATTAAAATAAGGTTGGTTTCTTGCTTATCTTGCTTAAAGTGCCATGAAGTGAAATTTCACATATCAAAATATCGATTGATTATAAACCGATCGTCAATTGAAAATTCTCTAAAAATCGAGTGGCTTTTCTCAGGGAAAAGGGTGACTCTCCAAAAAATAGAGCCCAAGTTGATACGAGAACGAACATTCAAGTGCCACTCTGAATTCACTTGCTTTTTTTTCACAAAATAGAAAGGTATATTTTTGTGGCTCCGTGAAATTGCTCACCCACGTGCGCACGCGTCGCGGTCCGGTCCGGTAGGTGTCGCGCGCTGCGAACACCAAAAACCCCTCACCGTTTAGAATAGTTTTCGTTTTATACGAGTAAGCGACTATCGTCTGTAACGAGGAATGAACGCGGGAAAGTAAACTATGCCTCTGGGCATTTCAATTCTCATTTGGTTTCTCCTAAAAGCGTTATTTGGTTTCACCAAAAAATAAAAGCGGGAATGTCGCGTCGTCGCACCTCTCGTCGCGCGCGGCGCTCACCGACCGTGACGCAGCTTGCACGGATGAGCAACGTCGCCCCCATTTTTTGTGGAAAAAAGCAAACATTGCTCCTCGTTCCTACCTCACTTTCGAATGATCTGCGTTTACGCTTTAAAAAATGGCATGCTTAAGGCTTGTTTTGATCCACAGCCTGCCCACAAACTTCCTGTTTTGTCATGGAAAGCGTCGATTTCGCCTTCGGAAACATCCTACTTCGCAGCGAAAATTCGAAGAATAGTTGCCGAAAATGTTTCTCTGTTTGGGAAATTCGTAGGAAGTGCAGTTCGTTTCGAAAACCGTCTACTTTGTGGCCTTCAAGATACCGTCGCTAATCAGTAATGTAATGAAAGCCAGCAAGGCCATTTGCAAAGTATTGATTCATGAAATGTATTCATTCGTTTGACAGGTAACAAACAGGAAAAACTATTATTGGTGACCCAAAGTGAAGGACGTACTTTGAATAACATCAACGATCAAAGTGCCCAGTGAAGTACAAATTCTGAAGTAGAACGAAATTTTGAGTACAACTCCGAGTTCTTTTAGCAATGAAAAGTTCCTCTTCTATGAAAGTGTAATTGCAAAATGTGGATCCGCATAATCATGTGGGATTATGTGTAGAAGCCAAATTTGAAATTATTCCCATGCTAATATTTCGGTCAGTTCTGGCCACAACAGAAGCCCCACTTTATATTCGCTTCCAAACATTGATGCTCCTTATAAAGGGGGATTTTCATCGGAAAAAAATTCTAAAAATCAAAATCCGGAGATATCTCTTTACTAAGTGCCAAATGCTCAAGTTGAAAAATAAAATTTCTACAAAATCTTATCCTCGTATAATCTCGACAAGTTTATAATTTGCCACCGGCACAAAATTCTCACGGAAGTGTAGTAGTTTTTCTCACCAGAGTTTTCCATGTTTAGGTCCCGATATCGTGATATCTTTATCACCGGTGAGAATATTTCCCTAATTCCTAGTCTGTTCAGCATCAGCCGCTCACTTCCGGAGAAAGACGGTGTGTGAATGAAAACATACTGCTCTCAATTTTTTTATACCCTACCTTTTATCAATTGGTTATCATCAATTTTGTTTACCGTGAGAATTTCGTGCCGATGGCAATTTATATTCGTCTATAATCTCGTATAGTGCAGCTCATTTGGACATTCCTCTTTTGTTGAAGATCAAATGCTAATTCAGTTTTCTGATTAAGTTTTTGTTCAATTATTCATTATTTAATAACTTCCGATTTGTAATCAATTCCTACGTAAAAAATGCTCGAGTAGAGACATTTAGAAGTATGATAAGAACATGATTTAATTATATCGAGCGAAATCGAGTGCTTTATCAAATTGAACATACTGCGCTTCTCTGGGCCAAATTCCGGTCCGCAATTGCGTCTCGACACGCGTTGCGGCCGCACGCGCTTGAAGTCAGTCGGGTTTCCAGCGGCAAAGGCGACTCGATGTGGCTTTTTTCATACAATTTTCTCAATTTTCTTAGTTTCCAGTTTCCAAAACCCACCTAGAGCCAGCAGATTGGCGGCTGCGGCGCTGGAAGCTCTTCCGACTCGGGAGCGTGCGGCCGCAAAGCTGTCGAGACGCAATTGCGGACCGGAATTTGGCCCAGATAAACACAGTACTTTCGTAATCTACTGCTTGCTATAACTTCGAGTCGACGGATTCGTGAAATCTTCGTAAATGAGACCACGAAATTTGAACAATTAAGTAAATGCATTTTTCTCCTGTAAATTTTTCGCATTAAATGAAATGTTCGATGAAGCCTCTAAACATCTGCGAAAGAAAACTCGAAACCACACTTTTCTGATCCAGCTTTTATATTTGTAAAGCCTTCAAACTTGTACATAATGTGTTAAGCCTAAAGAGCTCACACGAGATACATGTGATTTCAGTTTCATGTCAAATATGTACTTGGGTGTAGTTTTAACAGCGAGTTAAAATAGAACTTTTGGAGCATAACTAATTCTTTTGACATTAGGCGTGGGTTTTCAATGCTAACTTTTGAATAAACGAATCCGTCGAAGTTCCATCTTTCAAAACTTGCGAATGAGTCACTTTTTTTGAACATGCATACGTAGCTTGTTTAGCATTCCCGAATGATTGAAATTTCCGAATTAAGACATTTCATTTCCAATTAAATTTTAGTTTTTCCGAATTAAGGTCTTCTAATATTTCTGAATGGGTGGAGTTTTCGATATTATTCATTTCGAAATTTTCTATTGAATGATTTTTTTGAAATCTGGGCTTCGAAATCCTCCTATTTATGAAGAAGAGTGATTTCGGCCCTTTCAAATAAACGAGCGTATCTGAAATATCTTATTCGTTCGATTTGAATCAATTCTCGAAAATTCACCCGAATATTCGAGTTATAATGGTTTTTTCTTGAGTACTTATCGTATAAGAAGCGATTAAGAATATATGTATGTATATATCCGAGAGTTGTGATCTTTGATTTACCTATTATGTGAGGAACAGATTTTTGTTATGATTTTATAATATTTTCTTGTTACCTTTTTCGTTCCAATACTAGTTTCCTACAGCTCTTTTTTTCGACGCTCCTGAGCGTGAATGATAATAAAGAAATAAAATTTTCGGATGAACATGATAGTTAAAAGCCCAAGTTTTTTCAATGTATCGAAGCAACGAATAAGTTAATATCCTGAAAAAATCAATGAACCAATTTCAGGAGAACACTAACATTCAAGCTCACGATTCGAGAGCTCAAATATTCGAATAGCTGCAGTGCTATTCAGTCAAAACATTTGACAAGTTTGATTCGATTTTGTCTTGTTCTCCTCAGCCTCGCTTTGAATCTTAATGTAATCGCAGATATCACCATTTCACCCGGAGGTCACCGCGAATTCTCAGCTTATTAGAGAAAACGTTTCAAGTTGTTTAGGCATTAACCTGGATCTATGATTTTTATTTTCGGAATTGACTCAAGAGGTTAGGGGTATGCCTCTAAACCACGATAATCCTCTTTTTGCAAAAAAATGGCGTCGAGTCTTAAGGAATGTTGTGAAGAAAAATCCCGAAAAACCATAAGAAAGTGTGCGAAAATGCGTGCATCAACCGATTCCTCGGCTCACCCGCCCACCATATTCGTCATTTTCAAGATCCTCCAACTTAAAGGCAGTGTCCACGATAAAAACCATGTCTGTTTTTTTTTTTTTTGGTGTGGATCGGCAGCTGCGGGGTCTAGCGCAACCCTAACGTTGAAAAAACTAAGAAAAATGAGCTCGGAACGGTCCCCTACAAGCCCAAAGTTGGACACCCGTCAGCTCGTCAACCCCAGATGCACTTTCCACGCCCACCGACGTGAACAAATGAAGGCTCGAGATCGTGAGATGAGCGATGATTTCCAGTCATTAGCTCCGTTCTTCCCTTCATTCTCAACTTCTCTCCTTACTCAGGTCAGCCCGCATACATCTGCTGCAAAAGACGGAAGTTACAAGCTTCGGACAACTCGTCCACCATGTTTCCTTAGCTCAATTTTTGAGGGACCATAACTCCGTTCCAAGAAGGTCTTGTACGATTCCAAAAACATCATTGGAATCAGCATGGGACCGTCTTCAAGATAGGCGGAAAAGCAGAAAAACTATTCTTATCGTGAACACTGCCTTTAACCATGGAAGAAAGCGGTGATTTTCGATCTAGGAACATCGCCTTACTCAGTTTGCGATTGACTCCAAGATAGATTTGAGAGCAAGGTACAGCAGAACTGGATAGCTTGCCAACCGGTGGTGGAGAGAGGGGTCGAAGAGAGGTTCAGGGAAAAACAAAATTTGGTGAGGGGGGTAGGTTTTTGAGTGGAAAAGTTCTTCACTGTTATTCAATGAAAAAATGCGACGGAAACGTTGAAATTTCGGGGGATGCCTTTATCGTGAAATTATAAAGTGCTATTCGTTTTCGAAAAAAAATGAATCGAAATTTATTACAAAAATTTCCGGAAGGAAAATGAAGTTCCTTCTTATTTTTTGTTTTTTGCTTGCTAGAAAATTGCAGACTTCGTCACAAATCAGTTGGCGATGGTGATTTTTTTCGACGAAAACCTCAGGGGAGGGTTGAGCAGGCTTGTGACTCGGCGCAACGGGGGGTCGTAAAAATTTTCGAAAATTTTGAAAAAAGGTGACATTTTTGAGGGGCTCGTAAAATTTCCGGAGAAAAAAAAAAGAATTCTGAAGGGAAAATTCAAAATTGCATTTTAATACCACAAGTTTGAATTTTTCCCAGATTATGACTCAAAAAAGGTAAGTAATTTTTTCATTCCGGGAGGGGATCGTTAATTTTTTTCACATTTCTGCGAAATTTCGGTCAACAAGGGGGGGTCGTAGCTCCATCGAAAAGTGGCGCAACGGCCTGCTCAACCTGCCTGAGGGAGGAGAGTCGTTCCTATCCCGAGACCACTTGCCTCGGAGGCAAAGTCATGCAGTCAGTGTCCAGCAGGACAGTGATGGGGAGGTAAATAGAAGAAAAAGGAATGATGCGGGGTACGTAAAATTGTTGGACCGAAAATGAGATTCTGAGTGATGCTTCTAATACAATACCGGCCATAACTTCTGTCCCAAAGTGCGTCGGCGACGCGAAATCGCGTCGAAAACGCCGTTTTCGTTCGGAGTGGGCCTTTTGAAAACCTGAAAAAACCATTCGATTCCTCTCGATGAGGAGATTCCGATTATATGTTCAGACTTGAGAAAAACACAAGTCTTCACCTAGTTATGGCCTATTTTCCCTAAAAGGAGTCAAAATCTTTGTAAATGATTCCTTTTTGAATCTGAAAACACTACTCACTTCCTCTCATCGTCCTGATTCCAAAAATCTTTTCAAGTTTAGAAAATTGTTACTTCTTGACATAGTTATGGAATATTTTGCCCACCCAAAGAGCAGGAATGCTCTATCAACGGCGAAACTTGAACGAGAGCATCACCAGTATATTTGTGTCGTTATTCTGACTTCAAAGCTGTCTCTGTACCTGGAAAAGTGTGAGATTTGACTCTTAATCTTTCTTAGTTCTATATGAATTCCGTTTTGGCGATGGTCTCCCTTCAATTTCTCGGTTCTCCGCGCCCTCCACGCTATTGCTTTCCTCTCTCTGACGCACTCCTCGCTGCCTGTACTGCCTCGCTCGAAGACAGTCCCCCAAACCGAATAGAATTCGAGGAGCAGAGACAGACTGGAGAGTCAGCGTTATCAAAGCCCGGTATCTGAAAGATCAAAGGTCGAAATGGAAGAGGAGTAAACATCATGGGTGTTCTCTGAGATATTGCTATAGCGAGACGGAACGCTGGTCGACTCAGAAAAGAAAGCACCAGGAGAAAATCGGAACAGGAGTTAGCGCTATGGGTGGTTTATCCATGGTTTACTAAATCCCATTCTAACACTACGCCATCGGTGAGTGATTCTGCGGATGCAGACCACCCAGTCAGCGCGCGCGGTCGCGGCGCGCACAGCATTTATTCGTTTCCGTGCGACGAGTGTTACTCATCATTGAGCCATCTTCCGGGAATGCATACAAGGAAAGAATCGATTCCTCGTTTTAAGAGAAAAATGCATTTTCACCTAGTTGAGAAAAATTCTTCGTATTAGCTCAATTTAAAAAGAAATATCCAACAGAACCATTCTGAAAATTCTCTGTTGTCGGTGAGTGATTCTGCGGATGCAGACCACCCAGTCAGCGTGCGCGGTCGCGGCGCGCACAGCATTTATTCGTTTCCCTGCGAAGAGTGTGACTCATCATTAAGCAATCTTCCGGGAATGCTTACAAGGAAAGAATCGAATCCTCGTTTTAAGAGAAAAATGCATTTTCACCTAGTTGAGAAAAATCCTTCGTATTACCTCAATTTAAAAAGAAATATCCAACAGAACCATTCTGAAAATTCTCTGTTGTCGGTGAGTGATTCTGCGGATGCAGACCACCCAGTCAGCGTGCGCGGTCGCGGCGCGCACAGCATTTATTCGTTTCCCTGCGAAGAGTGTGACTCATCATTAAGCAATCTTCCGGTACGCTAATACGAAGAATTTTTCTCAACTAGGTGAAAATGCATTTTTCTCTTAAAACGAGGAATCGATTCTTTCCTTGTATGCATTCCCGGAAGATGGCTCAATGATGAGTAACACTCGTCGCACGGAAACGAATAAATGCTGTGCGCGCCGCGACCGCGCGCGCTGACTGGGTGGTCTGCATCCGCAGAATCACTCACCGATGGCGTAGTGTTAGAATGGGATTTAGTAAACCATGGATAAACCACCCATAGCGCTAACTCCTGTTCCGATTTTCTCCTGGTGCTTTCTTTTCTGAGTCGACCAGCGTTCCGTCTCGCTATAGCAATATCTCAGAGAACACCCATGATGTTTACTCCTCTTCCATTTCGACCTTTGATCTTTCAGATACCGGGCTTTCATAACGCTGACTCTCCAGTCTGTCTCTGCTCCTCGAATTCTATTCGGTTTGGGGGACTGTCTTCGAGCGAGGCAGTACAGGCAGCGAGGAGTGCGTCAGAGAGAGGAAAGCAATAGCGTGGAGGGCGCGGAGAACCGAGAAATTGAAGGGAGACCATCGCCAAAACGGAATTCATATAGAACTAAGAAAGATTAAAAGTCAAATCTCACATTTTTCCAGGTACAGAGACAGCTTTGAAGTCAGAATTACGACACAAATATACTGGTGATGCTCTCGTTCAAGTTTCGCCGTTGATAGAGCATTCCTACTCTTTGGGTGGGCAAAATATTCCATAACTATGTCAAGAAGTAACAATTTTCTAAACTTGAAAAGATTTTTGGAATCAGGACGATGAGAGGAAGTGAGTAGTGTTTTCAGATTCAAAAAGGAATCATTTACAAAGATTTTGACTCCTTTTAGGGAAAATAGGCCATAACTAGGTGAAGACTTGAGTTTTTCTCAAGTCTGAACATATAATCGGAATCTCCTCATCGAGAGGAATCGAATGGTTTTTTCAGGTTCTCAAAAGGCTCACTCCGAACGAAAACGGCGTTTTCGACGCGATTTCGCGTCGCCGACGCGCTTTGGGACAGAAGTTATGGCCGGTATTGTACATGGGAGTTGAAGCGAAATTCCACAAAGCTGTAGTAAGGGCGTAGTTTTATTTAAAATCCAAGCGAAAATAGAATTAATTAGAAAAAGGTAAATAAAATAATTAAGTATTTTCTTTACTTGACCTTTCAATTGTCGAAAAAAGTTTATTTAGGGAAGGACGTAGAATTTTTGGAATTTTTTGAAATTTTTGGTTATCAAACAGTGATGTAGTTCTTTCTTTGTTCGATGTGTGGGATAAGGCCGGGATCATACTTACAACGACGAGCGACGCGACGCAATGTTTACCATCCATACTGACCAAAAGTCGATATGCCTGTGCCTGATGTGCATTGTCGCTGTCGCTGGTCGCAGGAAGTGTGACTCTGGCCTAACGACGGTCTACTTGACGCTGGCCATGGGACTGCTAGGCCCCGAAACACTAACATTCATCCTTGCTTTATTTTTTCCCATTTTCTGATTGTCCTTCAACGTCAAAGGTGTCCTGAATCAATTGTGTGCATGTGTGTTTGTCTGAATCTATTTCCGACACATCAATGTTCATTCTCTCTCCCCTCTGTCTCATGACGCTCTTTTTTTCTCGCCCTCTCCTTGTCTCGTTGGTCTCACATAGGTTTCCGCACGTTTCCGAGATTCTTTTCTCAGATGTTTGTGTTTAGCTGTGGAGGGCTGACTGCCTGACATGTGGTGTGTGTCGCAGACCAGATAGAGCAGGAGCAGTCACATGGGGGGAGGGGTGATGTGGCATAGTGGGTGCCCCTATTCTCCCTTCTCCTCCCCGCGTCCGTCCGTTCGTCCGTCCTTCACAACAACACACACACGAGGGCGCTGCCTCGTGTCTGTGGTGCAAAGATTGATTCGTGAATAAAATGTTAGGGGAATACCTTAAATTCGCTCATATATCAGTAGATTGAAATTTTTGAATTTTGAAACTTGTTCCATTAGAAGCACGGCGGCAAATAGCCTATTTACTGCGCGTCAAAACTCTGTCACATGAAAATTTCGCTGTTCTCAATTTCACGCGGACAAGGGAAGTCTTACACGATTTTTGGATGTTTTTTGCCGTAACTGCAGTTACGGCAAAAACATCAAATCGTGTAAGGTAACTAGAGGCATCATCTTGACAGGTCTACGACTGTTAGATAGTCTCTGACGGTATATTTGTTTCATCTCGTTATGCGGGTGAAAGACTGATTGCTTCGGTGAAGATTTACCGAGCAGTTGAGTGAGAGCGGCGCTGGGGCTTCGGTGGTGCAGTGCGATAAGGCGCTCCCCGGAAAGGAATATGCTGGTTCAATCTCGCCCGGAGCCAAGCGTTTTGCGATCAACTCAACGGCTTGTGTAAACTTCCAAGGATTGTCTAGAGCGCTTAACGCAATTGTGAAAACAAATTACATTGTTGGTATGTCGTAGGCTTCAATGGTGGAGGCAGTGTTCACGACGGAACGGTACTCGAGTTTTTGCCGTAAACCGAATGTGCAGGGTCCATTGCAACGAAAATGGCGAAAGAACGGATAAAAACGGGCCTCAGACAGCCCTCTATGGACCACAAACTTGGTTGTGCGATGTCCGCCCCGTCCGTTCCCTCAATGGCCAGCAAGGATGTGGGCGTATAGGGCTTACAGGGGAACCACAGTAAGTCATAGTGACCATTCCAAATGAAATGTACTTTTCTAGAACCATTTTCAGACGAAAAGTCGAATATGCCCATCGCAGCTGCCTAAACCCACTCTGAAAAAGTTATGAGCGTTTTTAAGGCCTTGCGGCAAGGTAAAGAAATTTTTAGGGGTTTTAAAGTTTTCTCCAGATTTTGCGAAAAACATGTACGTAGGGATAATCTGGGGTGCTGAACACGAATCTGGGGTTCGCTTGTCAAAATTTTACCAGGAGGTTTTACTGTAGGTTACGGTAGGTAACATGCCATTTAGAGCAAAACCTACCTCAATATTCCGATAATCGGCAAATGGACATCGAATTCGTATTCAGCACCCCAAATAACCTCTACATAGAAACTTTGAGACAAATCTGAGACTTCGACCAAACTACCGTATACCCACCGTAATCTACCGTAGGCTGCCGAAAATCGATAAACCGACATCAGATTTGTGTTGAGCGCTCCAGATAACCCTCACAGGGACGATATAGAGCCACATCTGTCGTCTCATTCCGGAAATCGTCAAAAGTTGATTTTTGTCGTCGTCAATTTTCTCTGCCGGTGGGAAGCTTTGAACAAATTTAGTCGAAAACTTCGGAGAAAAACGACAAGAGTGAATCTCAGATTCGTGATCAGCACCCCATATAACCCCCAGGGCGAATTTTAAGTTAAATCTGGCATACTTTTCTGAACAGCTACGAGAGCCCCCTCTAATCGGTATCAATAAACGCCCAACCGAAAATCCGTACAAGTTCAAAAACGCTGTTGGTCTGCGCAAAAGTTTGGAGAGATGTTCCTTCACCCAAACTTTGCTTAGTATTATTGCTCAGTTTGGGCGCTGAGCACGAATATGAGGTCCGTTTCCCCGATTTTCTTAAAAAGAATGCGCTTTTGGAGGAGGTACAATAGATTTACGAAAATCAGAGAAAAAAGGCTCATAACTTTTTTCCAGAGTTGGTCCTAGGCAGCTGCAGTGAGCACATTCGTACTTTCGTCCAAAAAATGGTTCTAGAAAAGTACATTCCATTTGGAATGTTCACTATGAAGGCTATCTATGGCTCATTTTAGCCGTTTTTGCCATTTTTTCAAAGTTCCGGTACATTCAGTTTTCTGTGAACATTCGGGGACCGTTTTTATTGTGAACTTTGTCCATGATGGAGATTCCTCCTCTGCATTTTTCGCCGAAAATCAAAGGCCCAAGTGCCTAACTGCAACTCTGGCGTGGAAAAAACCAACAAATGCGTCTAGAAGAGCCCTATACGGCCATAAATTCACTCGCGCTAAGCCTTCCGCGTGCAAAAAGGTCGTGCACGAGTGGACTTAGGACCGCATAGGGTTCTTCAGGGTCTTTTTCCTCGTTTTTTCGACGCTAATGTTTGCCAATGAGCCACCGGTGATCTCTCGATATTTGACGAAACTAGTGAGACAGAATTTTACTGTGGACACTGCCTTTCGGCTGCGTACTATCCGTCCCGAGCTGCTCTTTCTAAGAGAAGTTATAAAGCGTTTTTTTGGCTTTGCGAAAGAAGGCAAGGGCATCAACAATCAGGTAATTTTGGAGTGCTCAGAAAAAATCGGGTTTGACTCAAAACTTGCATGATGTTAGGGGTTATTTAGCTGAGAACTAATCCAGGCGGTCCGCTTGTTTTGCAATTCTGAGGTTTACCGTAAGGTTAAAGCTGGCTACCATGCCATTTGGGAGGCAGAAACCTTCAAAAGTAGAAGGTCCGGTCGATTATAAGGAGACTACCAGAATTCGGATTAGATAAATTGGGCCGGACCGGCAACGGGGATAATTATGGCCAGAATGCCGATATTTACGCGGCTTTCTTGAATAATGCGTGGACGATGGCCCAAAACATGGACGATTGTCACACTTTTTGTGACACGGTGGTTCTGGAAATAGCTGAGTATAATTTATTTTCCTCAGTTTTTCGCTCGTTATTTATTTGGGACTACCACCTGGTAGCATGCGCTCCGATTCAGCGGGAAATCTCGAAATCGAAAGTCTTCGCGGACCCTGCCTTTAATATGTCGAAAGTCGAGAATCAGACGTCGAGGTCATATTTAACAACCCGAATAACTCGCGCAGAGAAACTCTGAGCCGAATTTAAAGGCAGTGCCCACGGAAAAAATCCCGTTTTTTCGAGGTTTTCCACGCAGAAAACGAAGGTTTAGTCTGACTGTTTCATCCAGTCAGAAGAAAGAATCAAGAAAAAACGCTTGCGAAACATCTAAAATCAGCTCTCTTCTGTTGGAAGCCGCATTCAACGGTGGTGGATGAGTTGCGCGGGCATGGGCCCGAACTGGTGAACAGCGTGCGAAAATGCGCCCCAATGCTAAAACTCCAGCCCGCGCTCATCTTCAATGCCTAATGTGGAAGCGGACCACACTGTTCATCCGGAAAACTCGACCGCGAGCGGAAGGGCTAGCGCGAGCGGACTTCAGAACCGTATGGAGCTCTACTTTCGGGCTCGTTTTCGTTCGTTTCATTCGACCCCAGTGGTATCCCATGAGACACTAGACTTTCGATTTCCGGTCAAAAACACAGGACCGAAATTTATCGTGGACACTGCCTTTCTAAGACATTTTTGCCGAACGCCGCAATCTATCGTATCTTTTAAAAATACGACGAGCAGGCCTTAAATCCCGAGTTGAACCACTCAAATTTACCCTCTGGAGACAAAGAATAGAATCCACTTCAATTGACTTTGTTCAGTGGAATCGTCAAAAGTCGTGTTTTACCCTCACAATGGTCCCACTCAGATGGTAGGCTTTGAACAACACTCTACACATGTCGAGAACTTTGAAAAATCGACAAATAAACCTCAGATTCGTTCTCAGCACCCCGAATAACCTTCCCTTTGTGAATACCTGTAATGTCCAGAATCAGAATTTTTTCCAAATTCAAAGTTCGAAAATGCGCTTCAAGCCTAAGCCCCGTCTAAGGGTTGACTTCAGGAGCTGCACACGATTATGAGGTCCCGTTTTCAGATTTTTGCTTGAAAAATATCGGCGCGTTTCTGCAAGCACGGCTGTTACGTACCGCAATGGCCACGTTGTAGAAAAAGAAGTCTGGAATTCTCTCCAGTTCCCGCTTTGTCACTTAGGACTTCTCGTGTATATCGATAATCAGATTGCTATCTTCAACGACGAGTATATTGACGAGGCTCGTGCTCGGAAATATATCATCATTAACACTTGCTGGTCGTTTGTTCAGAACAATCTCATCAAAATGGATTAGAAAATACTCTCATATATTCGATGACTGATCACTTAGAAAATGAGCCTCACTCTTTATGCAAGATGTGATTCTACTAGGGGATAGGCTATATACGAGCATATAGAAAACTGTTGTTAGTATCTCCCACCCGTATCTACAGTTGCTTACACGAGGTTCTTTACTGAATCATGAACCACCTATCTCAGGAAATGATGGTAGAACACGAATTCATCGAACCTGCTACCGTAATGTATCAAAATGTGACGTTGCAACGCTACAAACAGTCTGTCCTGAAGATATTCATGTTCCACAGACAAAGCTTTATGTATAGCTACGAATGAGAACCGCTATCCCCATGTTTTCTGATTTTCCGAGGTAAAGTGGGTGCCATGAGTTCAGACAGAAGCTCATAGCGCTGTTCAGGTTGAGATTGTTGAGAGCTTCCCATAGGCGTTCAGAATGACGGAGAGATGGTCCTGTAACAGTTCCAGAGTGGAAGGACAAAGGAAGGGAGAAGGTGGTGACGGAGTTACACATACCATTTGCCTTTAGCTGGCAGAAAGTCCTCCAGGAAAACCGTGACGCGACCGTTAGCTTCCATCATAAGGATTGGCTCCTGAGTTGGAAGCTCCAATGGAGTGTCAGCCACGACAATGTGTACACAGGTGGCTATGCCGACGCCAGAAAGAAGTATGTACTTATGGACTTATGCGTGCTTCGATTTTTCATCCAGCCCTTTTCGTAGGGTGGGGTATACACACTCCCGAAAACTCAGATAGACCACCAAAAACAGAACTCGCCACACCCAAAACCCGGTTAGCATTGAGCTCCCAAGTAGGGCCGGTATGCTATACTCTGTTTATTTTGGATTGCACAAAACACGGTCCACCAATAGTTCTCTAATTGTTGGCCCGCGAGGTACCGTAGTGTACGTCCACGGCGCGTTCTCCGGCGAACCCGGTTGTGCACCTGGTGTGCACTGAGCGATCGATTCGTCAATGCCCAACGATCACTCCGGCCACCAGGTGCACACCAGAGATCTGCCGGAAACGCGTCGTGGACGTTTACACTATGGTACTAGCGGGCCAATTAGAGGACTATTGGCGAAGACCGTGTTTTGTGCAAATTCAAAGATAAACAGAGTACTAGTATCCTACGTCGCTGTTATGAGCAACATGCCATCTCATCTAGCACAGAACGCGGGACGACCAGTTGAACAATGACGACATTCGTGGGAACAGATGACGCGCGTCTGCCACAGAAACGCAATGTCACAGAAGGCTAAATATCGTATACCTTGGTTGTGTGTAACCCTGTCATACTTCGCCGCTATCTGTTACCCCGCCCAGCGACAGTGTGAGCTACGGCATGCGGTGCTGCTTCAACTCGGGCTCCTCAGAAGGTCTTTCAGATTTATCCTCCCGGGTTCCGAAGGACCGAGTGTTCTACCCAGAGGTACAGTGCGTTTCTAAGTATGATAGGTGCACCCCAGAATTTGTCAAATCCTATGTGACTCACTGGTTTTCAGGCTTTTCCACTACTATCCTGAGATAAGCATATTGAAAAAACCCCTGTGCGTATGTTCAGTTTGAGCGCAGAGATTCATCCACATGCTTTTAGGATAATCTAAACTGGATATGTCCCGCGTCCCATAAGGACACGTCAAATTGATTAAAAGCCAGATCGTGTAGAAGTAATACCGAATTATTATGACTCCAGATTCATTGGATGAATCTGCTATTAGTGAATAAGGCAGGGTATTTTTTAAAATGTCTCGCCCTACGCGTGCTTTTCCGACAACCGAAAGGTCAGCGTCAGGCCATCGCCTGTCGCTTGAGGCAAAGATGGAGCAACCTAAGAATCGCTGGAAGGATGAGCCAGTCGAGAATCTTGGTGAACGCAAGCTGTTCCAGTGATATTGTAGCCTATGGCTGAAGAGGAAGCGTTCGGATCTTCGGAAGATGTTGTTGAGCCGAGAGGTGAATGGAGTCCTGAAGACTTATGGAATATGGCCATGAGCCTCAGCCGTTTTTCCTGGATTTTTGATACTTTTTTTCTCACTTACAATGCCGATACCAGTGCACCTTAAGTCGTTATCTTAGATAAACGCAGGGAATAACACTAGAAAAGTGAAAGAAACAGAAAAAAAAGCCGATAGTTTAGAAAAAATATAAGCTTTTCCCTTAATCTAGCAGTGGCGACCTTGGAACTGAGCCAGCCAATACGCAACTGCACCACCACCTTTTTCCCATAGCCGTGGGCTGTCCTTGAAGCGAAGCATAAATGTTTTAGGGTGTCCGAACGCTCCAAGACCAGCAAGATTCCTTTGAAAGCGCATTTCCTTACTACAAAGCCATGTGGATTAGTTGATCCACCCGTTCATTGTTAAAGGCAGTTTTCACGATAAAAAAATGTGTTTCCAGTTTTCACTAGAAATGGGTAAGTGGAGGGGCACACTGTAACGTTGACGTCGAAAGAACGCATGAGAACGAGCCAGGAGAAGCTCCAAAAAGAGCCCAGGAAGTTGCCCACTTCGAGCGCAAGGCAAACCCCAAAAGAAAGCGCAACACACGCCCACCGACGTGAACAAAAGAATACTCGAGATCCGTGAGACGAACAATGATTTTCAAGTCATTATAGCCCCCGTTCTTCCCTTCATTCTTGACTTATCTCCTTTACTCAGGTCAGCTCGCATAATACATCGGCTGCAAAGACGGAAGGTTACAAGCGTCAGGACAACTCGTCCACCATGCTTCCATAGCTCAATCTTTGAGGGACCATACCTGCGTTCACAGAAGGTCTTGCTATAATTTCAGAGACATCATTGAAATCAGCATGGGGCCGTTCAAAGATAGGCGGAAAAAACAGAAAAACGATTTCTATCGTGGACACTTTGCCTTTGAGGTTTCACTATAAGTGTACTCCTGAACGATCAGTGTTAGTATGTGCTTGATATTCTGACTCACATAGTGAAGGCGAGTCGTGTCTGCAAGCTCCGGGAGCTTTTGCTGTCATCACCGTGCACTCTCAAGGTTACCTGAGCCAAAGCAAACTTTTCCGCCCATGATTGTTACGCTAAGTTCTTTGTGTGTTCAACAACTTTACAAGAAGGATTCGCATTTGATCCCACAATGCTATGCCATTGGACTAGATTTACTCGTGTTGAATGCCTGCTAAAGTCTCATCGTTGCTAAAGTCTTCCCGAATGAAACTGTGCGCTCACGCGGTTGGCATGCGTGTCGAGCGGTGGTCGACGCGAGAAAGGCGATTTTTAGGCAAACTGCGAACGGCTGCAAACAGCCTACTGAGATATTGTTGCTTTTTCGTCCAATATTCCTGCTAAGCGATTGGCAGGGTTTCAGAAAGTGCCATCGCGGCGTTCGCTCCGAGACGCACGCCGACCGCGTCGGCGGACAGTCCTCATTCGGGCGGACTTCAGCAGCTGCACTTCTCTCTCATGAAACGAACACCGAATCCTCCTCGTTCTCCACAATGAACACACATCATGCGACATACATAGATTCACACAAGATATAGTATCACATTTGGTTGATGCAATTTTCAGCTACTTAAACGAGTTTCGAGTAGAACGTATGTCCATTATTCAAGAAAGCAGCACCAGTGCCAACAACATCGACCGTACACGTGCTTCAATTGGCACTTTGCCAATCAAAGAGAGACGAAAGGTTCGTATAATCCACATCAACCAATAGAAAGTCATCCATTACATTAAAAACCAACTTTATTGAGTTGCCCTATAGACTCACTAAGCGTCATTAAAAAGAAGCTGAAAATGTCTTGAAAAAATCAAAGCAAAAGTCCGAAAAACTTGTTGCTGAAGGTTTTTCTGTTGGGCGCTATTAATCTTGAGCGCCCCTTTTACAACTGTAGTGCTCTATAGCTAAATCTTCTTGTACTTTATGAGCTTTCGGCATGCTGGCGTATAAGGTCCGCGTTTCCAGCTTTGGGGCTAACCCTATGAGCTGTTCGCTTATTCGAGACTCGTTGAGGAAAGAAGTAAAAAACAAAGTTGTCTGTAAGCTTACCTATTCGCAAGCATCAGGAGCTTCCAGCTCACCATGTTACCTCTAGTAAAACCGTTAGTGTCCTCCCCTGCAAACCTAGATCCACAAAAAGTACCAAGCTCAAAACACAGGGTGGCTCACGGGAAACCAGATATTTCTCCTGTTCAATCTCATCGTCCAATGTAAGGTTAGTTTGGGGTTCTTAACACGATTGAGGGGAGTCCGCTCTCGGTTTTTCAGACAGCTATGGGTCGACGACGGTAGAAATACTGGAGTTGCACCCACCGTGAAACTTAGGCCTTACAAAGGCCTTGTTAGTTTAATCCGGCGCATCTCTGCCTGCTGGCTATCGAACACGTCTCTGCTAGTGGTGAGATTTCGAAATTGACCAATAGCAGGGTGCTGCTGAAGCTCGCGGAAGCAGAAACGCCGATGTATATTTGGGGCCCGACGCGTAGTCGTCAGAGAGGAACGAACAAAGAACCTCACGTTCGTGTTCCAGCACCGAAAATAACTCTCCTGGACGAATTTTTGGGTTGAAGAAAAAGAGAGTTTGAGGTCAGTTACCATTTTCGAGCCTTAAACCCTCTGGGACGATGGTCAGGGGGAGGAGGTCAGTCAGTTTTTCATTGTCTGTAGCATCAGCACTCTCGCAAGATGCTTCATCTCGCCTTTTCTGACTACGCTCAATGGTCACCTTAAGAGAGGAAACCAATTCGAGGTGTCACTACACAGCGGACAACCTTGTCAATGTAGGGTTCTTTCTCCATAGGGTCAAAGAAAGTGAACGGGTTTCTGGTGCTAAACTGCTTGGAGCTAGTGATGGCTGGTGGGGGAGCACAGAGAACCAGCACTGTTGGAGCACTCCTCTCGCTGACAGGTGAAATCCAGCAAGGGAGTGACCACACACCTGGTTGTCAGGGAACTACACACGAAACCAGGTTTTTCTGATCACGACTACCTCACGGGAAGTCATAAAAACCCTATCCTATGCCCTAGCAATATGTAGTAAAAAAGAAAAACCTATGAGCGTAGAAGTTTGCGAGTTTTGTGGGTAATATAAAATTTATCTGCCTCAAACTGTCTTTCTTGTACAAATTATCGAAAACGTGTCCCATATTCGTGTTTAGCGACACAAACTAACCCCTATGGTATAACTCCGGACGGAGATTTTTTTGAGTTTTCGTATAAACACTTTTTAAAAATTTTTATTTGGGCAGCAAAAATAGGGTTTTACAATTACCCGGAAGGTGGTGGATCCAGAGAAAAAACATGGCTACAAGCGTAGTTCTGACAACCCTGTTCGGTCACTCCCTAGTAAGGGTTGTTGAAGAGCTGATAACTCTGCTCAGTCAAGGAAACTTGAAAAAAAAACCTCGAATGATGAAACTGAACAGGAGACCAAATATACCCTAATGCACATAACAGGGAAAATTTTTTGAACAGCAGGATTAGCTGAAGGCTTCACGCAACTCACTGGAGTTATCTTTAAGTATGTAACTTGTATTACCCGTTAATTTATTTATACCAAGGTTCAAAGTCAGCAGGTAGCACTCCAAAACTTTTCAAACAGTAACCTGTGACTCTGGGGTAAGTAAACCGTGGGCTTGGGATTTTTGAATCTGATGTCTTGACAGGTGTATACCCACAACCCTCTGCCCACCGCTTTTCGAACTTGTGTTTTCCGCTGTGATTAGTCCCAAGTAAGGCCCCGTTATGATTTCTGGAATATTCATTGAAACTTTTCCTCTTTTCAAGTTAAAAATTGAAATATCATTTGTAAATTACTTTGTGCCGCAAGTGGCATTGCGCGACGCAAAAGCTTTTTTTCCGTTTGTGTTGTCATTTCTATCAGGAAAAGGCCGAGGGTTTCTTTGTTTACTTATCCCTTTATGGCGCAATTAAGTGTGTCAGCAAGCAATAAACCCTGATGGGCATTGGCTCATTCCCGCGGCAGCTGCTAGGAATTATCGAGCACCGCCCAGAACACTGCCAACCAAATCGAAATTGCCCTAGCAAAAAAATGCACTTTCGGATGTGCTGTCTGGGATTTATTTATATTTATTTGACGAAACTTAAATTGGGGTGAAGTTCGACTTGCTCTGAGATCGGATGGATGCCTTATAAAATTAGGAATTACTTCATTCGATCGGATAAATACCATGAAAATCATGTAAAAATCGATTGAACTATGCGATTTGAAGCCGTAGGAGTTATGAATTAAAGGAAAGCGAATGGTGTTAGGATCGACCCATAATATTCTAAATTCCAACTCCTCAATGTAAATTACGGAGTACTAATCGTTTGAGTGTGTCAGTTCGAGATCCTGCCCAGATCTCGATAATATTTTTTCGTTGTTTATAATATTTTTTATTTATTCTCGTTTCGATCCTATTGATATGCATCTTATCAGTATATCCTTCCAGATGCCCCCACATTATCCGAATAATGTTTTGAAGGCTCACCTCCACTTTATCAAATGATTTCATCTTGCGGGCTCGGCACGGTACCTAAAAATCCCCGATTCGAGGGGCGTCCATCTGCCAAGGAGTGTGCACGAGAGTCTGTCCGAATGAAGAGCTTGTCCGCCCACACGGTCGGAGTGCGTGTTGAGCAGCAGTCGCGAAGGCATTTTTTTCGGATCGGCGGCCTTCTCGCGGCTGCTCACAGCATACTGGTATATAGGTCACTATTCATCCAATACTCCCGCTAATCCATTTTGCAGGTCTAAAAAATGTTTCGAAAGTGACGGCTACCGGGACGCACTACGACCAGCTTGGGCGGACATTCTCATAAGGGCGGCAGCTCTCTTATTTGAAGTTCGTAGCGTAAGAGTCCTCGCATTCAACTTAGTCCACGACGCATGGACGGAGCTGCGACGGTAGATTGCCGCGTGCGATCGTAACCCCCGTTGGCATGTGATTCCTGCAAACGCCCGCTCGGCCACCTCTAATGGTCGCGTCTGGCCCATTCACCAGACTAAATTTGATACGCAAACTATACATGTATTCCAGCCGAAAACAAAAAATCCAGGATTTCTGTATATTTCGCCAAGTTTCACAAAATCGAATAATTTCTGATCCAACGGACTAATTGGGTCGTAATTAAATTAAGGTTTTCAACGTTTGAGTAGAGTTTGCGCTAAATTCGAACAAATCGCCCGTCTCTTCTACATTCCATAGTCCAAAACTTGGAAATTAATCGGTAGTAAAGTTTTTTGCCTTGAATTTTATTCTAGTTAATATGGACGGGACCGCGGCGGTGGATCGCCAATCGCACGATTGAAACCCCGCTGACCGTAGGTGTAACAAATGCCGCACTGCCGCCGCAAACGGTGCATTTTGGTCCATTAGCTTCTAACTGGATTTGGCGAAAAGGTCTTTATCTCTGCTTTAGGGTAGTTCGCTAAAAATTCTTTTGAAGAAACTTTTGAGAAAATGCATCGGAAGGAACACGTGTGACTTTAGCGCAGAAAAGCTACTTGAAGAGCTTTACGCAACTTACTGAGCCAAGCTCGCGAGCAACTTGTTTTGCTCAATGTTTCATATTACATGTAAATATGATGTTCGCATGTAACTTATAAAACAATGAAAGAAAAATTACTCATCGCAAAATGAACGCGATGAGTCGCGTGAAGCCTTCGAGAAACTTGCGCTTTGTTGCAGATAACACGTTCCGGAAGCCCACTGAGTTGAATTCAATCACCTGTTTACCGATCCTGACAATTTTTTATCCGATCAGGATAGTCGGATACTTCGATTTCTAATTTAGCAAATGTCGGATATTCTGGATTCCAAGCTTTTCGATTTTGCGTAAATCCTAGATCTCATGTTGAGGTAGGATTGAATTTCCCGGATAGATGGACTGGCACTGTCCATTGCCAGATTCCATTTCTGGGCCCCAAATGCGATCTACTTGATGATCCGATACTGCGAGCTTGACCATAATTTTTATCCAGACCCGACGCACATTTTTGTCTCCGGTTGGAATGCGCAATCATATCCGGAGGAGCGATCGCCCAGCTACCCGGACAGCGCGAGCGGTCGCGTCGCGGCATTTATCATTGATTTCCCTGATGGAAAGATATGCCGGAGTGCTCACACATCTCGCTTGGACACACTTCGATGCGTGCCGCACGGCACGAGCCACTCGAGCTGTCCGTAGCAAAGCGATTCACTGTCGCACATGACTGTATATGCCTAGCATACGGATTTCAGTCCCGTAACGCCAAATTTTCCATCAATTTACAAACCTCAGTTTCCGCAGGTGTTATCAGTAAAGATGATCCGTTTCTTTCAATCAGAAAGCCGCGACGCAGCTACGTGGCCCACGGAAAAAACGATGCGCCTAACGGCTAAAAATCGGTTACTAATGAAATGGTTTGGCGCTCAATAGCAGCGTGGCGGCCTGAAAAACGCGCGAAACTATAGACATTACCTAAATTCATTTCCATTTCTCCATTTCAATCGCTTTCGAAGTGTGTCTTCTATCTATTTTTCCAGACCACAGCGCAAATCTGACGGCTCATTCAATTATTCGCCTGATATTTACTGTGACAAATACGACGAGAACACCGGTATTGTTGCCCAGATATGGCGACGAGTAAGTAAAAAACGGCGTAATCTTGTCAGGTTTTTTTGTGTGTACCACACTTTGCTACGGTATTTCCAGCATAATGTTGTTCGTATTAGTGCGTAATGTCGAACGTTATTTACTTTTTCAGATGTGTGTATCTGCATCGAGTTTCCGGTGACGTGGAGCGAAAATATCACCTGCGTTACTACAAGACCGCTCAATCAATGGCCAATGGCATCCAACGGACTCCCGCGGACAATGTGTTAAGGAGTATGGGAAAAGGGATTTTTGTTTGAGATACTTTCGAATTTCCAAATCCTTCCATATGCTTGAGCAGTATGATGTGCGGTTTGAGACTCGCCGGCGGATGATATACTAAATACTCAAACATCTTTTCATTTGGTTTCTTGAAGACGCATTCTCAGAAAAAAATCAAAACAAGTTACTTGTAATATAAATGTAACTTACTTGAATGTCTCAAGCAACTTACATTTATATTACATGTGACATACATTTATATTACATGTAACTTAATATTATTGCATGTAAGTTACGCTTATGTTACATGTATTCTTCACTTCCGCACTGCCGTTCAGTCCGCAAAGTGCGCTTGATTGCGAAATCGTGCTGCGGCGCGGTTGCCCAGTATCCTCGAACGGGATGTGGGGATGCACTGCCCGGGCACCAAGGCCAAAGCGCCCGGGTGATCCCACATCCTGTCTGAGGTATTCTAACCGCGCCGCAAATAGTAATCAGGGTACACTTGCCGGACTGAACTGGCAATGGAAAGTATTTGTATTCTTCACTTCACCACTGCCGTTCAGTCCGCAAATTGCGCTTGATTGCAATCGTGCTGCGGCGCGGTTGCAGTATCCTCAGACAGGGATGTGGGGATCACCCGGGCACCAAAAGCCAGCGCCCGGGTGATCGGCATCTATCCTGAGATATTCGCAACCACGCCTGCTGAGCAATCAGGGTGCACTTGCGGACTGAACAGCGAAATCTGGCGTATAAACAACATAACTACCTTTATATTTTCGCCATGGGTGGCCATCACGTGACGCAGACGACACGCGTCACGGAGAGCGCGTCCCAGACCATACAATATGCAAAATTATTGTTGTGTGGGGCCTTCCCTGTTAGGTCAAGTACCTCAAACTTGGGTAACTGAACCAGCAGCAACGCCGGAAGCCCGACCTCGCAAATGCGTCGTACATCCCCCTTGGAAATATGTTCTCGGCCGATTTAAGTTACTTGCGACTTATATTTCACCATTTAAGTTACTTGTAACATATCGGAGGAGCAGTGCACAAAGCGTCCTCTCAGATATCGAAAACAAGTGACTTGTAACATATCTGAGCCGATGTAAGTTACTTGCAACTTATCTCAGGTCATTTAAGATACATGTAACATATCGGAGACGCACCGCACGCAGTATCCCGCCGATATGTTACATGTAACTCAAATGATCTGAGATAAGTCGCAAGTAACTTACATCGGCTCAGATGTGTTACAAGTAACTTGTTTTCGGCCTTTTATGTTACAAGTAACTTGTTTTCATTTTTCTGAGTAGAGGATGCAGGAAGTCTTCACCTATTATTTTCTTTTTCTGTCCCACATATTGAACTATTTCGTGGACCCTGAAGTTTGAATTATCTATTCGATTTTCGAATATTCTATTATTGCAATATGATCAGCATCAATAGATGGGTAAAAGCCATCGTTTTTGGTCAATTTTGGAAATAAATCTATTCGATTTTTGATTGTGTGAAAAATTTTGCCGACCTTGTCAATATATATTCGGCCGCCAAAAAAAAAGAAATTCCTTTAAAGGCAGAGTCCAGGATAAATGCCGTTTTGAGGTTTCAGTGTGAAACACTAAGTTGGTAGATGACTGGAGGGGTATGGTTGTAGAAAGCAGCAGGAAACGTGCCCAGCTATCGATAACACGGCTTTGAAAATATCCCACCCCCAGTCCTCCTGCTTATCCCGGTCCGCCCCCCCCATTCGGACGAGCTTGTGGCGCAGCGAACTTTCTCGATGGCGAAATGCCAAGCAACTCCGCCGCGTCCAGCCTGATCGATTCGCGCAGATTTCTCGATTAGCGCGCGCTTTGCGGAAATCATCATGGCCCGCATAAAGCTCTTCCACGCTCTGAACGATAGAAACCGTGATTTTAGCTTATTCTGAACGTTGTTCTTCGCCGTTTCTTTTACTATTAGTTTACCTCACAAACAAACAACCCCATTCTTTGGTCGAACTCCGAATTTTGCGGTATTTATCGTGAACACTGCCTTCAAATACTCGGATAATTGATCGCGTAGTCATTTGAATCAAATTCGGCCAATGCACGATGCATTCCTAAGAACTTCCTCTAGCGAAGTAGATAGACTCCAATTCCGGAAAAGGACGGATTCTTTCGCCATATTCTAGGCTAGAGCATCGTAGAAGCCGCGGCGTTGTCTTGTCGATGGCGATCGAAACCCCACCGGCCGATGATGTCGCGATCGCCGCGTGGGCCGAAAAACCAGGCAAATGAGGGCGTTTCGTTCCACTTGCCTGGCTAGAATTTCAAGAAAGGCCTTTCCCTATGTACATATAGTGGGCCACGAACACGAACATTTCTCGCATGAGCCATTGTGATCTGATTGTTCTTTGCGTGTGGACGTGAAATGGCGCATTAAATGAGCAAAAAGAAACTGGTCGTTTAGTGCTGCTCTTTATGTGACCAATAATTTGTGATTAGACAAGGAGAAAATTATGTTAAAAACCACATTCATTTCCTGACAACGTGACAATTTGATGGCTGACATTTCTTTGAGGCTGCTAATGGGTAAATTTTTTCTCTTGTCTAGACATGGACATTCAATGCTGGACTTCAAATTAATGAGGGGCTCGAATAATCAGGTTTAAAGATTGTTATAAATTTTTCGAATAAAAACTTCTAAAACTTTCGGATCAATGAATGAAGACGACTAAGTTCCTTGAAAATGCTGTATGGAGCGGTGAGTTCAAAACAACCAAATTCGAAACCTAGGAATGGTATGAAAATTTGAGAACTCATACGAAGGTTCGAGTAATCATTCTAATTTTGGAACGGTTTTCGAATATTGTTACTAAAATCGAAAATTGACTGGCTATTGGCTGAATATTCGAATCTTATTACCTTAAATTGACGATTAATTAGAAACATCCAGTAATATGAACTAAGGAACGAATAGAATAATCCAGATAGAAGAAGCCCAAATGAGCCGAATGTTAGAATGATTTCCATATTATCCAAAAAGTAATTATCCTATTGGGCGTATAACTTTGTACTTGTTTCTAAACAATTTCATAATTCGGATATTGCATTTTCAATTTCATCAAAGAAATTAATAGTTCGAATGAGTTGAATGGAGCCCTCGACTACGGGCTTTTCAAGGATCTCTAAGTAATATTTTTCTGAAAGCTGCCTTTCCAAAAACCCCTAAATGATTCACTACATTTGAAAATCTGTTACGTATTTGATTCGATTAAAGTTCCGGTATAATGGTGTCACACAAAAAATTGAGGAATTCCTTTATCTTCGGTATTGACCAGTCGTGGAAATTTCGTGCGGTTGTCACTTCGGTAAAAATAGCCGACATGACAAAGGCCGGAGTCGGTGCTTACAGGTGCCAAAGGCGGCATTATCGCGGAGCTGTCGCGGTACCATCTGGGAGCTGTCACGGCAATATTGCGGAACAATCGCGGAGCAGTCGCGATAATTTTCTCGACAAGTAAAGTTGGTTGAAAAGCGTTGTCGAGGTGAACTTCAGCGGTAGCTACGCAGCAGCTTCCGATAGCACCTGTAGGTACCAGCCCTGCTCTATACCAGCACTGCCACGGCATTTTCTTTGGGGAGACCAATTGTTTTTGATCCACGCAGTCCTTAGAAACCAGTTAGTATAGGATATTTATTACAGTTTTTTGAAAAAAAAGCTTCCGCGAATTTAGTGCTGGAAACGTTTGAAGGAGAGATTCTATGGGGTCACGTTTATACTTCCACCACCAAGAGGTGCGGCGAAGTGCAATCTTATAACACGGATCATGCTGCGCCGCGTGATCAATATTATAGAAGTGCACTGTGCCTCGCCGCTCGTCGGCCGGAGTATAAACGACCCCTATGGCTGAACGCTGAGTGTTAGATCGCTTGATATTTACACTATTATTTCTTTGAACAAAACCGAATAATCAGTATTCCGACTAATTTACTTCTACAATATTTTGAATAATCCCGATTTTTTGACTATCTCAAGGATTTTTCAATTTCCGAATAATGGAGTAGTCGGAGATGACTCGATTCTTAAAATAATCAGAATGATCAAGTTTTTGACCCATTCAGATCCTCGAAATTTCGAACAATCGTTTGTTTAAACATTTTTATTTCTACTACATTTTGCGCCCCCCAAACTTCTTCTATTCCTTCAAGGCCTTGCTTTAAAATATATCCAGCTATAAAAAAAAACTTACCTCCAGGCATCTTTCTAAGTTCTTGCCGCAAGCGGGCACGCCGTGAGGCGCGGGGCGAGCTGTGGACTATAGAACTTCTCACTTAACATTTACACAAAAAAAAGTCGATCCGTAATTACTATCGATCGAAACAAAATTCCGTTGTTGGAGAGAAACATAAATCAGCGAGATCATACAATAGTCAGTATCCTGTCTGAGGATCCTCGAAACCGCGCCGCAACCTTACGCTTTCGCACTCAGCGTGTACTTTGCTCACGGAAAGCGATTGCGTAGATTAACTGTATCGATTGGGACAGGGCAAACTTGTTATACGGATAGATTTTCATTACCTAATCGATTCAGCTCGCAATTTGGCACCCAAAGAAGCCTCGTAATCCCACTGTACTTGAAATCCTCCGGATTTGATTTTAGAAAATAATAGTTGTTATTATAAGAAATCAAAAGATCTTTCTCTTTATTGAATTAGAGTTGAATAAATATTTGAAATTGTTATCATAAGGTAGCTGAGTTGAACGCAAAACCCAGATGTCAGGCAGGACTCGAACCTGCATTGCACGCTCCCCGGGCGAGATTGTTACGATCACACCACCGAAACCCTGTTTCGCATCCATCAGTTATTCACACATGAACTGTGTATTTAAAAATTGTATGTAATTCATTATTACTACATGTATTTAAAATTGATAATTTCAAAGTATAATTTTATGTTCTAGAAGATTGAGTAATTACATCAGAGTAGCATTCTCAAAACAAAATTACGGAAGTGCATTTTGAATTCATCGTTTGTTTGCAAGTTTCACCCTCTTTGCTTTGATTGTCGCAGCGGCCCTTTCTCATTCGAATTCGTCTAGTTCCTCTCCAGTCGCCGTACGTTCCATAAAAACGGGCTGAGAGGCGCGGCAGAGAGGAAAACAACCCCGTCAGGTGAAAAAGCATTTGTACTTCAGCGGCGAGTGTTTTCTCAGGGCCAAGGGGAGAGGGAGAGGTGCATAGGTTTTTCCTCCTTGCAGGAAGTTCCTTCACCTTTCAATGTGTTTTGCTTGCTTTCGCCTGGAGTTGCAGTCTACCCAGCACTTTCCCGGGACACTAGTTTCGCATTCGAAGAGATGCGTGATATAAAAAATATCTAATATCAGAGTAAGAAATCGTGACACTTTTTCACACATATTATGTGGTCAGAATTGAAAAGTAGTTGAAATCCATTTATGATTCCAATGTTTTAATTCTCAAGGATTTCAAATTCGTAATTGCATTTTGCACTTTGTGCTTACTACTCAGGCTAAGCACAGGGCGGATCGCCGCCTCATATCCTGCCGGACCTGCGCTGACGACACTGCGAGCTAACACGTACTTTTGCGAGATCCGTCATAAGATGGGGCGGGATGGAACGATGACGAGGGCAACGGGAAAAAATAGGAGAAACAAATACCCGCTGGTAACGAAACGAGCATACGCGCGCACACACGCGCGCGTTGGATTATGTTGGAATACCGCACACAATATTTCAACGTAAGATTACGTACCTGAATACTTAAGCAGCTGCAGAACATTTTCTCTCAATCCATGTGTTGCACCACAATGTGCATCCATCGGGGAAAAATCGATAAATTGATTGGTTCCACCGATCGATCTTGGCAGAAATCCTGAAACTTCAGAAATGTTTCGCATTGATTATATAAATTGTGATCCTGATACCTAAAAGCCTTTCTCATAAGAGATATTTCTCTCCCGTCAGCATCTTTACGGCCTTATCAACCCAAATCTCTTGGATACGTTTTTTGTCATCCATACCAAAAAAAATAAAAGAAAACTAATTTGTTTCCTTTACTTTTACTCCTGACCAAGTGTGTGCTATCATTGGGAGTGCTCGCTGACAAAATTCAAAAACAATTTAAAGGCAAAGTATTTGCATTGTCCCAATCTCTGGCCAATAGCGAAACTTCGCGGGCAGCTGTCGGGGGAGCGGTCATTGCTCACCCGTGCGTTCTGCGTCGCGGTCGGTGAGCGTCGCGCGCGGCGGCGCGACATCCCAGCATTCGAGTGAAATCAAGTAAAGTAGCATGTTTTGAGGCACTGTTTGAATTGCTGTGTTCGTTTTATGCAGCTGACGATAACTGTTTGCCGTATATGGTGCAGATGACTCTCTCACACGATGGCGACTTTCCGCGTTCGCCGCGCGCCTGACACTCACCGGGCCGTGACGCGTACGCACGCAGGTGGCAATGTCATGGAGGAATTGCTGTGTTCGTTTTATGCAGCTGACGATAACTGTTTTGCCGTATATGGTGCAGATGACTCTCTCACACGATGGCGACTTTTCCGCGTTCGCCGCGCGCGCGAC
Organism: Aplectana chamaeleonis; assembly: GCA_029168955.1. Lineage (NCBI taxonomy): Eukaryota > Metazoa > Nematoda > Chromadorea > Rhabditida > Cosmocercidae > Aplectana > Aplectana chamaeleonis. The sequence goes on from JAPDOI010001648.1 coordinate 149,460, forward strand.
ACTCACCGGGCCGTGACGCGGACGCACGCAGGTGAGCAATGCCATGGACCCCAGCTATCGGGTCCCGTCCGCCGCCACGCGACCGCTCGCTCAGAAACAGGACTACTAGACTGCCCATTTTTTCCGAAGCAGTCATAAAACATTGATTTTTTTTCAGAACGGAGCACATTGTGCATTCCTTGCCCATTCATCTGCAGATTTGCGACAACCCCCAGGTTAGAATTTTTGCTTATGTGATTTCTATTTCCCGGTGCGCCTGCATATATTCTTTATCTATATAGAACAGTACCTGTTACTCGTGAAAACATGAAAATAATAGTATCTTTATTTACAGTTCGATCAACACGAGGGCCGGTTTCTCCACGACCGTCTGACGGCGATGGACGCGATAGGACCAACTTTTGTGATCGAGGGGATCCCTTATGGCATAGTGAGTAAATATTCTATTAGTAGAAGAAGGAAGAAACATTTTGAAGTAAAATAAGAAGTTCACTCGCAAAGTCAGGAATTTCTGTGCTTACCTGGGAACCTCGCTAGTCAGGTATGAGCTTTTGAGGAGACTGTGAATGTTTCTTGGTCAACTCGGATACGCTCTCTTCGAATCTGAACTCGGATTTAGCTACTGACATCTCTGAACGAAGTTATAAGCGCGTTTTTGAAGCTTCGTGAAAAGGTAAAGAGGGTACCCATCAGCCCAATTTTTAGGGTGTTTGGAAGAAATCATTTTCGGATTCGGCTCAAAACTTTCCAACTGTATGGGTTATTCAGGGCGCTGAACGCGGATCTGAAGGGTCTGTTTGTCGCTTTAGACTTTATGGTTACTGTAGGTTACGGTAGGCATTATGCCTTTTAACTGACTTTACCTTTTTTAAATTTCGAAAAATCAAAAAATGGACCTCAAATTCGTGTTTGGCGTTCCAAACAACACCCACAGTGAAATTCTGAGTCAAATCTGAGACTTTGACCAAGCTACCGTATACCCACCGTAACCTACCGTACTCTATCTGAATTCGATAAACGGATTGCAGATTCTTGTTTAGCACTGCAAATAACCCTCAGAGCAACAATTTGAGCCATATCTATCGCAGCGTTCCGGAAATCGTCAAAAGTAGCGATTTGCCATGAAATTCCCCACTCCCCTATGGGAAGCTTTGAACGAATCATGTCGAAAAGCTTGGAAAATCGTCAAATAAACCATAGATTCGTGATCAGCGCCCCAATTAGCCCATCTGGAAGGATTTTGAGTAAAATCTGCAACATTTTTATCAACATCTTTCAGGAAGGGTATAAATAAACGCCCAACCAAAAATCCGTTTAAGTCCTAAACGCCATCAGTCTGTGCAAAGTTTGGAAAATGTGCCTTCACCCAATATTGGCTCAGTAGGGTAGTTTTGAGGGCTGAACACAAGCATGAGGTCCGTTTCCGGATTTCGCAAACTCTAATGCGCGTTTTCGATAGAAAAAAGGGGTGTAATACAGAACTTTGAAGCCGGCTATAACTTTTTTTCGCAGATGTCCGTAGCATAAATCAGAGTTTAGATTCGAAGAGAGCGTATCCGAGTTGACCAAGACACATTCACAGTCTCTCAAAAACTCATACCTGACTAGCGAGGTTCCCTAGTTAGTATAGAAAAGTTTGATCATGTGGATTCTTGCTAACGGATTCTACAGCATTAATTTTCCCTAAGCGTCACCTGTTGATCCTGAATAGATTTTTTTCCTAGTCCTTCAGCCCAATTTTTTGGGTCATCCGCGCCTGCTGAATTTTTAATTACTGACTGATTGTTCAAAGCTTTGAGCAGCTATTGATATGCGATTGATGCGACGCGACCGCTCATGCTAACATAAACCGCCCCCGACATAGTCACTCTTGATGAAAGGGACTGTACTATTTTTCACTTCCGCAAATTCACTATTTAAACGCGAGATTGATTCCTCGAACGGTGTACTAGTGTTGGTAGTTGTTGACGAGGCACATTGGTCCCGGGAAAAGTCATTTAGCTTTTCTATTTCCATCATTTCATTGTCTAAGTGCTGTTATTATGAGCCGGAAATTTCACAGAGTGCTAGAGAACTTTTGACAACAGAGTTTAATTGAGTCAGGGACAAAGGCAGTGCCACATGGACAAACCGATAATGAAAACAAATATTTTTGTCTCTCGTCTTTTATTAGCAAATTAGTATGTAACGTAAAAATATTAAAGTAGGTGATAGATTACGAGGGAGCCACTGGCCTTATCCACATACATATTGGCACCCCACTGCTGAGCGAACCTAGGGCCCTAGTCATACTTCAGTGTTTCACTGCCGCTGCCTTCTGTGCCACTTCTGCAATTGGTGAGATTTTCAAGTTGGCCAATAGCACACCTGCCGTGGAAGCCAGCGGCAGCCAAACGCCTAAGGATAACTAGTACCTAACTCGTTTATAGGCAGAGCTTGCGAGTTTCCTTCTGGACGCTTCTGCGCCCAATTTTTCCCGATAGAACAAATGCATTAATAAATCGATTATTAAAGCAAATTTCTTCTTGGAAAACATCTGAACGTGGCCATTTGTAGAAAAAAATTAATATATTTACTTACCGATTAAATCGAATATTACAAAAAAATGAATACATTTTACGAATGGAGTTTGATGTGTTCGAGAAGCGACTAATTTCTCGAATGACGTAAAGGATTAGAAAATTGCGAAGAAACTCTCGTGTTCCGAAATGGATCAAATATTCAAATTAGCGAATGCTTTAATTCCGAATGCAATGTTTCGAAAAGAGAGGAATTGATACAGATACCTGACAAACCGACTATTCAGAAAAAAGCGAAAAAAATCAAAATTTTCGATTATATCAAAAATATTTGTTTAACAAATAGTATTAATATGTACCAGTACTGGAAAACGAAATACTTTAAATTTCTCAATTTCTGAGCTATTCACATATCGAAAAACGATTGGCCAAGCTTTTCGAATGAACCAATCATATCAAAAGGTGAGCACGTCTCAAATTTCAGATTATTATAACATTGGTAGAGGCGAATGTGTTCGTTAATTCCCAAACTAGTCAAATTTTTGAAAAGTGGAAATTTCCTAGATTCGAACTAATTGAATAATCGTATCGCTATATAAATAGAACCTGTCCAAATGAGACTGCGCTCACGAGATCGGCGCGCGTGTCGAACGACTGTCGTATGTAAAGGCACTTTTTCGAACGAGAACGTCTCCATGGCTGTTAACAATAAGTGGAATATCTTTCTTTATTCCTCTACTATTGCTGCTAATGGATTCATAAGTTTATAAAAATGATTTTGCGTCGGCCTTTTTACACGAACGCCGACCGCGAGGGCAGGAACGGTCAATATCGGGCCTACTCAACGCATTTTGAAGAGAATCCGTATTCAGAAAAGCGAAAACTTCCAGTCTTGAACTACACGATTGAAGAGGTGGAAAGAGCGAAAATTCCTATTCTTGTTAGAACAGAATATTCTAGTACTATTCGAATAGTTAGTGGATTCGATCTGGAATACACTTCGGTGCAAACGTAAAACAAGTGAAATTTGAAAGAAAAATGGGAGAAGAAAGTAGCTTAATGAAACTTTCGCGCAAAAAAGTCTATTCAACATTCTTTATTTTGGTCTATATTTACCGTAATAAAACGTTTTACTATCATGAAAACAGCTTCTTCGCACTGTTTTTTATATATTTATAGGTCAACCTGTGAGCCAAAAAGGGACACATTCTGCAATTTTTCGCGTCACGAGTGACACGTCATTAATGATAGTACATGTTTTGTGGAATGTCCTTGAGGAAAGTCACGTTACTCCAAGACGGCGACGAACACAATTTTTAAACATGCGCATACATTCGGAATAGCCCGCCAGCTTTTTTTTTCGATTCTTTGTCCTCCCGCCTTCCTCGTTTTCAACTCGGTGATATATATAGCCCTAGCGTTGACATCATTTTCATCTTTTTTAATCCTTGTCTGAGCGGACCATGTCGTTGTCCCGCGCAACCATCAGCCGCCATTGTGAATGCGATTCGCTGACGCGGCGACGAGCGAATCTGGAGCAGTGTTAAGGATAACGACGCCTTTATGCCTCAAAGAGCATTCGCATCCGACCAAAACATGCGTGACTCAACAACATTGACTGGTATATGTGTCTGCCTGATGCCCCCACGTAGTGCTCAGCTGACTGCGCTGCTATTCTAAAAACTTTATTCAGCTGGAGGGGGCATTGAACGATCGCTCGATGAAGGCTCACGAGTACGCGTTGGACGCTCAGCGGCGGCAGCGATGGCGTTCCGAAGGGGCATTTTGTTGGGGGGGCAACCAGATGGGGATGGAAAAAGGGTAGCCAGTCGTCAGACAATCTCTCATTGATCTTCCTCACGCCACCCACTCAATGGCCTGGCAAAAAAACGTTGCAGCTGCATCTGATCTATGGCTCAAAAGACGGAAAAGAGGCCCAATGGGACGAAATCTGTGGTGAATCCCTATTTTTGGTCCATGTGAACAGGGGGTAGCTTCGATTTAATAGTTTTTTTTTCGTTTTCTGCATTCCATGATCATACACCAATGCAGACCGCGGAGGGTCCGCGACAGTACCGCTTTGGCGCCTGCAGCGGGCACCGACTAGGCGTTGATGCAGTCTGTTCACACATTCATACAGGGAGAGCGCCTTACAAAGAACTCCAGACAAAACGTGGATTACGGTCAATTTGGCTTGGATTGCCAAAGTGAGCATGCTGCTTTTGAAGTACGGATATTTCCTGGGCAATTTTCGAATAAACGAGTATTCGTTCGGTCAGCATTAGTGTATGGTTTTTTTATGGCGATCACGTTGGCCGACCAGAAAACATTCAGCATCTACTTACCCTACGCGTAAGGAATATATTCTATATATTTTTACAGTAGCGGTCATATACTGAAGTCTATTGGCATGGCCTTTTTGCGAATAATGTTTTTTATACATATCCTGGCTTGGCCATAGCGAAACTTGATGAAACTTCCAGTATGTTATGGGGCATCACATTTCTTGCTTTACATATACACAGGATTAGGTTTTGAGGGTGTAGTTTTTAAATACGGAATTTATTTATGATTTTGTGGTAGTATTTAGAATTAGGACTCTTTCCTCAAAACATGGCTATTACTATTCAAAACCCGTAGCAGTTATTCATTATTTGAAGGTCTTTGGAACCATTGTATAGCCTTGTAAAAAATAATTTTTACAGTCTTTCTTTAAACAGGTTCAGAATGAAATTGTGCATTATTGCGCCTGCATATTAAGTATCTCTCTTTGACGTTATCGAAAAAGAGCTAAATTTGTGTGGCAGTTGTGCTATGTCAACGATTATAAAGCACATATTTTGGAATTGTTCTGGGGCGAATAATTTTGTAAGTGTGAATTTCCAAAAGCTAACTCCAACCTGCTCAATTTTCAGTCGTCAGGAAAATCTTGATAGTGACTGTCATCTTCTCAAAGGGTTATACAACGGTTCAGAAGGCTTTCGAATAATTGAGTAAATACTTTGGGTTTGGGATTATAATAATATTGTTTGTCGGAATTGTCCTAATTTGAAATAACACTACAAAATGATGAATAAATTTCATATTCAAAAACTGCACCCTCAAAACCTAATTTTGTAAATGTGTAAAGCAAGGGTTTTGATACTATATACTAAAGTTTCATCAAGTTTCGCTAATGCCAAGCCAAGGTCTGTATGTATAAAAGCATTATTCGCCGGAAAGGCCATGTCAATAGATTCGAGACCTCTACTGTATCTCTGTGAAGACAGCCCGTGAGGAACTGGTCGTACTTCCATTCCGGGCTTTGCAGAAGACTTTCTGGAAGTGACGGCATTCTGCGCTTTATTAGTGGAACTCTTTCCAGCGTGGGAAGTGCACTCAATATTTTGATATTAATGATTTGATTATTTTTGTCCAGTTATTCCCACGACACCCAATTGATGACGTTTTATGGGCGTTTTTCGGTGTGTGTGGAATTTGCTGCATCACTGATAACAACCGTTGCCGGAATTTGATAAAGAAGACTTTTTGCAGAAAAAATTGCAACAAGATGTGACAAAAGATAGGAAACAGGTGTGGGGAAAGGCTGCTAAAAGAAGGATCTTCCTGAGGTTTGATGTTTGTTTCCATTTTGATGCCCTTTCCGTATAGCGTAAGCGCATATGGCCTCGACAGGGCCCATCTGCCTGCAGAGTGTCCTGCCAGGTCCTGATCCACCAAAAGCCTCAGAAAGGGTAACCTTGTACGTGCTAAATGTGTAGGGAAAGAATCGATTGATCCATTAGAATAGTATTCGAATAAGTCGAATGTTTGATAGGATTTTTGACTAATCCCACTCCTCCAGTTTTCCGATTCAGCAAGAATTTTAAATGTATTTTTTTGTGATCCATCAGACATATTAAAATTATACGGTTTTCAAATATTCGATTCATCCATGTATTTATTTCGAATATTCCGTTCAATCTAAGGTAGATTTTGAAAAAGTTTGTTACAAAAAAAAATCTGTCTTTACTGTTCACCATTCGAAAACCATTAGAGAATCTGAATGTGTTTTTTTGGATGTTAGGATAGATAATCAAATATTAATCCGATATTGTCTTGAAAAACATTGTTTGCAGGATTTTCGTTCATCCGAAAAAATGTGAGCAATTCAGAAAAATTAATGATATGCAATGCTTAGAAACCCCTATTTGGAAAGTGTCATTCGGTCGGAAATTTTAAAGGACACAATCAAAAGTGCCATTTTTTCCAGGATTTTTTTGAAGAAATTGATACAAAAAATTTGTTACATCGGGTAAATTCTCGCAGAAAAGGACTTTGATATTTCATTCATCCGCAATCTATTTTTTCCGGATGTCGTTGTCCAATGATAAAATATATGAGTTGTCTGAAGGTAGGGGCGGAAGAATTCATCTATTATGAAATCATAAAAATTTTCAAGAG
>JAPDOI010001649.1:0-156420 GCA_029168955.1 Aplectana chamaeleonis
AATTTGCGTAAAATCGGATAAACGGATAAAAATCGGATAATCCGACAAAACGGATGTTTTGCGATAAAATCGGATGGAAAATCGATTAAAAACGGATAAAATTTATGTAAATCGGATAAAACGGATAAACGATAAAAATCGGATAAAAAAACCGGATAAACGGATAAAATTTATAAACTCGGATAAAATCGGATTAAAACGGATAAACGCATGCAATCTGACAATATCCATCTTAGGTTTAAACTGTGAGAAAAGGTGTGTGTGTGTGTGTGTGTGTAAAAAAAAGGTGTGTGTGTGGGTGTGTGTGTGTGTGTGTGTGCATGTGTGTATGTGTGGTATGTGTGTAATGCAGGTATGTGTGTACATGTGTATGTGTGGCACGTGTGTACAGGCATGTGTGGTATGTGTGCATGTGTGTATGTGTGTATGTGTGTATGTGTGCATGTGTGTACGTGTGTATGTGTATGTGTGTATGTGTGCATGTGTACTTAGTATGTGTGTATGTGTGTATGTGTGTATGTTAAAAGTAATGCGTGTATGGATGTATGTGTATGTGTGCATCGTGCATGTGTGCATAAAGGGGTAGTGCAGCACGTGTGTGTGTGTGTGGATATATGTATATAAATATATATCTGAGTACATAAAAGATTAAGTACATTGTAGACAAACAGTATATAGTAATGTATATACATACGATTATGTGCGATAAAACCGATTTGTATAGATGTGTAGACTGTAAGAGACAGAGATGCAGACAGGTATATCAAAACTATAGAGAAAGAGTATGTGTGGAGGTATATGGGTATGACTCCAAGAAGATTAAAGTAGATATATAGATATAGTAGACTGTGGTAGATCAGAGACAGAAGACATTGTAAGAGATTAGAAGACTATGGTGTAGACAGATTAGTAGATATAGACAGAGATTGGTTCAGGATATAAAAGACTGGGTGGTAGATAGAGAGATTATCCCAGATCAGACAGGTAGATGTAGTAGGGATAGGTAGACAGAGTAGACTAGGACAGTGTAGACAGGTAGACAGGGTGTAGATCTGTGGTAGAGAGTATGTGGTGGTAGGTAGGAACTGTCAGTAGTACAGGTAGACAGGTAGACAAAGATTTGGGTAGACAGGGTATTGTAGATCAGGTAGTATTGTAGACAGGTAGATAGTGAGGCATAGATGGGTAGGTGTAGGTAGATAGGTGGTGACGGTGACCGTGTGGTAGGTGTGTGGTGGTGGTGTGTAGTGGGTGTGTGTGTGCAGGCACAGGATGTGTGGTATAGGCATGTGCACGCAGGCACGTGCAGATGTGGATACAGTAGTATTGGCATCTGCAGACAGGTATTGTGTGGTGACAGACATGGGTAGCAATGTCTAGGGCCAGGTGGTATTAGTAGACAGGTGTGCATTGTCCTATATCTGCAGTATGTGGGTAGCACAGGTGTATTGTGGGTGTAGCTGGGTGTGGGTAACGTGTAGATGTGTGGCATGTGGCATGTGTGCATGTGGCATAGGTATGTATGGTGTGTGTGTGTGTGTGGTATTGCAGTGTGTGTGGTGCAGTGTGTGTGTGTGTGTGGTGCGGCAGGTGGTGGTGGCAGGTGTGTGCAGTGGTGGTGTGCAGGTGGTAGGTGGCAGGCGGTAAGGTGGTTGCGGGTTACTCAGATCTTGTTCCGGTAATATCCGAAATTTATCTGAAATTATCCGACGGATATCCGTATCCGAATCATTGGAAAAATGGCATTATCTGAATCGATCCAATATCCGAAAATTTGAAAAAACGCATTATCTGAATCGAACCAATATCCGGTAAATTTGAAATGGCATTATCCGAATCGATCCATTATCCGAGGAATTACCTTCGGATAACAAGTATACTGTATATGGCTTTCATAGACTACTCCAAAGCCTTCGATTCTGTGGAACACGATATGATTTGGTCATCTCTGCACCAACAAGGAATACATCCGAAGATCATTCGCCTTCTTTATAACACACCTTACGCTCGTGCCGCTAATATCACTATCAACGTGTGGTGGCCGCTCTGTTCCTATTGAAGCCAAACGTGGGGAGTTCGTCAAGGTGATCCACTGTCCCCTGCCTTATTTAAGCCGCTGTACTCGAAACGGTCTTTCTGCAACGTAGACTGGAGCAATAATCTGGTATCGATTGTAAATGGTCGTCAGCTCAATCACCTCAGGTACGCCGATGATGTAATAATCTTCGCCCACAGCGCTCAAGAGCTAAACTCCATGCTGCAAGAAACTAGCGATAGAAGCCAACAAGTTGGTCTAGAAATCAACTTCTCGAAGACTCTGGCCATGACTAATTCCTCGGAGATGGCACTCCTTGTCAAGACCAAAACCATTTCGTACTGTACCAGTTTCGTGTACCTTGGTCAACGAATATCATTTGACGGCAACCAAAGATGCGAAATTCTGAGAAGGATTCACTCAGGATGGAACTCGTTCAACCGCTTCCGTAACTACTTCACTAACAGAAGAATTCCGATGAAGTTTAAGCGGAGACTGTTCGAAGCCTGTGTTGAGCCATCTCTACTCTATGGCTGCGAAGCTTGGACAACAAGAAAAGGGGATATCAACATGCTGAAGGTCACCCAACGGAAAATGATGAGGAAGATGCTTGAATCACACTTTTTGACCGCCGCACAAATGAATGGTTGGAAAGAACGGCAAGACTTCCTGACATAGGAAAAAGAGCAGTTGGAAGAAAATGGATGTGGGCCAGAAAAATATGCATCACAGAAGACAACCGATGGACAAGAACAATAACAGAATGGAGGCCATGGAAGTGGACGCGCTGTGGTGGCCTACCCAGGACCAGGTGTAGGGATCTTTTCGTATCGGTTTTCGGAGAAACATGGACAAGAACAGCCGGTAATGGTAGCCCAATACGGAAAAGAAGCATGCAACGACAAGTTGAAACAATGTGATATCGTTCAATAAATAAATAAATAAATAAATAAATAAATAAATAAATATTACGTTTCATGCAAACTTTTGACATTCTGTTATGTAATGTACGCAACAAGACATGAATACGGTGAGTAGCATTATAGGCTCATGTGGCTTCCTCAAGAATTCCTTGAATGTTAAAGGTCTTATTGATTGTCCCCTGCGTAGCCGTCCATTCGATCTACCCACTCAAAAACTCATACTGCAAGTTGATTGCGACCTTAACGCAAACTACCGGAATGTTGCACGCAACTTGCTGAGTCTGTCTAGCAGATGGCCTGTTCCCTAATTTTATGTTACATACATCTTTGAATCTACAAAGAATTATCCAATAGAAAAATGCAAGGATTAAAATCAAAAATAAAGTCGGCAGAGAAAAAATGAGAGAAAAATAAACGAAAAAAAATATTAACTGAAAAGGAAGAAAAAAATTGGCTGAAATTGAACGCGTAAATGAAGATCATTACAGTTCAAATTGCAGCTTATCCTAAATATGCAAAGAAAAAATAAGTTGCACGCCACTGCATAAACGCAGTAAGCAACATGATTGCATCAAACAACTAGCTCAAGAGTTTCTTAGACGTGCGTGAGTTACATACCTGATATAACCATGATTATAAATTGGAGCAACCCATGATTTGATCTACAGATCAGGTCGTAGTGAATATATTTAACCTTCACCGGTTCCCAGGATATTTAGCGGTCTATTTCGTCTACCTTCTCCAAAATGCAAAGAAATTTCTTGCTATTCTGCCGCAAATTACCTGAAAGTTGCAGGCAACTTGCCGCGCTACCTTGCATAGAACTTGTTGTTCCTTACGTTTTCCTTAAAATAATAGGTATGTAGTAGCTTGAATACCTAAAATATCTCGTGGTGGTGGATAGGGTTCAGCAGTTGATGTTCGGAAGGACAACGGAGGGACGTAAAAATTTCCAGAAAATTCTGAAGTTTGAAGACCCGTCAAAAAAGGGCAAAAATGCAGAGCTTACGTTGGACCTCGTCAGTACGGTAGGAAGTCTAACGCAGGTTTGGAAAAAAAACAATACAAAATGAAGAAAAACAAAATAACGAAATGTCTCCATCAGTCCAAAGTTGCCAAAAAATTTTTATCGGGGGCAACGTTGAAATTTCTGACATTTTTTAAAAGTTTGGATTACCAGGGAGGGTAGCGTAGCTCTCTAGCTAAAGTGTGCTCGGCCCTGACGGTAAACACAAAGATAACCTTTTCGAAATTTTATCAAATGTAAAATTAATAAAAAAGTAAATGTAAATAAAGAGCGAATTATCCCGACTTCGTGCTTACCTGTATAAAAACTACCATTTTTCAGAGTGCAGTTCCAGTCCGGTTCGAGTGAGCCAAGCACATCCATGAAAGTGCTGTTTCCTGAATAAGAAAATCAATTTCTTCTCCAATTTCTTCTATTCTCTGTACTCTGAGGTATACTTATTTTCTTCATCATTTCTCAGTCTTAATTCTCGATTAGAGTTCAGGAAGCTTATCATCGTAGTCTCCACCACGTTGCATGTGCTACATAGTCGTAAACGTTATCGCACGTCCAATCAATGTCCCTACCGGATTGAAATGAATTTTTTGGAACGGAATTGATTTTTCTTCCTTCAAATCTCACCTGCCCATTCTATGGATGCATAGAGGATGACAATAACCGTGAAGATCTGATACGGACCGAATGGATTTATTTTCTGAATGCGAAAATTGCATATTTTATTCGAAAAAAGTTAGCTCCTAACAATAAGGAGAGAATCTGCACCTGTAGAACTTCTTCAAAATGAGTATAGAACACGACTTCCTTTTTCGGACGCTTCCTCTTGACGGCATAGATCTGCCTGCAAAGAGAACTTAATCTACAATGAAAATCTGTTTCTCATTTAGGATTGAAATTTTAGACATGTAAACTTATATTGAGCATGTAGTTCATGCTATCCAGTTTTTTTGACCGTCTACTCCTGAAAAGTGGGTTTTCCTGTCCCGAAACATCCGCCGTTAATCCCGGGACTTTGCTTATTTACTGTAGCCTAAACGCCTGGTTTTGTTCAAAACAGCCTCCTTCTCTCTCGAAAAACCATGCGTCTGCTCTAATATAAACGCGGACAACAGCGGCCTGGCGGAGCAAAACTAGGATGGTAAGAGAAAAGTCTGTCCGAATTAGTCTGTCCGCCCAAACGGTCGGCGTGCGTGTCGAACGGCCATCGCCAAAACATTTTCTGACGAGCCTTTCCACGATTGCTGACAGCTGACTAGGTAAGTATTCAGTATGTCTTGGAATAATGTTAATCAATTTACAAGTCTGAGAAGCGACTTCGCGAAGGCCGCTCGACAAGCACACCGACAGCTCGGGCGGACAGTCTCATTTAGACGGACTTTTTGAACGATTCATGTTTTTGCGAAAACCCGATCAAAACAAATTTGCACTTTGCTTGATCTTATTGGTGAGCTTCCTAATAATGGGAATTTGAAAAATACTGAAAAAAACTGGGAATCCAAAAAACGACAGATCAAAAACTTAGAACAACTCGAAATTCAAATCCTCGTAATTAGGCAATAAGGATTACTGCCTTAGTTTCAAATTTGTGTGTTCGAAAATTTTTCGAAACGAAATTATAAAACAATGTTGCCTTATATTCAGGGAGCAAGGAAACGACAGAACGATTTCCAAAAAAAATGTACGAACCGACTTTGTAGGAAAAAATCGCAGTCGGGAAACTATCACACGAATAGCAACAAAGAAAAAATAAAATTCGAAGTCTTTTTCGTCATTTTGGAAAAATTTGATTGTGTACAAGTTCAAATAACGAGCCTAAACTTTTCCTGAGTGGTGTACTGGGTTACTGGATATTGGAATCGACTCGTCACGAAGAGGTTATAGGTTAGTGTTGTGGGTACAACGGCTAAAAATTTTTGAAATTCCTTGTAATTTTTTTAGCAATTAATTTTGCGAAATCAGATTGACTAATCCTCATCAGGATGAACTGAGCACTTATTTCAAGTGGTGTTTTCCAATTTTCAAAGGATTGCAAAAATTTACGCAAGGGGATACTGTAGAACCACAAGGTTTCGGAATTGGATGCCAACAAGATATTATTTTTCAGAACAAAAAAAAATGAAAAATCGATGTGTGTAAAAAAAATTCAAAATTAATATTGTTGAATCGGGTCTTTTGTGATAGTTATCAACGAACATGGTGATCTCTGAAAACAGGGCTTTAGAATAATTCGAAAGTCAATTTTCTCAGCATTTCTCTAATTTTTGAAGTTAGGATAGAACTGCATCGTAAATTGTGCTTACCGCTCATTATCACTGCAGTCAGACATCGTTCAAGTAGCAATTGACGCGCAAAGCTTATCACTAAGCCTAATGATATTTTCTGGCCGCAGCGGGGTGGAGCACGAATTACGTCAAATTGACTAATGGTAGGGTCATAGAAGTGTTCCCGAATACTGTCCTAATGTGATATGTGAATAGCAAAACGTTTTCATGAAATCTAAACATTTCCGGAATCAATTGTAGCACAGTTGTCCCATTCGAATAGTTTCGAATCGAATTTTTCGAATAGATGTCATTCGAATACCGATTGGAATTTGAAATCTTTAAGATTGCGCCATTCGAATACTATTTGATATTCGGCTCTCGAAAAATGGTGCGATTCGTATATTGCTCGAAATTGAAACCACAAAAAGGGGTCATTCAAATCACTCGATATTCGAAGCCAGCTATTATAATGAACATTCGAATTCGAATAATTTCGAATAGTTTCAAATACATCTACCTCGTCGTTACTATTTGTGGTGTACGGTAGGTGGCCGAGCGTGCCGTTTGGCTAGCCTGACCACATCAACAGATTTTGAAATTATCTGGCGCCTCGTCGCGTGGAGCAAATTCAAAATTCTTCGGCGACTGTATCGGCTGCATGCGATAGGTTTTTTCTCATTATTCATTTATTCTATTGGGCCCTCGTCAAATTCGGCCGATCGGCTGCAGCCAGTCCGCTCGATAAGCATCTACGCCATGCGAATCAGGTGTAAAACATCCACCGTTTGTGACCGGACTGAGCACAGCTGTGCCTTCCCGGTCGATACGCATGTAATGCATTCCTCACTCACAAGGAAAGAGCCCAGACAGAGCGCCAAACGCATCTGCGAAAGACGAATTGTATTTAGTATTTCTTGGACATGGATAGGAAGACTGCTTAGTATCCCGCCCCGAGCTGCTGGTTCAAATAACGTGTGAGCTCGAGTCGGTCGCCTTCTATGCCTATCGCACCATCAAAACGCGCGGTAATTTTCGAAAATCTGGAAGCGAACTTCATCAACATGTTGATGACTTGAACGACCCCCACCCCTCATCAAAGTTTGGCTGAAAACGCAATTTCCGAACAGGGTAAAACCGTTTGGTGTCTTCACGCGATTACATTAACTGCTCACAGGGGCTGTCTCCAGATTGTTGGTCCGGGATTACTCGAAAAACTATCCGACTATACTCGAAGCGAATTTATTTGAATCTGTTTGAAATTCGGACTTCTAAAAGGGGTCATTCTAATCTATTCGTTATTCCGTATTTTTGACCACAGCATAACTATAATATGATTTTTTCTCGCAAATTTCAATCAAGGGCAGACAAACCGTGTTGGGGCAATCATCGAGTAGTCCACGAGGGAGAGACGAGGCAATTCTGTTTAGATAGCCCAGCAACACTTTGAAGGCGCTGAGGGGAATTCGTAAGCCGTTTTTGTAGGGGTGGACCGGATTCGGTTACTTTCAAAGTGGGAGGTAGAAAATTGCGCCATAATGGAGTCACGCTTGAATCTGGTGAAGCGTCCGAGCTGGGTATGAGACTTCGCTAATTCGCGTCATCTTCCGGTACCTGAGTAACTTATATGAAACAGGTACTGCAATGAGGACCCAGCTTGAGGCTTCGAATGGAAGATTAGATCTTATGCTTATTAATCAAAAGGGAGTTGTTAGGACGTTTTCTTGGATATTTCAGGAGGCGGATGTGCCCAAAAAATATCTCTACAACGAAATCGACGCACTACATCAACGTTTGACACGAGGGATGGGCTAACATTTCCCAGGGTCATCTCAGGCGACAACGGAAGGTCATCTTGGACTGTTTGGACACATTCTAAGAAGACCGCCAGATATTCTTGTTCGACACGCTCTATGGATGCCTTTGACTCGTGTCTTAAATTGGCCGCCACGATGTATGCGAAAGTTCTGGAGGGAAGTGCTCGGAGATGATCTTAAATCGCTGGGCACTAAAAGGCAATTTAGGCGCAATTTTTCATAAGCAGAAAGTGAAAATGCGACCAATGTATGGATTTTGTTCGAATTGTGGCTGACAAGGGAACCACAATAAGTCATAGTGGCCATTCCAAATGAAATGTACTTTTCTAGAACCATTTTCGGACGAAAAGTCCGAATATGCCCATCGCAGCTGCCTAGACCCACTCTGAAAAAAAGTTATGAGCGTTTTTTAAAGCTTCGCGGCAAGGTAAGGGTACCTACCCCCCATGGAATTTTTAGGGTGTTTTTAAATTTTTCTCCTGATTCTGCTAAAAACATGTATGTAGGGGTAATCTGGGGTGCTGAACACGAATCTGGGGTTTGCTTGCCCAAATTTTGAGGTTTACTGTAGGTTACGGTAGGTAACATGCCATTTAGGAGGCAAAACCTACCTCAATATTCCGATAATCGACAAATGGACATCAAATTCGTATTCAGCACCCCAAATAACCCCCACACAGAAACTTTGAGACAAATCTGAGACCTTGACCAAACTACCGTATACCCACCGTAATCTACCGTAAGCTGCCAAAAATCGATAAACCGACATCAGATTCGTGTTCAGCACTCCAAATAACCCCCGGAAAAACGATCTGAGCCACATCTGTCGTCACATTCCGGAAACCGTCAAAAGCCGCAATTTGCCATCAAATTCTCCCCCGATGGGAATATGTGAACGAATACAGTCGAAAATTTCGGAAAATCGATAAATGAGTCTCAGATTCGTGATCAGCGCCCCAAATAACCCCCCAGAGCGATTTTTTACTCAAATCTGGAATATTTTTCTAAAACGCTTCGAGAGCCCTCTGATTGGTATAAATAAGCGCCCAACCGAAAATCCGTACAAGTCCAAAACGCTGTTAGTCTGCGCAAAGTTTGGAAAATGTTCCTTCAAGCTTACTTTGCTTAGTGGGGTTGATTTGGACGCTGAACACGATTATGAGGTCAGTTTCCGGATTTTCGTAAAAATAATGCACTTTTTGGAGGGTACAATAAGTACGAAAATCGGAGAAAAAATGCCTATAACTTTTTTCAGAGTGGGTCTAGGCAGCTGCGATGGGCATATTCGGACTTCTCGTCCGAAATGGTTCTAGAAAAGTATTTCATTTGGAATGGTCACTATGACTAATTGTGGTTCCCTTGTGAGGACCGTGACAAATGGACACAGCTGACTACTAGGACGGCACACCTCGGTGAAGATGCGGAATGAACGCGTCAGACGAGCCGATTAAGTCAAAGTAAGGCCGAAATCAGAATGATACTTTAAAAGAGAAAAGAATGCCATGCAAAGATTTCGTTCCTACTTCTAGAACTCTTCAAGCAAGGCTTCTCTGGGACCAACTATAGTAGTGTTATTCACTCTAGAAGCTCCCGGCAAGGTGCAATCCTTCCTGCGTTTGACCCCGTCCATGTGATACACCATGCATGTGTTCAAGTCTAAGCAATCTTGATAAAAAATAATGAAGAAAAATCTCGAAAAAGATTTCAAATGAACATGAATACCGTTTTGGTGGAGGAGTGGAGTAGTTCATATTGAGGGTGCACTAGTGGTGTTATCTGTTGCATTGATTTGCACATAAAGATAGAGTGATCCAATAAAAAAGTGTGTGTGTGGGTGAGTGTGACGTATGTGAATAAAAACGCTTCCTTTGCCGGTTGCAAAATTAGCTACGAAAGTGAGGTCATTGGTCTACTTGTACTTGACTGTTATCGCCTTACCACTGTGCGCACCGCACTGTGTACAATAACTAAGCTAAGACACAAAAATTACAGTGATGTATACTATTTTGGCCAAGTATACGACATCAAAAATAAGGAAACGCTGTAAAATAACCTCAACAAATGATTTCAAAAGTCGAACAAAAATACGAGATAAAAATTAGGCGTAAACCGCGTGCGGACCACGGACACAGCCCTCAATATCACGGCGATGACACAAGAAAAAAGTACAAGCCAATAACGCCTGCGTGAGCAACTCCTCCTCTAGATGATAAGTAAGTAAGTGAGTAAGTAAATGCAGTAAGTAAGTAAGTAAGAAAGCAAGTAAGTAAGTAAGTAAGTAAGTAAGTAAGTAAGTAAGTAAGTAAGTAAGTAAGTAAGGTAAGTAAGTGAGTAAGTAAGTAAGTAAGTAAGTAACTAAGTAAGTAAGTAACTAAGTAAGTAAGTAGGTAAATAAGTAAGTAGTAAGCAACAATTTGGTTCATCAGAAATGAATCCCTCCTGCACCAATTTTTTTCGCAGTGCAGGAATTGAACTGTTGTCTGGCGAGATGTACTTTGAACGATACGATCTCACTACGTTCGCATGACATTGATCTGCTTTGGGTGGATTCTGTGTAGCCTAGTGGAGGCAAACACACTGTCGATTCTTTTACGAATGTTGCAGTCTATTTAATCTTAGAAGCCCCTTCACCTCCTTTTTCCTACATAACCTGCCTTTATGCCTCACAATACTTAGTGGGATTATTTGCAGAATTTTCATCCACCAATCCCTTTATAAATGTATCCGACACTACCTGCACGTATTCTGACGCCTAATATCCACCTGAAGCCTGCCATTGTTTTCTTTCTAAAAGTGTGCTTATTGGCCATCGCCCTGGTGAACATTTCGTTTTACTTCTAGTTTACTTTTTTGACACACGCTGTGATTTTTCTACGCAGATGTAATTGTTTCCTAATGTGTTCGATGGAACAGGTACACTCCTTCTCGGAGCGAGATGTGTATACAAAAGACGCATTAACTTATTTTTAAAAAACAGCGATTTGGGTCTTTCCGTAATAACTCGGCTCAATGTGGTCCGTTCAAGCTCGACGGTATATATTTTGAATCACTATCGAGAGCTCTTTCTTTTGAGCCTACACATGTCTTACGGTCAAATAAGGCATATAGGGCTTACACATTTGATCATGTTGGCGAGAGGAAAAGTCAAGTAACTTGTGGTTCGCAGAAAATCACTATCTATCGTGAGCTGTCAGGACCTGAGACCATTTCAAACTTGCTCCAGAACACAATTAGCTTTGTTAAAGTTTTTGTGAGAAGAGATTTAGACCAATTGGCTTAGTTTTAAGTCAAAAGCCAGGCCTTCAAAGAGAAAATTGTTCCAAATTAAGCACTTTGCAACCAGCCACGTGCCCTACTTGCGAACACTGATTGGGATCAAGACTAAACTCGATATAAAAAGGTGTTTTTACTTTTCTACGATAAATGTTTTTATATTGTATTATTTTCATCCGCATGATACAGGGTATTTTCAGTGGTCTGGCCCCACGTATAGCTATATTAGTAATACTAGAACAAGATGTCACCAGAAATCACTATGGGCGAGCAATGAGTAAGTTTTCGGAACTTATTTCTTCTCTTCTGGAGATTTCTGGGAGTTTTCGCAGTTCTTCCAAACATACATCAAGGCGCTGGGTAATTGAAGGGCATTCACGGTCGAGATGAAGGAGATTCTCGTTAAATGAAACTTTTATCGATAGCGAATTGCGGCACAGTCGCGGTGCCATTCCGGCAGAATCTAGGGTAGCGCTAGACTCGTAGAACATTCTAAAATTAAGTAAGACTCCTGGGCCAGTAGCTGCTTGTCCAACTCTTTTCACTCTGCTGACCCTTCAACTCTCCATACGATTTCCCTACGCACTCGATGACAGTATACTTCGTTCCCGAGTGAAATTTAATTCTGTTCATCGCGTGCGTCTGCGCGCGTACGCTGCGTCTCTTTCTCCCCACACTTTTTCGCTGTTTCTACCCTCTCTCTGCACAAGCGCACGAGGGAACAGAGTGAATTTGGCTCGGAACCAAAGGATATACTGTGTGAAAAAATCGAAATTCTCATTGCGCATGCGGCGCGAGCGATGCTGCAGCCTCCGTCTACCCTGTGTTCTCTCCGTGTCTCTAACCTCCGCTCCGTGTCACCACGCGTGGTGACAGTTTTTATTTCAGTGACCGTGGCTTGCTATGCTAAAAGTCAAAACTACGATTTTATCGCTCTCGATGATGTTAGGTACTTTGATATGTGTCGACTTAAGCACGTGAGTCATTATTCATAGCTTTTCTCTGTTTCCTAATTTTTCACTTTTAATTTTTGATTTTAATTTAATCTGTGAAATTATATCAATTCTTTAATTTTTTTAATTTTAATTTTAATCTCATTTTTTCCCATTTTTCAATATTAATGTCGACTTTAAAATTTCCACGGAATTTTCCGAACGCAAGACCATTTCCGACGTCAGGTTGGACGCTTTGTCTGCAGCCTCTTGAAACACACCGAACAGGCATTATTGAAGTTTTCGGAGATTTCTTTGAACAGTTTTTCTCCGTTATTTTAGTGTTCTGTGAAGATTTTCCCTACTAATCTCTACTTAGTAGAATTACTCACTTAAAAACATCGAAAACTAGTACAGTTTTTTTTATGTACACTGCCTTCAAAGTCCGTGTCATCCAATGAGGAAGCCGCACACACAGGCTATTAAACGGCGAAATTCACATGGTTCCTACGCGGGCTGGTGCGGAGCGGAGGTCAGAGACAGTGAGAGAGCTGAGGACAGATGGAGGCTCAGGCGTCGCGCTCGTTGCTCGCGCCTCGAATGAAGTGAATTACGACGTTTTATAGAGGGTAGCAATCGTGCGCGGAACCTTCCAGTCAATATGTAGGCACATTCTTCGTTTTTCCGGATGCCACTTTTCCCCCCAAGCAGCGTCGCGGCTTCCTAATTGAATGACACGGGCCCTCTTTGAACAAAATGAGTGTTTTCCATTGTGATCAAGAATGTGCAGCAATTGCCTTTGGCGTTTGCCGTTTGTCGTTTGCCGGCCATTTTTGAGACTTTTTTGCCGTTTGTCGTTTGCCGAAGTTTTTGTTATTTTTCCGGCAAAACACATAAGGAAACTCCACCTATGCTCGCGGGGGTTCACTAGGGGTAATCCGATTATCCGTTGTTCGCTCAACCGTTTTCAGGAGTTTTGAGTTATCTGGGGTGGCGGTGAATCTGTTTAGAAACGCGAGTTAATTCGCAGTAAGTTGGCGGTAGACTGCAGCTAAACGCGAGCTTTTTATTTGAAGATTTTCAGGAAAGGGACCGGGCATTGCTGAAACTACGCTCTCGCATGCCACGTTATGAGACACTAGATAAGCATAGTGTAAAAAAATTTCCCAGAAATAGCTTCCTTCTGTCTTTTCTGGGAAAAAACACTAATTAAAATTTTTTTCCGAAGATTTGTTTTGAACTTTTCACCCTAAGATATGATTTTTGAGATTTTCGTGTAATTGTGTGGAAGACCCCTCCTTTATAACACGTGCCAAATGTGATATCTCAAATCCTCCAAATAAGCGAGATATGTATAAGCGACCACCAGGGGCCCGACCTCCTTCCTGATTTTTGATCTCAATAGCGGCTAGATGGATGGATGATTCTGAACCGAGTCGTCGTTTTTCACTTCCTTCGCGATCTATCTCCTCGTCCTGTTTTGCCTCGTGCCGCTACTGCGAATCGAGAGAAATACAAGCCTGAGACAACTCGTCCACCAAATTTGCTTTCAAAACACAACCATCTTTAAGGAGCCATATCTCCGTTCAAAGGGGGTTTTGAACGATTTCAGGAATACCATTGTTATCAGAGTGCGGCCCTCTCCAAGATAGTAATAGAACCTAGTAAATAATATTCTGGTGCTTTCACATTTCCTGGTCCTTTGACGCGAGCTGACCGAGAAATTGGAACCAGTGTGTGAATGAGGAGAAAGATGGATAGTTCTCGAAAAAGCCCTCCGGAGAACTTTTTCTAAAGCTAACCATCTTTTTCGTCATTCATAATCTATTTCCATTTACTCTGTCAGCTCGCGTTATGTTGCAGATTTGCGCGAACTTGACGCAAGATCACCACAGTTGTATTATGACTCATTTTATTTGAGTTACTCGCAGTCGGTTGTAGTTTTGTCAGAGCGCGGCTACCGATCGCGGAGCAGCAGCGGCCCCATCGCGGAGCCGTGGCTACACAACCGCGGAGCCGCAGAGGCACTACCGCGAAGCCGCAGTGGCACTACCGCGGAGCCACAGCGGCTTTACCGCGGAGCGGCTACGACATTGCCACTGCGACTCCGCGATAGTGCCGCTTCGGTGCCTGTAGAAGCCGATGTAGCGATTTCTTTGATTTCCATGAGGTCCCTCTATGTCTTGTTTTTTGTTCATTTGATGTCTTGAAATGAAACTACTCCCTTGAATTGGAATCACTCGATTGTTGACATAGGTATTGGAAAAAAAGGAAAAAAAGTAGAGCGGCACATGTGAATAACTTTTGACTCTAAAGAATGAGTTTTTTTTTGCCGTTTGCCGTGTGCCGGCCGTTTTTGGGCCTTTCTTGCCGATTGCCGTTTGCCGAAATTTCAAAATCGTTTGCGGCACATCCCTGATTGTGATCAAAACCTGATTCTTACCTAACATTCCTGCTATCTGTCTAAAGTAGAACATATTCTGATTTTTCCCCAATTCCTCCATTTCTTTTTTACTGCGACTTTGTGAGAATGCCCATCAAATTGTCTGTATTTTATTTTCGAAACTCTTCCATAAATTTTGTATGGTCTCTCATGTACTGGAAGAGTATGACTATGTGCTGGTGGTGGACCCAGATATGGGTGTTGTTAACCCGAATAGGTAAGGGTCAGTTGTTTTCCTATCGAATATGCTGATGTCGAATGTTCATTTAGACGAATTGAAGAGTACATCGACGACAGCGTGGATATAACATTCTATGAGAATCTGAAAGACTGGGGTCTTATGCCCGGCACCTATCTGGCAAGGAACTCAGCGCGGACACGCGAGTTTTTACTCGGTAAGATCATGAAGTAGGAATTTATTTTGAATGGCCTCGATATAAGGGGTCGTTTACACTCCTGTTGCCGAGCGGCGCGGCACTGAGCATTTTTGTAAAATTGAGCACGCGGCGCGGCACGATGGATATCATAGGATAGCACGTCTCCGTGCCGCTAGGTTGCAGAAGCCAAAGAAGTTCAAATAAATATATCGTCCTTGACGTTCAATGCGCAGCCGCAATTGTCCGCCAAATCATCGATCGTTAGCCATCACCGCTTCGTTTCCCCGAGCGCCACTTTTCCCGCCAACAAGCGTCGCGGCTCTCTAATTCCATGACATGGACCATATTTGAAGGAAGTAGAATCGCTTAGATCAGATATTCAGGTCTTGGACAGTATGAGAAAAAGGTGCCACCAAACCTACACGATCAATTCAGCGCCGTTATTCATGTAAGTGGTTTTCCTATAACAGCGATCTTTTCTCTTGAGAAAATCGATATACAATTAGGTCCATGGCTTGTTTCCCCAGAAAAAAAAACACGTGGATCACACCAAGCGGCTGACGCGTGCGGCTTAAATTTTCCCTGCGACTGGCGGCATGGCAAGCTGATCAGCTGCGCTCTTCCCTCGGCCTGAATCGATTAGCGGGCCGATGCATGCGACCGCCGCGCCAGCCGCGGATGAGCTTTAAATGTCTTTTCTTGAGGAGTCAAGCCACCTACCTAGCTATACCTTATCAACTCCTTTCACATCCGAAAATTTGCGGGTTTTTTTTCATGGATGGATAGGGCCAGTAGAATAGTCCAGGTCCACAAAATTTTATATTTACTCATTTGTTAGTTTTCTTTCCGTGAGCGGAGGTAAAACCTGCCTTCCGCAGAGAGATTTATTTCAACTTGCAGCGCCTTTGATCTGAAAAATGAAATCGACTGGTCTTACTGTCTTTGATTTTTAAGTTTTTCTAAGCCGAAACGTCCACGGCACACCTCTCAAACCTGGCGCTAGTCCGACGGAATAATACTTCACAAAAATAAAATTTAAAAAAAGCAAAATCTGAGTGAAGGGAAAAATTTCCAAACCTTATTGCGCACACGGATTCTCTCATAGCTAATTGTCTATATTAGCGATTTTTTTATATCAGGGAAATTCGTTTCCGTAACAGATCTGTGATACGAAAAATTCAGAACATGCACAAGTTTTGAGGTTATTTACTCGCATGGAAACTTTTTTTTTAAATTTTCAACACGGAAACCTGTTTTTCTTTGCGTTCCGATCTATAAGGAAAAGTCGCAATTTTTCTCTAATGTGCTCCGGGATTCGGCAAAATATTTTGATTCTTGGGCGAATGGTCTGAAATGGTATACAATGTCTTGTTCAATGAAATTGCACAAAGAAACCCGTAGGAAACTGATCAGATTATGGTCGAATTAGTGGTGAACCTGCTTAATGAATCGATTCCAAGTATCTCAAAACGGGATCTGAAGAAATGGACTAGTGAAAAAGGACGCGATCCTTCAATGAAGGAAAGAGTGGTGGCGAGTTGTTCTGGGAAGAGGGATTACAAAAGGGGCGAATTTATGATTTCGTCATTTGCCGCTAAATCAGGTCACTGACCATGGGTAGTCCATGAAAACGTGCGAAAACCGCAGAAAAAGCAATGTTTCTCCGAAAGAGAATGTCCGCTGACGAGGTCGGCGTGCGTATCAAGCCAACGTAGCAAAGCCATTTTTCGAACCTGTAATCGATTAGCAGGAATGCTGGACGGAAAAAGTATAATACTCTTGGGAGCTGTTTGTAATCGTGACAAGGCTCGTCCGGAAAGCGCCTTCGTGAAGGCCGCTCAATAGGCGCGCCAACCGCGTGAGCGGGCGGTTTATTTTTGGACGGATCATTTTTTAGTTCACGGAATCATGGAACCAGAAATGCGCAACTCGTTGCCAACGTTTCTCGTCGCCGTCCATCCTTGTTTCACGACGCGCTATGGAGAGGATCTATCAGCGATCGCCGTGAGTAGCGGAAGGAGCGTCGTGAAGAGCGCTGTGAATGCCGTGAGTGCCTTGAGGAGCGCAGTGTGTGTAGTGAGGAGTGCCGTGAGTGCCGTGAGGGACGTTGTGGGTGCCGTGAGTAGCGCCGAGAAGATCGCTGTCAAGAGCGCTGTGGATGCTGTGAGGAGCGCCTTGGGTGCCGTGGGGAGCTTTGTGAGTGCTGTAAGGAACGCTGCGCATACCTTGGGAGCGTCGTGAATGTCGCGAGTGTCGTAATCAGCGCCGTGAATGCCGTGAGTAGCGGCATGATTGTCGTGAGGAGCGACGTGTGTGCAGTGAGGAGCAATGTGATCGCCGTGAGGAGCGTCGTTGGTGTAGCGAGTGTCGTAAGCAGCGCCGTGGGTGACGTGAGGAACCCCGTGAATGTGGCGAGAGCGGTAATCAGCGCCGAGTGCCGTGAGGAGCGCCGTGATTGTCGTGAGTGTCGTAAGAAGCGCTATGTGTACCGTGAGGAGTGCAGTGTGTGCAGTGAGGAGCCACGGGGGTACCATTGGCAGCGCCGTGACGGTCGAGAGTGTGGTGAGCAGCAGCGCGAATGCCGCGAAGAGCGCCGTGAATGCCGTGTCATTAGCAGCGCCGTGGGCGCCATGAGGGAAGTCGTAAATGCCGATAGCAGCGCCGAGAACATCGTGAGTGTCGTGAGTAGCACCGCGAATACTGTGAGGAGCGCCTTGGGTGCCGTGAGAAATTGCGTGAGGGCTGTAACGAACGCCGTGATTGCCGTGAAGAGCGTCGCTGGTGTAGCGAGTGTCGTAATCAGCACCGTGGATGCAGTGAGGAGCGACGTGGGTGCCGTGAGGAACGCCATGGATGCCGTGAGTGTCATGAGCAGCCCCGTGGGTGCTGTGAGGAGCGTCATGAATGCCGATAGCAGCGCCGAGAATATCGTGAGTCTCGTCAGCAGCACCGCGAATACCATGAGGAGCGCCTTGGGTGCCGTGAGGAGCTTCGTGAGTGCTGCAAGGAACGCCGTGGGCGCCGTGAGGAGCGTCATTGGTGTAGCGAGTGTCGCCACCAGCGGCGTGGGTGTCGCGAGGAGGACCGTGAATGCCGTGAGTGTCGTAAGCAGCGACGTGGGGGCTGTGAGTAACGTCATGAATGCCGTGAGTGTCATGAGCAGCCCCGTGGGTGCTGTGAGGAACGTCATAAATGCCGATAGCAGCGCCGAGAATATCGTGAGTGTCGTGAGTAGCACCGCGAATACTGTGACGAGCGCCTTGGGTGCCGTGAGGAGTTGCGTGAGTGCTGTAACGAACGCCGTGATTGCCGTGAGGAGCGTCGCTGGTGTAGCGAGTGCCGTAATCAGCACCGCGGATGCAGTGAGGAGCGACGTGGGTGCCGTGAGGAACGCCATGAATGTCGTGAGTGTCATAAGCAGCCCCGTGGGTGCTGTGAGGAACGTCATGAATGCCGACAGCAGCGCCGAGAATATCGTGAGTGTCGTGAGTAGCACCGCGAATACGGTGAGGAGCGCCTTGGGTGCCGTGAGGAGTTGCGTGAGTGCTGTAACGAACGCCGTGATTGCCGTGAGGAGCGTCGCTGGTGTAGCGAGTCTCGCAATCAGCACCGTGGATGCAGTGAGGAGCGACGTGGGTGCTGTGAGGAACGTCATGAATGCCGTTCGCAGCGTCGTGCTGGTGGTGAGTGTGGTGAGCAGCAATGCGAATGCAGTGAGGAGCGCCGTGAATGCCCTGAGGGGCGCTGTGAATGTCGTGGGTCTCGTGAAAAGCGCTGTGAAGAGCACAAGGAGGGAGGCAACGGGAAAAGACGTTGGTGTCGTGAAGCAAAATTTAGTGAAAAAATCTTTCTCTGTCGACTACGGTGCGCTGTCGGTCGTCCTAGTCGTGTGAAATGGAGTGTTCCAGAAGTACCTCGCCGACAACGCGACCATAAACCGGGACAGCTTCTTGAAATGTGAACAAATATATAACACTATGGTACTGAATGCAAGAAACGAACGAGGTATCCATCTGTACGAAGCATGCGTGAGATCGGCTTTCAACCCTGTGGATTGGTATGGCACTATAGGAAACATCAAAATTCTACCTCAGGTCAGTTAAAGTGCCTGCGATTCTCCCTGAAGCAGCCATCAGGGCCGTCAAATGTTTCCACTTCCAGGCAACAGGCTGGTCACGCGACGGCTGGTCAACCAGCAGCATGTGGAGTGCGCATCGGGATTTTATGATGCATTACTGGAAAGACTCTGAGCTGAGAACGTACAGTGAGACTGGTGTCAAGTAAGTGAAGCCAGTCCGAAATCAGACCGTCCGCCTACGCAGTAGGCGTGCGTTTCGAGCGGCTGTTGTGAATGCACCTTTTAGACTTGTGAATCGGTTACTAAGATAGCCCGGCGTATAGCGTATAATATTCCAGCCAGCGGTTTGCATCCGGGGGTAGTCTCTTCAGAAAAATGCCTCCGCGGCGGCTGTTCGACACGCACGCCGACCCCGTCTGCGGACAGTCTCATTCAGAAAGACCTTAGCTGTGCCGTTATTTATCACTGGAACCTCGAAAGTCACAGCTTCTGATTGTCCGGAGACAGGATTCATCAATCATTACATTCCAACTCTAAGGTCAGATTCATACTTCCTGCCTCCTCGCGACCGGCTACGGCTACAGTGTATATCAGGCAAATCGATTTTTAGCTGATATTCATGGTAAAGATTGCGTCGCGTCGCACGTCGCTCGAAGTATGTATGATTCAGGCCTAAGAGGTTGCATCGGAGTATAACCCCCGAATCGTTCAGGACCCATGTCTTATACCCTAGCGAGCCCTGACACCCCGTGTATTATACTTGGGCAAAACCGTTAAAAATTTCGAATATACGAATATTATCGAAAGTTATTTTTTTCGAATTTCATGTTTTCGAATATATTCGGAAATCAAATTTATCGAATTTCAAATTTTCGAATAAACTCGAAAATGGTATTTTTCAAATTTCGAATTTTCGAATATATTTGAAAAACTGATTTTTCGACTTTCAAATTTCGAGTACTGTGCTTATCTGGGTCAAATTCCGGTCTGCAATTGCGTCTCGACACGCTTTGCGGCCGCGCGCTTTCGAGTCGGAATAGCTTCCAGCTCCGCAGCCGCCGATCTGTTGACTCTAGGTGGGTTTTAGAAACTGAGAACTAAACAAAATTGAAGAAAACTGTATAAAAAAGCCATATCGAGTCAAGATTGGCGCTGGAAACCCGACTGATTCGGGCGCGTGCGGCCGCAAAGCGTGTCGAGACGCAATTGCGGACCGGAATTAGACCCAGATAAGCACAGTATATTCAAAAATCAAAATTTTCAAATTTTCGAATATTTTTTTCTATTTTTCGGATAAATTTTGTCGAGTTCACAAATGATAGTCCGATTTTGAAAATTAGAGTTGAACTGTCATTTACTGTGACTATCACTTTGTATGTAGAGATATTCATCGGCCTACCACAATGCGTGACGCCCGGTCCGCCATGGTGGCGACCGTAACAAATTTCTCGTTATTTTCATTATTAATCCGTCTTTAATTTCATTTTGGTCAATAATAATGAATTGCTATCTTCTGCTACTATGATAGTGATCACATGTTCAAATTTTGCTTGCTCGGCAAAGTTAGGACCCATTTTATCCGCTCCGTCGTAGCGTCGCCGCTGGAGTATTCATAGTCTCCGCGTGCGCGTCACGCGCGTTTATCACAGGACGCTTGGCTTTAGGCGAGACTTGACCACCTCTATCCCTTTCCGGGGAAGCGCCATATTGCACCCAAGCGCCGAGACCCTAGCGCCGCTCTCAAGACCTACTACTACGCCACGGCGCGGCCAAGGCAAATTTGCTGCCGCCGAGCTTGCACGACTTCAGGCTGGGGCGGGGAGGGGGAGTCAGGGCTGAACACTCGAGCTTGGAACCCTTACGTCCTTTCGCTTCCACGGAAAATGCCGCTTTTGACCTTCAATGAAGCCAGTGTTTAGGATTACTAGAAATTCAGCCGGAAGTTGACAACTAGCTTCTTTCCACATGAGAATGTTGGCGAAACCGATTCACAATCGGAACTGGTAACGAGACAGCAAAGCGCGGCGAACGCCGCTATAGCGGTAATAACGATCGAGAAAGTTTACTCCGCCACCGCCGCGTTCAATAATATTTTTAGGAGCGCCATTAGACGCGGCAGCAAAGGTCCAAGCGTGTAGGAACCCAAGCGTGTAGGAACCCCTATTGGGGCGTGGAGTGAATAGGCCATGATGATGCATTGATAGTGTGCTTTCGGAGGTTGATCAGGAAAAAAAGAACTTCTAATGAAATTATGTTTGTGCATTTCGATTATTCGAATTTCGAAAATTCGAATATGCTCTTAAAATATTCGAATTTCGATTAGTATTCGAAAGCCCGTTTTCGAAATATTCGAATTTCGAATATTAGTCTAAAGCCCGTTTTCGAAATATTCGAATTTCGAATATTACTCGAAAAACAAAATTTTCGAATTTGGAATTTTGAATGTTTCGAAATTCGAAAAATCATTCGAATCTTTTTCGAATAATATAATTCGGTTCGAAGTATACTGTGTATGTTCGTGAACGAGTCCTGCCTTAAGAATGACTTGGAGATTGAGAGAAAACTGTTAAGCTAGCTTTGGGAGCCAGCTCTACGCGGCACGCTTCCGCCCTCGTTGCTATCGAGTGAGACATCTTCTTGGCAGCAGCCCGCGAGGTATACGCTGCGAAGGTAAGCCTGGTGACTTCGGTTGCGCTGTAGCTCTAGCGACAACTGTGGCCTTGTTCATACCTAAGGGTTAACAAGGGCTCAAATTGCAGCTAGGCCTAAAACAGTTTTTGAATAGCCTTTATGGGGGTTTCCCGGAAAAGGCGCAATGCAATGGGCAGAATTGGTCGCTCATAACGGTATTGTGAAATGGAAATCGCAGTAATCCTGCGTACCTTCCGAATATAAGCATTCAGAATCTTACATGTAAATGTTTTTGTATGAGATTGAATCAGATTTCGTATAAAAAATATGAAATCTCTGGAACTGATGCTTCTCAGCAATCAACTGCCGCTCGTAGCTAGTCAAGAGCTCCATAGTGATAGTGGGTCTGCCCAACACTAGCATGTTATCTGTGATTGACCTGAATATCAGTCTTCCAGTGTGGAACCTCACTCAATCGCGACTTGGTATAATCCTCTAGCCGGACCTATCGATATTTCGCTATGCAATGAAGGGTGAGTAAAATGTTACTGCGATTTTTTCCTAGCCATTCTATAATAGTTTGTATCTTCCGTTTGCGGTATCATTCGATCAAAACCATCATCTCTTCGTTTCATCGCGTGCCACTTCCCTACCCGAACGGCTTAGGCCTTCACTATATTCTAACGAAGGCCGAACTGAACCATCCTCTCCCTGCCCTAGTGATCCTGCGCCGTCCTGCGCCACCTCTGGTGTGCCGGCTGCATGCCAATCGGTTAAACAGGCGTTATTGCAAATCGGTGGTTTTCTCCCTCGGGTCCGACACCAGTACCGACTGAATTGTCAGTCTCGAGAGATCCAATCCACAGACTCTGTGAAGATAACATAACTGAATGTTATAGTTGCCCCGGCTAGCTGTATACTGTAAAAAGGGAATAACAACGATAATACCAAATAACGCGTATTTACACACTTGGGCCACCAGCTTGAACTCCCTGGACTAATCAACACATAGACCGACTGTGTTATATGTATTGCGAAATATACCACCCTCTTGTATACACACCAGAACACAAGCTAATTCAAATTAGTTTACACTACAAAATTATGTAGAGATCTTGGAAAACAGGAGTAGAAATAAGGAACAAATATTACAAAAAAGATAAGCACCACCCAATTATGCATCACGATCAATAACCCAGGCCAAGGTCGTAGACCTGTTCCTTGTAGATGCTCTTCGCCAGCCAGCTGCATTGCAGGTGAAGTAGTGATGTGCTAAAAGCCAGAGGCCCCGAAACGAAGCACAGCAACGGTGAGGGATAAAGAAGCAGCACGGAGCTGCAGAAGAGAAGATCACGCTTGGTCGCGGCAGGGGCGAAGATTGGTGACTCAGACTGCGCCGCCCGAGCCAGTCCGACGGCGTCTACCGTGCTTCGGCATTCGTTGCGGGACCGACCGCGCCTAGGTCTCCTTGAAGAGAGATAGCATCGCGCTTTCGGGACAGGCGAACTCAAATGCGCTGTGACCGGTTCAATCCGGCCACAGAAAGGAGACTTTCGACTTGTTGATCAAATGTACAGCTCCCAGCGGCGTGGCTCCCAGCTGTAAGGCGTGACGCAGCGGTGAGAGGACAGCCACGCAGGTGTGAGTCGTGCATTCGATCAACAAGCCGAAGTTCTCCACCTCAGTAAGCAAAGCATTGCATGCGTATCGACCGGGCGGCTACAGAGGTATCAGGACTAACCAGGCGGGCACAGTTTGGCAACATCAGAGACTTTCCGACCTGAAAGAGCGTTGTATTACATGTGTATCGACCGGGCTGGCTACAGTCGAGATCATTGATCTGCTGCCTTGATTTATGATTTCTTAGCATGGCAGGTTCTGCATTTGAAGATTGTCGGCAATCCTCACATTGAGCCCACGATCTGTTTCAGCAATACGACATGGGAATACGATCCGAATTTGATCGCCGATCCACAGACGATTGACAGCCTTCTAAAACGGACCGTATCGATGTTTGAGACAAGCCGAAAGTCTGCGATTCAGCGTATGGGTTTCCAGGTCTCGCCTTCATGAAAAAAATTGCAAAATTGTGATGTTCATCAGGCGTTTGTGACTATCTGTATACGATTTTGTTGTTAATGTGCTCAGTATTATTGCGTTCAACTATAATTTCCTTCATGTGTGATACTTGTGTGAAGTTTCATCTGACTTTGTGATGCGCTCATCTTCTGAAGGAGCTTTTCTTCTTTATAACAATCTCTGAAAACGTTCCTGCTAACAAGGTGTTACTATGAGGGCGGCAACCTGCTCCACAGTGATCGTTTCACAGAAGGTGCTGCTGGCAGAGCAGGTAATCTATAGACAAAATGTAGAAACCAAAACTCTAGTTCGTTATTTGAATCACCGAACAACGATCAACTTCAGCGACAAATCTTCGCCCAAGGTCAACAAAGCCTTCTATCCCTCTGGTAAATTGGTTCAGACATACTTGGAAAGATGTGAGCACTGACTTGAACATCGGCTGACTAACGCAAGTCATTCTAGAGCCCTCAAAGCACGCACTAAGGGAGCCTTTGCCATTCTGAATGGAAGTCGAATGTAGGGTGCATCCCATAAGGATATATCAACGCGGCGAACTTCATCCTTTCTATCCTTTTATTACGTAACAAAATGAATGATTGAATGGATGGATGGATGAATGAATGAATGAATGAATGAATGAATGAATGAATGAATGAAGAACAAATATTGAATGCCTCACCTTCCACAAACGTTGGGAGTATAAGACTGGCCGGGACAGGGGCTCTCTACACACCGAGGGAGTTGTTCCGCCTTTTGCGGCTCTAATTTTACTCGGGACCACTTCGCTCGCGTTGAGTGGCGTGACGTTTCAAACTGCAAAAACGGGACAAATCCTCCCTTGGTGTGTAGAGAGCCCCTGTCCCGACTGGCCTAAAAATCATTAAAACTAACACGTTGCGTGCATGGCACGAGTTCGGTTCCTCTACAGACACCTCGTCCTACAGTACACCCCCCCTTATTCAATCCTACGCGAGAAATGTATTTCAAGGCTTACGCTTTTAAATTTTTCTTAGCCGTCTTCTTCCATCAGTATTCTTACCAAACAGGAACCAAAACTTTGGTAAGGTCCCCGGAGCCAACTTCATCATTGAGGCCTTAGAATATCCCACACAAGAGAGGTCTCGCCTTACAGTGACTTGGGTCACCCACAGACCTGCTTCACTTACGCGTCGTTCATCCCAAATGTTTCGGCTCTGACAATGGCCATTAGGGGTCAGCACAGCCATAATCTCAGCAGCGTTGTTATTGATCTGATGTAGAGGTAGTAATTGCTTCTTATAATCCTCATATAGAGTGTCTTCGGTGTTCAGCTTGCTGCCGCACATACATCCACACGCGCTATATATTTGACCAAATAATTTATTTTCAGTTTATCAACTTTTTGAGTCTTCCCAATCTTCTTGAAATTGTGGGCGTTTGCGTCCGACTATACAAAAATTGGAATTCAGGCATTTATAGAAAGACTTGAGAGCAAAGTTTTGTACGAAACCAAAGGAACGTCTCAGTGTATGCCGCTCCCTGGCATTGAAACAGCCATGCAAGGCGATATGGACCAGCAGGAGCTATGTATGTATGGAGTCTTCCCTCCTTCATGGGTGTTAATTACCATTGAGCGTTGCCTGGGTCATTCCCAATGTCTTCGTGACAAATGAGGACATCGCTCGGCTGCCGGGCCGGCACTCCACTGCTGGCCACCAGGACATATCCACTTGCTGGTTGGAGAGACTAACATTTTAGCCAGCCGGTAGGTGTTAAACCTTTACGCACATGCATACATAATCTTGGAAAGGTAAAAGGTATAAGTTGAAGATATCTTGCGCAAAGTAAACAATACTCCACTTTGATATCGTTGACTTAAACATCGACCCTTTGCTACCATACAAAAAAGTAACGAAAAGGACCCTTGAAAGCCTTAACCATCAGAAACCTCAGTTCCACAAATTTGAAAAAATGTGTATGTTTGGTGGAAAGGACACCTAGCAGTGAAATCGTGTAATACGAACGCGATTCGAAGCGACGCGAACTTCGGATTGCGGTAGCGCCATGAGGACGCATTATTGTGTGGGAACTTTCGAAACCCGTTTGAAACCACGAAAACCATTTTGAAAAAATCGGCAAGCGGAACTCGACAAAGGTCGTCCGAAAATGGCCGGCAGACGACAATCGGCCATCAACAAAGGGCAAAATGAAACCTCGTAGAGATAACGATACAACTGCTCGAAAAGTAACAGTAAAAACAATAATTTTTTCAAGCACATTTCTTATCACAATAACAGGATAAGAAATGATCTTTCGACAACACCACAAGAACTTGAATTTCTAAGTACAATACCTGAAATGAAAAACAGCACCGGAATGAGCAATCCATTGAAAACTGGTTATAAGAATATTGTGGTTAAATGCAGGGTTCGCGATAAAAACGACTTCTGAGCTGTCTTCATAAGAATGAAGATTTGGTCATCAAAAAAATGAAAATAAGTGAAAACCCCGGAAACTTGCGAGGAAAACGTTCAGAAAGAAGATATGACGGCTAATTGCCGGTGTCGGCCGGCCCCCTAATTAACGAGAGTTTCATTAATGCTTGCTTATCCGCCTTTTATTCTGCTGAGAAGCCAGTAGTCTCCAGAAATGCTCAGACATTACTTAAGAAGCAAAATATAAGTTGACAAAGCAGGCTTTTACACAAATCTCGATATTCGGAGGCGGGAGGACACCAAGCAGCAACTTGTTCCTGAGAGTTTTTTCTCCAATTTTTTACTTATTTTCACTTTTGTGATGGCCATATCTACCTTTTCATGAGGATAGCAGAACGACCGTTTTTATCGCAAACCCTGCGTTTAAGGTAAGGAATTCTTCGAGGTTCTCTGGCAGTAACCTTCTTCGTAGGTCCGGAGCGATAACTCCATAACTACTGAATAGACGCTTGCTTATTCAGCTGAAGCACAGATATCGATTATTTAGCTGAAGCAGACAGATATCGAGTAGCAAGTTGTTTCTGCAAGTGATATCTCGTGGTTACATATATTTAAAGTACGCAAAGGTTCTGTTCAAAAGACGCGAGAGCTGGGTCATCACTTGTCATTACAGCGCGGATTGCTCACTATGCGTTTTGCGTTCAAATCGCGACGGTTCTTTTCTATTACGCACTTTTCGCCGAGTTTCGTCGAAAAGTGAGAGTAAAAATGGCAAACGACACTCGACAAAATACGTTCAAAAACGGCCGGCAAACGACAATTGCCGCACATCCGTAGTTGGAACGGCAGTTCTTCTCTGAGCTGTATCGTGTGTCGTGTTATTATTGCTTCGTTAACAAAATGGTTTTATAATCGCATAGTTGTGGCTTCTTTTGGTTTTTTCTCCCTTCTGATTCGTTAGGATAACTATCACTAAAAGCACTCAAAACAGATTTTCGACTCCTGCTCACGGATGGCGCGCTAGTCCTTGGTGTGAAGCTGATCCTGTACCATCCCCAGGGTTACCCCACCACGTATAACCACCACATAATTTCCTAGCATCCTCATTTCACTCGGCCATCCTTGACGATGGTGGCAGCACACGGCCGTATCCATGGCCATTTGGGGAAAATGTATGGCTGGATAGCTGCCACTGCAGCAATCACGACATGGCCGAGCGGCGGCGGCCAAACAGGAGCACCACGATGAGATGGACGGACGGACGGATGGCATATGGCGAAAATGGTTCTCACGCACACACACATATATACACGCACGCACATATCGCTCTGAGTGGCTCCGAGAGCCTAAGTGCCTCCTCCTGCCTAGCTGGTTGGACGCTGCCTCGTTCACTCTTCGACTCCCGTCTCGTGTTGAATATGCTAGCTCCCTTGTTGTGCCGTTGGTTTTGTGGTTTCTGACTTGTTCGTAAAGGATACATTTCAGGATTTGTCTTGGATGAGAATGATGCCTTATCGTGGATTCCTCCCATCTTTTTGAACAGTCTGTAGCAGGTGACTCTAAACAGATATGACATGATCTTTGGCTTTTTTTTCGATTTGTTCACTGCGAAACCCTCCGAAAATGATTAGCGAGAGTTAGAACTAGGCCATTTTTAGGCCATATTGTCCACTGAGGCAGTAACCCAGATTGCAGCTTTGAACTATGCGGGTCTCTCTAGTCGTGGCGTTTCGCCCACCCGTGTCAGCAATCACCTTCGAAACACGGCTCACAACCGTTCTGCATTAGTAGCAGGTCACCTACGGTCGATCGTACAATCTCCATTTGTACTGTAACCACTCCTTTTGATTGGGGCTACTGTTCAGTGAGGGCTAATTTACAGAGTCCGCCATTCTGCGTTTTAGAGCCGCATCTGCGACCCATAGCTTTTAGATGGAAGATTCTAAAACGGAGCGCATTTTTCGGCTTTGCTTTTTTGATTGGGAATTTGACACAGAGGTAAACACCAAACGAGTGAACGCGCCCAAGTCTTCGGAAATTTTCGAACCCTGAAGTGGTTCTTAGATATTGTCAAGGGTCTATAAAGGGCTTTCAGCATTGTTTACCAATGCGTCTATAGAGTTTGTTAGAGAAGTTTCTAACATTCTTAAAGTTTTTGGTTGAAAATTAGAACTTTCCGGGGGAGACTAAAAATTTAGCCCTCGGTGCTCCATTCCAGGGAATGCTGTGGATTTGAAACGAGAACAAAGCATAAAATCACATAAAATACGGAAAGTAAGCAGAGCAACGAGTCCCGCAGACAAAAATTCCTTCATCACACGGCGCATACGCAGCAGCATCTGTACCCGCAGTCGCTGTTTCGCAAGACCCACCCAGAAAATTAATGCATAATGCGACTAATTACTCATACCTACCTACTTACATACTATGTAATTTACCTACCTACTTTCTTACCTACTTACTTTAATTACTTACTTACTCACTTGCCTTGCGCACTTGCCTTGCGCGCGCTTACTTACTTGCCTTGCTTGCGCACTTGCCCCTTACCTACCTACCTACTTACCTACTTACTTATTTACTTACTTGGCCGGCTTCCCCTTCAGGCGATCAGTCTGCGTCTTCGCCGAGGTGTGCCGCACTGGTAGTCAGTCTTGTCCATTTGTCACCGTCTTCAGCCACATTTCGAACACAATCCATCCATTGGTCGCTATACCACTTCTTGCGAAATGAACATCGCGCCTGGATTGCCCTCCAACACGGAGTGATTCCGAATCCCTCCTTCAACACAACCGTGCAGAACTTTCGTCTACGCCCTGGTGGCCGTTTCCAGTCAGGACTCGAAAGCATCATTAGAGCGTGTTGAACAGACGATTACTTTACACAGAAAAACACATGATATACAAAAAAGTAAGGAGAATAATGGGTTGAGTCGACAAAAATTTCATCAACAGCCGTCGCAACTATGGGAGCGTCTGCGCTTGCGGTCGCTGCTTTGCAAAACCCGCCCAGTGAATCACTGGTTACGGCGATCAGAAATTTCACTACGGAAGGCGTTGCGACCCAAATCCAATCCAAACAAGCGACGCAGCTCATGAAGCCTCAAGCAATGCTTCCCAAGAGAAGCTAAATCACCAACCCTGTGATTCTCAAACCTAGTCATCTCCAACGATGGGCTATCAAGCAAGCAAGCTACACCCGGGCAAGAACTTTCTAATCGTTCCCTCTTGCCTTGATTTAATTAACTCCTTATGCGGTTATTCGTCACAATCGGTCATTGCTGTCATGATAGGGTCAACTACTCCCTCGTATGAGGGTACATCATTTCTACAGGGTTAATGCGGTTCCTATCCAGCCTAGTTGGGTATCCTCCTTCCTGTGGCTAAGCCGGTCCCTCATTTGCGATTACGTGCTACACTATAACATTGAAGCCTCCCCATTTTTCAGGCTCCCCCAGCCCCACATTGTGACTGACACCAACGAAGACGACATACGACTGCGGCGGCGGCGGCCCAGCGACCAGAGGAGTTGTCTAGGCGCTCTCTCTGTGAGCGGTGCGAGTGTGTGTGTGAGTGTGAGTGTGCGTGGCCATTGTTCGGCCTGGTTTATTCATACATCGCGGTGTGGTGCAGTTTGTCCCCCACCCCTCCGCCGTCGCCACCGTCGTCGTCGTCGCGGTTTTCCCTTCCCTCCTCCTCTCCCCTCGTCCGTCCGTCAGCCGTTGTCGTGGTCGCCGACGTTTTCGTGCCCGCATGCCCAAGCCATTTTGCCATCCTCTCCCCCGTCCCCGTCGCCGTTCAAGTCGTCTCCGTTTTCATCATTGATGATTGCTCTTTCAGAGCTCAACATACTCACTGATGAGTCACTGGGCTGGATAACTTTGATCTTCCCGCTTACATGTCGCTTTTCCATTGCGAAACTTAGCGCCGTCATTGGACAAGATTCTGTTGCAGAAATGACACATTTTGGAATATTCATCAAAATTCTATTTGTTGCATAGTTTTTTTTCTGGTGTCGTACTTTTTCCGAGAGACGTGCACCCACAAAATCACTCACATGAATACGGCATTACGCTGTTCGAGGAGACATTGCACTTTTCACAAAAAAAAGTTTATGAGGTTGTAGCGACAACTCTTTAAAAGTGGCTGCGGTCAGAATTCCATAGAAATAAATGTAGTGTGCTTCAACTTGATAACCAACTTAATATTACTAATGTATGTCTTTTATGAAATAAGAACCAACTCCATCATAAAAATAACTCCAAAACACCCAGAGGCGAAAATCTCGCAGGATAAGATTTTCAGGATTTGGTGTGTTGTGAGATTTGCACAACACTAAATCATTGGTCCTCCTTGAAAAAGTCGCCACGAGAGTGTCTAATTGGTCCCTTCCTACTCAGGTGATTTTCCGCCCTGAGCCGCCTAACAGTTCGATTCTTTCTCCCAGTGTACGGGTCGGCTTCTGTGGTTGTCCGGGCTTCTCCAGCAAAGGTTGTGGTCCTAGTCTAGCAGTGGCGGAGCGGATTTACTAAAGTCCGCTTTTCGGATACAAGCTTTTTTCAGGTATTTTGGAAATGCTATATTATGGGGCAGTCCCCGATTACTAGCAAGGGATCGGATTTTGGGAAATTATCTGACCGAATGATCTAGGTGGATATCCGTTCCAAAAAGTGATTCATTGTATATATGGACCTTAGAGGAGAGTTTTTTTTTTCAAAGTGAGCTATTTAAATGTCGAATTTTTTGACAATTATGGGATATTTTCGTATCACCTTCACTCGAAAATCTGAAATTAATGTGTTCTCCCAATACGCATGGTCTTTTTGAAATTTCGTAGTGAATTCATTTTTTTGAAGTTCTTGATCCGGAATCTTTTCAGACAAGTTCGAAAAAGTGTTCTCTATTCGATCCGCATGAGTAACTAAGCAAATTTTTGAATACTTATTCGACTTTTCCAGAATATAGTCGGATTCTCAGTCTTTGGATACTGTTCGCATTTGCTTGATTACCAGCTTTTTTTAATAAAAATAAAAAATAGTGGAATTAAACTCGCCTAATGTTCGACAAAATTACAGTCTTTAACTATGCTATTGAAACAATTTTCAAAAAATTCCGAATGAAGCAGTTAATCGAAAAGGAGGAAATTTAAAGTCCCAGTGGAGCCAAAATCAAGAGAAATGGTAATTCTTCCGCCGCCTGAAGACAGCTACAAAATTGAAAAAATCTGATTTTTTCGAAATAATCTTCTGTGCTAGGTAACCGAACAAATTACTTATGCGAAAACCCAAAAGGATTAGCTTTGATTTGAGTCAAATCGAAAAAAACACGAATTTCATAGCCCCGTTCGTATCAAATATTTGAAGAAGCGAAGAATTTCAATTCTCGGATGAACGAAAAATCGAAAGGTTTACTACTTGAATAAGTCGTACTCCCAAATGAACCCACTCTTTGAGAAGCCGACAATTTAAACTGACATTTTCGAGTAACAGGATAAACGGAAAGTACAACAAAGTTCAAATTCCCCTACAAATCGAGGATTCGAAAAGCCAAAAATGAACTTTTCGACCGTATCAAATATTCGAAAAACTTATTGTTACGATTTTTCGAGGAAAACGAAAAAAACGAATTTTTGATTTCGTGGAATATTTAAGAAAACGATGAATTTCGATCTTCGATTAGACCGAAAATTTGGTGAAGAGAGCAATTTTAACTCCCAACTGTAACGACGTATCGAAAAAGCGAAGTATTACCTATTTCGATCGCCAAAATAAGAAGAAAATACGAGAAAAGGAAGAATTTGAATTCCCTAACGATTCGGGTATTCGAATTCACGAAAGAGTCGAATATTCGAAAAAACGACTGTCCTGTATGTACGAATAAGTCGAATACTTTCACTATTACATTGAGACGGAATTTTTTCGAATCCCAGGATGAATCGAATTTTCGAAAATTCTAATGATTTAAATTTTCGGGAAAAAAAGAATAAATGCTGAAAAATCCGAATTTTGGATGGGTCAAATTTTCGCATACCTAAAAATTCGATTTTTTCGTATATTTTTTCAATAACTCGAAGTCCAAATAATGCGCAGTTTACTAGGGAACGTTTTTTGGTAAAATTGGCCATCCCGAATGTAATGTACTGGTCTTGCACCATTTTTGGATGAGTCCGAATATGCCCTTCGCAGCTGCGTAGAGTCACTTTGAAAAAAATTATTAGCACTTTCCAACTATTCCTCCGTTCAGTGATGGGAAAATTGGCTTTCTCCCAAACTTGGCCCAGGGGGTTGTTTTGGTCACTGAACACGTTTATGAGGTCCGTGTTTGGATTTTCGAAATAGTACTCCGCGTTTTGAAAGGTACAATATGTACGGAAATCAGTGGAAAAACGCCTACAACTTTGTTCAATGCTATCAAAGGCAGCTCGGATTGGCATATTCGGCTTCTAAATTCGAAAATGGTCTTAGGAATGTACAATTCATTTGGAATGGCTACTTTGCTTACTAGTAGTTTCCTTGTCAGAAATGTCAGATATGGTCCATTTTTTCGGAATTCTCATTTCATCGCCAGGTGGCTGGCTGATCCTTTTTTGACATTCTGGCCATGTCAAAAGTGCCAGATCCATTAAAACTTGCCCCCCAGTAAACAATGTAGGGCAACAGCAAAAACAGCATTATCCGCCGCTGTGGCCACGGAGACGACGACTGGCCAACCAGCCGGCCCATCCATCCATCCCGGCCGGCAGCAGCAGCCAGTCAGCCAACAACCCACACACACACACAAAACACATCGGTCGTCCTGATATCGCTGACCTTTCGCGTTTCGTAGAGCTCTGGTCATTGATTGCTGTTCACACGACACACACACTGACGGAGGGATAGACATATTCACTGTCCGTTGAGGCGATCCGCCGCCGCCAGTCAGCCTCCTCATCGTCCTCAGCCTCCTCTCAGCCTCCTCTCAATCCTCGGTCGCACTCGCACATACACCGCCACCGCCGTCATCGTTGTCGTGGTTGGTTGGTTGTGATGGTGGTGGTGTGGCCCATTTGGTTTTCCTCTTCCCCGTCCGTCCCGTTCAGTCATCACCCGTCCGTCAGTCGCCGATGGCGCGGCGGCGTCTCCCTCGATATCTTCTCTGCTCCTATCCAAGTTGTCGTTTTTTTCATAATTTTATTCCAGTTTTCGTGTTTTTAATTGGATTTCCACTTTCTATGCATAGTTTATTTCTTCTCGTCCATTTACTTTGCTTTTTCATTGCTTTTGAACAGTTTTTTTCAAGCTATCAACAGACCCTCATGGAACCAGGGATGAGAGGAGGTCCGCGTTCCGAAACCCGCAAGTTCGCGCATTTTTTGGCATTCCCCGCAAGAAGTGCAGCGGAACGCGAAAATGTTGGGTCATCAGGGACGGTAAAACAGATTATTTCTGATTTTTCCGCGATTCTCGTTCCCAAAACCGCATTTCCAGACGTTTCGCGCCCATATTTCAGAAACTTGAGAAAAAAATGTGTCGAAACTCGAAAACCGGTTTCTTAAACTTCATATTTTTATTCTGCTCATCTATACATGGAACCAATCGGTACAGATGTTTTCGTTGTTTGCTACAATATTCTCGTGGTGTGTTGATTTAATTTTTTTGTGTACTAGCTTCATTCTCTTGATATTTCGCCCTCATGCTTTCAAAATGATGCCTAATATGCTTTTCTGGGCTAAATTCCGGTCCGCAATTGCGTCAAGACACGCTTCGCTGCTGCACGCACTCGAGTCGGTCGAGTTTCCAGCGCCAAAGTTGACTCGATGTGGCTTGTTTATACAGTTTTTCCAATTTTTTTTAGTTCCCAGTTTCCGAAACCAACCTAGAGTCAACAGATCAGCGGCTGTGGCGCTGGAAACTCTTCCGACTCGGGAGCGTGCGGCCGCAAAGCGTGTCGAGACGCGTTTGCGGACCGCAATTCGGCCCAGAGAAGCATAGCACATCTACTATGGATTACTAAGTAGACAGTACGTCAGGACCTATTTGCACGTTTTTCTGTGCGCATTCATTGCAATGAAGGTTGTATTATAGCGGCATTTTCGCGGTAAATTCGCGACAGACTTCCCACTAATTTCTCGCCGTTTTCGTGGTAAACTCCCGGAGCTTTTCCAGGACGCTCTCATTGTAATAATTGCTGTGTTATCGTGGCGATTTTGCGGTGAATTCGCGGCAGGTTTCTCACGAATTCTGCTTCGTCTTGCGGTGCTTTCCCGGTGATTGTCCAGGACTTTCTCAATACAGTGATGGCTGTGTTATCGCGGTATTTTCTCTGTAAATTCGCGGCAGACTACTCGCTAGTTTCGCGTCACTTTTGCGGTGATTTCCGGTGCTTTTCCAGGGCGCCATCATTACACTTTTTACGGTAATTTCCACGTGCTTCTCCGGGGGCGCTCTCACTCTAATAATGGCTGTGTTATCGCGGTGAATTCGCGGCAAACTTCTCCCTGATTTCGGATCTTTTTTGTGGTAATTTCCCGTTGCTTTCCCTGGGCGCTCTCACTGCAAAATGGCTCTATTATCGCGGTGTTTTCGCGGTAAAATCGCGGCAGGCCTCTCACAAGTTTTGCATCGTTTTGTGGTACATTCTCGGTGTTTTTTAAACGCTTTCTGTGCAATGATAGCTGTTTTATCGCGATAAATTCGCTGCGGACTTCTCACCAATGTCGCGTCATTTTTTTTTGGTCATTTCCGGTGTTTTTCTAGTATACTTTCAATGCAATGATGTCTGTATTATCGCGGTATTCTCGCGGTAAATTCGCGACATTCTTGCAGTCAAATCGCGTCAGACATTTCTCTTTGATTTCGTGCTATTTCTCCCGTATTTCCGCGTATAACTGTAGTTATGAGCCCGGTGTGCGGCGTATTTTCTGTGAATTCCAGTCAATTTTTTTAGAACCGGGCCGGCCATGAAGTTTAGTTGTATGCATGTGACCAACCAATAACCGTAGCTGCTATTTATCGTGGAGTTTATTCCTTTTCAACCAAATCTCGAATTGTAACGTTCTTTTCGGAACGAAAATCTGGTCCGCAGTCGCGTACAGCCGCTGTTGCAGCACGCAACTGTAAAATATTCGTGCCAGGACCTCGTGGTCACAGCATGATTCTGCATACCGTGCTGGTTACGACAGCGGCAGTCTGCAACTTCGGACCGAAATTTTACTCCGATAAAGGCATTTCATCATAGCTTATAGGCCACCCATGCTGTTTACTTTTCTTCAAGTCGTTCCTAATTTGATATCCGGTGGACCGCCCATGAAGTTTATTCTGTTCCAACTCGTCCCAGCGGCCAATGTCATGCGCATCACCCTTGTAGTTCGCCACCCATTTAAATTATTAGTTTCTTAACCATACTCGGATCTGGGAAATTGAAAAATTATCCATAATTTTTAAATGACCGTATTCAAGTTTCACTTTCTACCTTTTTTTTTCTTTATTTTCATTATATTCTTCAGCATTGCTAATATGTAGATGATTCCTGACCTATTGAATGTGCCTGTCCGCGTTTTATTCTCCCGCCGTTTCTGACATTTGAATTGTCCTGGTAGCCGGCCATTTGCACTATGAAGTGTTGTAAATTGCATTTGACAATGCAGAAGCATCGCCTATTCAAAAGTTTTTTATGCAGTTTCCGCTACGACTATTAAAAATTTCGGATTAGACCAGAGATCAGCCGCGGCGACCTGCGAAGGTCATTTTGCTGAATGTCTAGGCGCTAACTTGATTAGAAAAAAGACCTTCATTCCATAGCTATGTCACACTAAAGGCAGCTGAATAGTCGAGCGGCTCGCCACGTTTAAAGATAGAGGGCGGCTACGCAGCTTCGTTCCTGCCCATTGCGGCGCGACTTTTGGCGCCAGACTATGCATATGCCTTTAGGTTGTTCGGTCCTTGAAGGAAAGAAAATCCCTGAACCTACGACATGGAAACCACCGTAACCAATCTCTCTCACTTTTATTTTGTATTGTTCATAGGAATTGTATCTACATATCCATCTCTAAGGCTACGTTTATACTAGCACGACCGGCGACGCGACACAGTGAACCCTAGAGTTTCACTCGCTCAGGGCGTGCAGTAGGTGGTACCATTCAAAAACCAAAAACCGCTTCCGTTATACAGTGACGCTATACGAGTTCCTCGTGTCGCCTCAAAACTCGCTCCACCATGAGTGAAAACCTCTTGTAATAAGAAATCTGCCAGCCATATAGTAATAAGTAAGAAATCCCTAGCGAACGCTGTAAAATGTCTCCATAAAGCTATGAAGGGAAAAACCGGTTATGGCCGACTACATGGTTTATTGCTTTAGTACCCTTAGGGTTATTCATCTGTAAAGGTAGCTGTTTTTCCATTTTTGGCTGCGACAAGAAACTTTTGAGTTATTCTAATTTTGCCTAAATCTAAGGTTGCTGGCAGGTTTAGTCATTATGTTCCGGTTAAGCGGACCTAGGTCTAGGCGGTGACCCTTGCTAGAGGAGTCTTTTATCTTGTTTATGACTGCATCGACTAGCTGAGACTGACTCGGCAGGTGGCCGCGCCACCGATTTTCTCGAAGGTGGTCGCCACCCCGGTCTTATTGTTTCTTCAGTGGCGCTTCAATCAATATACTCCTTATCTTGGTTTTTACCCGGATGTTGATTTGATTGATTTTTTTCAAGCACCGGATATCTTTTCTC
The DNA here is from genome assembly GCA_029168955.1 of Aplectana chamaeleonis. Taxonomy (NCBI): domain Eukaryota; kingdom Metazoa; phylum Nematoda; class Chromadorea; order Rhabditida; family Cosmocercidae; genus Aplectana; species Aplectana chamaeleonis. The sequence continues at coordinate 36,989 of JAPDOI010001649.1, forward strand.
GTTAACTTAAAGTTTGTTTCTGTCTCCATTTCTATGTATTTGGCGAGGTGTTGAAAGCCAGGAATATACGAGATCTCAATTTGCTCTCATAATGATGCTCAGACATTTACTGATTTTTGTTAGTGGCGAATTTGAATTTTTGTGGACTTTCACAGTCAGAGCTTCCAGAAATCTCTAATGAAACCCCTGTGAATTACCTAGCAGCCGAACCTCTCGTTTGTGGTTTAATATCATTTTAAAATTATTTCAGACATTTTATAAGCAATTATTACTTTGTTTTCAATTTTTTTGTTGGAAAATGTGATCAATAGAATCACATATCAATGTGATTTATTTCTGTTTTTTCAAGGCTTGTATTGTATACGCCCGTTTCTTATTTGTTTCTTCTAAAATGTAGATGTGTATTTTGCAAAGTAGTTCATGATCTTTTTTTATTATTTCAATAAATTATCACGCTTCTCGAAATTGTCCACTTTGGTTAATTTTATTTTTTTAAATAATTTGATCTCTTCAATTATTCGCTAGCCGAACCTCTTATGGTTTGTAAATTTGTAATAAGATTTTTAAAATAAGTGAAGTGATCGTATTTAATTTGGTTATTTTTCTAAAAAATTTTCATTACAATTTTTTTGTGACATACCTATTTTTTTTAATTTACCTATTCTACCTATTTTTTAATTTACCTATTTTTCGTTCGTCTAAATGATCTATTTGTGTATGGTCTTCGTTTTAATTTGTGCTTATTTTTTTTTAAATTTTTGATATGTTGAATAACACACTTTTTAATTAATCAATTGATGTATGTTTTCGGGAAGAACGGTGAAATGTAATCTCTATGTAAATTGTTCGTCTCTATCTTTGGACAGTTCATATAGCTAACTTTTTAAATAGGAATAACGTAGCTCCCAAGTATTGGAAATGTTTTTAAAATTTGCAAATAATAAATAAAAAAAATATGGAAAAATGAAGATCATGAAGGTTGAGATTGAGAAATAAATGATCATTATAAAAAATGAAGATAAAAATATTTGGGATTAAAAATTAAATAGATTGCAAGTTTTTCAGAAATATCTAAATAACAATTTTTTTGAATTAGGAAAAGTGAATGTTTGTCGATCAGAGGTTTTTCTTATAATATTCAGTTAGGTTACATAATTAGATTTTATTTTACATATATTTGGTTTTTTTTTCTTTTTTCAGTTTGGACTCATACTCCGTTTCTGTATGGAGTGAGAGAAATGAAGAATTAAATTTAAAAACTGTTCTGAAATAGACCTGAAAATGAGAAATAATAGTTTTAAAACACCCCAAGTTGGAAAACTGGATTAGTAATACAAAATGCAAGTATGGGAAAAGTCAGTTCATGAAAATTTTGAAACTAAAAAAAGATGAGAAATCGATTGGTTTCTATTTTTCTATGCAATTTCGTATATAAATTAATATTACCATACTTAGCAGTCTAAGGTAGGGTTAGCTGTAAACCCTCAGAAATGTCTGTATGAATGAAACTGTCCGGCCATGCGGTTAGCGTGCGTGTCGGGCGCCCCTCATGAAGGTCTTTTTTTATTCACTATTCGCCTAATATTCCTGCTTATCGATTTACATGTTCAAAAAATGCACGACACACACGTTGACCGCGCGGGCTGATAGTCTCATTCGGACAGACTTTGTTTATACTCTTAATCTCGTAGCTAGCGGCGCGGGTGTGTAGCGTTGTTTTCGATTTATTCAGATTTTGGCTACCTGTAAAGACCTACCTGAACATGTCACTAGAAAATATATCAGGAAAACCAGTGAACTTAGATTTCTAGACCAGTTTTTTTTGACAGATCGGGAATAAGGCTACGCACCCGAGTGACGCAGCCACTCGCCATCAGAGAGTCAGTTGCGGCTATTTATGGGCAAAGCGGGGCGATGTTGGCCGACTGCCAGCGCCGCCACCTGCTAAAACTCTACGAGACGTCACTAATTGAGTTCGATTCGTTGTCGTCATTGTTAGCGGACGCGGTGGTCGGTGGCGATGCATGATCCGTCGGCCAACCACTATTGCCCCTGGCCATTGCGGATTCCCACGCCTCACGACTGACTCCCCAACATACACCGCCAGCACCAGTCCGTCGCCGTCTCGCTTGCACTTGCCGCCACCATCTTGTGCCGCTCTCAGCCTCGACGCTGCCTCCTGCTGCTGCTGCTGCTGACGACTGTCCTATGAATTTAGTCATCAACAACGTCCTTAGTTTTCGTTCTCGTCCATTAACTGTGTACAAATTTGCCGCTGAGACTTATCTAGGTATCGGTGGGTGACAAATTGCCTGAGGGATGTTTAGAGCTAATTTGGTAGACGATTTCCTAGCAGGTTAGGGCATGACACCGCATTCCGTCCGTGAGAGTTTCGTTCCCCTCTCTCTGGCTTCGAAATTGGAGCGCGTCTGCGGTAGGCTACTGTAGGTTTAGTGCCATTTTCCAGTGTTACCTACCCTAGTCGTCCGAAGAACCGACAACAAACATCATATTCGTATTCAGCACCCGAAATAAGCTATCTGGACAGCCTTGGGGTGAAGAAAGGAAATTTTCAGCTTTTTGAGTCTACTTACCGTTCTATTTTGAGCTTTTCGGACTATTCTGAAGAGTTTCTTTTGCAAGAGCATTCCCTGGGAGGGATATATTGTGAATAGAATTTGTAGCCGATGAGAGTTAGTGGAAATTGATTTTTTTTGGACGGTCACGCCTATATGGCCGGGATCATACTTCCAGCGACGAGCGACGCGACGCAATGTTTACCATCAATATCGACCAAAAATCAATATGATGTATAGTAATAATTTGAAGCTCTGATAGATTTGTGGTGACAGATGAATATCAACCACTTTATCCGCGACGTTTCGGGTCATAGACCCATCATCTGGCGGCTAAATTGCGATTATTTGGCCGTAGAACATATATTAAACATCATGGCAGATCTGACCTACCGCTGCGCGGTGGAGGGGTGGATGGGAGGGTGGTCTTCTTGAAACGACCTGCTCAACCGATCATCTGACGTTAGGTCACCGCTCAAGACCACCCTCCCATCCACCCCTCCACCGCGCAGCGGTAGGTCAGATCTGCCATGATGTTTAATATATGTTCTACGGCCAAATAATCGCAATTTAGCCGCCAGATGATGGGTCTATGACCCGAAACGTCGCGGATAAAGTGGTTGATATTCATCTGTCACCACAAATCTATCAGAGCTTCAAATTATTACTATACATCACATTGATATGAAGCTCAGGAATAATGCTATACTTATTGATCTGAAGTTCCTGCAACGACACTACAAAAATCAATATGCCTGATATGCATTGTCGCCGTCGATGGTCGCGCGAAGTATGATCCCGGCCTATGTGTTTTCACCTGACGTAGTAGGGACGTAGGGATAGTTTTAGAACTCTTTTTTTTCTTAAAAAATCTTCTAAAAAGAGGATATTTTCTACAATATTTTTTTTTAGAAGGTTAAGTAAAGGATTTGCACCCAAAAAAATGAGAAAAAAAGTATCTTCCTGTCGTTGCGTAGGATATTTTCGCTCTCCTGTTTTTATTGTCATTTTTCCCATCACATTTTCATTCTCTTTTCTAATTCTCTTGAATTTGAAAAGGTGTTGTCCTGTGATCAATTTTTCGAATAATTTTCCGTTCGTTCTCTCAACTCGTATTTTGCTTCGTATTTTCCAAATATTTTAAACAAAAATACAGTTTTTTTTTCAAATTTTGCTTTCCCTTGCATTTTTTTGTTAATTTTCAATTTAGATTCCTCGATTTTCTGTTTTTTTTTGCTCAGATACCTCTCGTGGTCTTCTGGATTTTTTTTTGAATAATTTATCCTTATGTTTACACAAGGTGCTGAGTTGATCGCAAAACGCTTGGCTCCGGGCGAGATTGAACCAGCATATTCAAAAAAAATCCTTAGTCTGAACACATGTAAACGCAATTTTGTTCACATCAGGTAAGCCGTGTATCATGTTTGTCTTTCCTTTCAAACTTCATAAAGTGTTTCTCAAATTTCGTTCTCCTTTTTTTCAGATACATTTCTTTGTTTTTCCGTTTTTTTTTTTCGGCCTGATGTCTCCACAATCTGAATATCTCTAGAAATTAAATTCTATTCATTCTGTTTAAGTCGTATTTCTCGTTGTATTTTTCTTCCGGAGAACCTCCAAGATGAACTTCTTGAATTTCGTTCTTAATTTTCCAGTTGTTTTTGTTTTTTTTTTTCTGGATTTTTCCAAATAAAATATCCCAGAATGCGAATTTTCTCTTGTATAATTCGATGTTATTTTAATCTTGTTTAGGTCGTACCTTAAATTCTACTTTTTTTCAGATTTGTCGAAAAAATCTTTTTTTTTCTCTGTATTTTTCATAATTTTCATGAGGTGCTCCGCAAAGTTTCTTTTCCTGCTTTCATTTTTCCGTATAACTGAAAAATAAAACTCGTGATTCTCTTTGAATGAATCGCCTCAGAACTGGACATCCTTGCTAATAATTTTTTCCACAAATTATTCTTGGATTTTTTCTCTTTCCTTACTCTTGAACTTTTCTGAATGAAGTTGACGCTTGCTTTTGTAACCATATCGCTCCAGCCGCGAAGCGGCTGGAGAGGTTTGGTTTTGCCTAGGCCTTGTGATCACTTCTAATTTTATAAAGTAGTTTATAAAACCATTAAAACAAATTGTCTGCAGATTTCCTTCTGGATATAAGTGAAGGGGTCCAAAAGACACCAGCTGTCAAAATTTGGGCCGAATCGGTTCACAAATAACAAAGTTGTGAGCCCGAAAGCTTAGGAAAAATTCATGGTGTGCGCCGTAGGCCGTGAGCCGTGGGCCGTAGGCCGTAGGCCGTCACGCTTTTCATTCCTCACTGCTAGTACCCACTGCCAATGATCACAGGCGGTCAATTTCAGGCAAGCAAGTTGGTAGGGGGGACGCAGGCTGGTGAAAGTGCTTCTGGCTTCTGATGACGTCATCGGGACGTCGTGAAAAGTGCTTCTGGCTTCTGATGACGTCATCGGGACGTCGTGAAAAGTGCTTCTGGCTTCTGATGACGTCATCGGGACGTCGTGAAAAGTGCTTCTGGCTTCTGATGACGTCATCGGGACGTCGTGAAAAGTGCTTCTGGCTTCTGATGACGTCATCGGGACGTCGTGAAAAGTGCTTCTGGCTTCTGATGACGTCATCGGGACGTCGTGAAAAGTGCTTCTGGCTTCTGATGACGTCATCGGGACGTCGTGAAAAGTGCTTCTGGCTTCTGATGACGTCATCGGGACGTCGTGAAAAGTGCTTCTGGCTTCTGATGACGTCATCGGGACATCGTGAAAAGTGCTTCTGGCTTTCGATGACGTCATCGGGACGTCGTGAAAAGTGCTTCTGGCTTTCGATGACGTCATCGGGACGTCGTGAAAAGTGCTTCTGGCTTCTGATGACGTGATCGGGACGTCGTGAATAGTGCTTCTGGCTTCTGATGACGTCATCGGGACGTCGTGAAAAGTGCTTCTGGCTTCTGACGACGTCATCGGGACGTCGTGAAAAGTGCTTCTGGCTTCTGATGACGTCATCGGGACGTCGTGAAAAGTGCTTCTGGCTTCTGATGACGTCATCGGGACGTCGTGAAAAGTGCTTCTGGCTTCTGATGACGCCATCGGGACGTCGTGAAAAGTGCTTCTGGCTTCTGATGACGTCATCGGGACGTCGTGCAAAGTGCTTCTGGCTTCTGACGACGTCATCGGGACGTCGTGAAAAGTGCTTCTGGCTTCTGATGACGTCATCGGGACGTCGTGAAAAGTGCTTCTGGCTTCTGATGACGTCATCGGGACGTCATGAAAAGTGCTTCTGGCTTCTGATGACGTCATCGGGACGTCGTGAAAAGTGCTTCTGGCTTCTGATGGCGTCATCGGGACGTCGTGAAAAGTGCTTCTGGCTTCTGATGACGTCATCGGGACGTCGTGAAAAGTGCTTCTGGCTTCTGATGACGTCATCGGGACGTCGTGAAAAGTGCTTCTGGCTTCTGACGACGTCATCGGGACGTCGTGAAAAGTGCTTCTGGCTTCTGATGACGTCATCGGGACGTCGTGAAGAGTGCTTCTGGCTTCTGATGACGTCATCGGGACGTCGTGAAGAGTGCTTCTGGCTTCTGATGACGTCATCGGGACGTCGTGAAAAGTGCTTCTGGCTTTCGATGACGTCATCGGGACGTCGTGAAAAGTGCTTCTGGCTTTCGATGACGTCATCGGGACGTCGTGAAAAGTGCTTCTGGCTTCTGATGACGTCATCGGGACGTCGTGAAAAGTGCTTCTGGCTTCTGATGACGCCATCGGGACGTCGTGAAAAGTGCTTCTGGCTTCTGATGACGTCATCGGGACGTCGTGAAAAGTGCTTCTGGCTTCTGACGACGTCATCGGGACGTCGTGAAAAGTGCTTCTGGCTTCTGATGACGTCATCGGGACGTCATGAAAAGTGCTTCTGGCTTCTGATGACGTCATCGGGACGTCGTCATGACAGTGCTTCTGGCTTCTGATGACGTCATCGGGACGTCGTGAAAAGTGCTTCTGGCTTCTGATGACGTCATCGGGACGTCGTGAAAAGTGCTTCTGGCTTCTGATGACGTCATCGGGACGTCGTGAAAAGTGCTTCTGGCTTCTGATGACGTCATCGGGACGTCGTGAAAAGTGCTTCTGGCTTCTGATGACGTCATCGGGACGTCGTGAAAAGTGCTTCTGGCTTCTGATGACGTCATCGGGACGTCGTGAAAAGTGCTTCTGGCTTCTGATGACGTCATCGGGACGTCATGAAAAGTGCTTCTGGCTTCTGATGACGTCATCGGGACGTCGTGAAAAGTGCTTCTGGCTTCTGATGACGTCATCGGGACGTCGTGAAAAGTGCTTCTGGCTTCTGATGACGTCATCGGGACGTCGTGAAGAGTGCTTCTGGCTTCTGATGACGTCATCGGGACGTCGTGAAGAGTGCTTCTGGCTTCTGATGACGTCATCGGGACGTCGTGAAAAGTGCTTCTGGCTTCTGATGACGTCATCGGGGGACTATCTCAGACGGGGGGGGGCTCCAAGATTTATGTATTGAAATGACCAAAAGCTTCCACGAAAGATGCTTGATACTGCTATCAATCATTGTTGTTATGAAAATTCTATAGAAATAAGCTCTGGTACATCCCTAGTGACCTGTTGATTTCGATTATCACCACCAGCGAAGCGGTGGGCTTCGATCAAATATAACTAGTGATAAGGGAGTTTCGACGGAAAAGCCACCGCTCCGCGCTGTGATAACCGAAAACATGAGTTCACTTGGAATGAAACAGAGTCTACTTCGATTGATAGCTTTTTCTGTAGGTGGTGTATTTGATTTCTGTCTTGTTTGCTGGGTGGCCCCCCGTCTATGATAGTCCCGTCATCGAAACGTCGTGAAAAGTGCATCTGGCTTCTGATGACGTCCTCGAGACGTCGTCTTTACTTCTGCTGGGCTTTATGAATCTTTCGCGCAGATATTGACAGTAAGTAAAGTATTTGCGTTCACTGCAGTTGCAGAAGGATCGCCGATAATGTATCAAGAATCGAACTATTCAGGTGCTCCAGAGGCGGTTAATGTAAATTTCTGTAATTATAACTCTTTCACAAAGACGAGAAGTCGGTGTATATTAGCAGCCTATGTATGCACCAAATAAGTAAGCGTAATGAAGTATGCTAGTTTTGCATGAATTACATACATGGGATATTACTGCGTAATATCGATAAAAAGTGAACAATTCTATCAAAAAGGGGTCTTCCAAGCGAAAGAGGTTTGGTTCGAGTCAGAAACGTTCCAACAAAAAGGGAACAATAGGAAAGTGAAATGAAGAGAGTGTACAAAAAGTGAACAATATAATTTCAAGGCGATATTCTTGGTCGACTCTTCCAAACAGCGAAAACAAACCGTTGTGGTTTTTTACGAGGAAGAGTTTAGTGTTTTCCAGAAAACGGCTTCTATTGGTTCCATGAGATTTTATGGGAATATTCTCGTTTGATGCTGTACTTCTATAACTATAAATTCGCTTCTCCTTACATCTGAAGCTAACCATCAGTGTAGGTCTTTTCGAAATCATTCTCTGTGTTGATGGTAAGTACTGTGCTTATGTAGGTTAAATTCCAGTCCGCAATTGCGTCTCGACACGCTTTGGGGCCGCACGCGCTCGAGTCAATCGAGTTTCCAGCTCCAAAGCCGACACGATATGGCTTTTTTAGACAGTTTTCTTCAATTTTGTTTAGTTTCCAGTTTCTAAAACCCACCTAGAGTCAACAGATCCGCAGCTGCGTCGCTGGAAACTCTTCCGACTCGAAAGCGCCCGGCCGCAAAGCGTGTCGAGACGCAATTGCGGACCGGAATTTGACCCATATAAGCACAGTATTAGGTTTACATGCATATACATTTTAATGGTTCTTGCGTAGTCAGAACCATTTTCGGAACCACAAAGTGCTTCCGTGTAGAACACCACAACGGTTTGTTTTCGCTGTTTGGAAGAGTCGACCAAGAATATCGCCTTGAAATTATATTGTTCACTTTTTGTACACTCTCTTCATTTCACTTTCCTATTGTTCCCTTTTTGTTGGAACGTTTCTGACTCGAACCAAACCTCTTTCGCTTGGAAGACCCCTTTTTGATAGAATCATATATTGTAGTGTGTATAATCAGTTTCCTACTTTTGAACTCAATTTTCTATAGTTATGGGAATGAAATGTTGAAGCTAAACTGATCAATACTTAGCCTATTTGTTCTGTAGTTTTTTTTAGCTTCTTCATCACGTGGTGTCCTTATCGGAGCGAAATTTAGGTCCGCATTTGCGGACAGCCGCTGTTATTTATACTCGCGCAGGCTTTTCCTCATATACTCTCTAGCAGGGGTGCGCGATAATGACATACATTTTCTCGTTGAGTCTTTAATTTTGCCAAACAGCCGCGTTAACACGTTAAGGTCATAACACCTAGCCCTGCAGTGTAGTATTTTTCCCCAGTAACCAAAATTACAGTTTTTTCTTTCTGAATATGGAACTAGGTTGCCAAGGTTTCCTAACTGGTTCTCAAATTCACAACCTACTACAACACTATCAAACGCGGAATTCTAATAAGCCAGAAGTCAAAGGAACAAGCGGGCCCTGCCCCCAAAACCGGGAGAAACTGGACCACGCCTTGCGCCCCGGAATGAAAATACGGATGTCGGCAAATGTGTCGATTAGTGATTGCGGTAATGCTCACTGGCAATTTGTGCATTGTCAGACCTCGTGCTTTCCTATTTGAGGCGGTTTTTTTGGAGTTCAGAGCAGGATCAAATAGAAGTGCGAAATTTCGCAACGTGGGTGGGGGGTCGCGAAAATTCTGGCTAAAAAATATAGGTTAGGGGATCGCAAAAATGCTGGACCATAAATGAAAGTTTGGTGAAGATATTCCCAAAAATTTTCGATATTTTGGTCACCAAAGGGAAGGATCGTAGCATTGCTCAGGTTTTAGACGCTTGAGTCCGACTACTTAACGAATTTTCGGCGTCTGACAGTTTTATTAATCAAATATGAACTGCCCAGAGATCGCGCCTCGGGGAAGGGGGGAGAGGATCGCAGAAATTTTGGATTTTGGAAAAAAATTCATGTTGGGAGGCCGCTCCGATTTCGAAAAATTACGCAACGCCTTGCTTGACCCTGGTTCAGGGAGCTGGACCAGTTCATTTGAAGGCTTCGGTATTCCGAATTTTTGAGGATATGTTACAGATTGTGTTCCGAGCATAGTGTACATAGAACTTTCTGCCGTCGTAAACCTTACTTGTCGAATTTCTGTTCCTCATCGTCCATTTTCACCCCCATATATACATGCCTTATTCTTGAATGTCCAACATTCCAGAGTCGATCCTCAACTCCAACAGTCAGCTCTCCGCCGATGAACGAGGGGTGCGATGTGTGATCAGAACGCGTTACTTCGCCTGCTGGCGGCGCAAGCGACCGCTCAACAACAGGTTCGTGCGTTCTTTCATTCTTTCCGATCGTTTGGCTATGCAACCAGCAGAGGCAGCAGCGGTGGCGGCTATGAGGAGGAGTGGGAGGACGACCGACCGGGGCTGCGCGTGAGGTTTTGTCACTACTCCACGCCACGTCAAGCGCATATCTTCTTCTGTTGTTGCCGCAACCAGTCCCTAATCCCTCATGCACGGATGACGCTCAGGGATGTGAACATGGGAGGGGATGCATAGATGAATAAACTTCTTCTTCTTCTTTGCAGATGCTGTTCGGATGCGGCACTGCTGGAACGAATGGCGTCAGCGCTGGTCATAGGAACAACGCCAACGGCGTCAATGGCAGCGCCGCGTTGCTTAATGGACTTCTTGGCGCCGCAACCGCCACAAATCCGTTCATGTCGCCGGAAATGCTGTTGTGGCAGAGTATGGTCGCTGCGCAGGCACAGGTGAGGATGAAAATGACATTTTCTATTTTTTCGATTTTTTTTTGAAAACTACCTTTAAAGTCCCTAAATCGTTTTGATGATATTAAAGCGTTTATTAAGAAAGATAAGGGGCGGCTACGCAGATTGCTGAGCCCCCCCCCCCCCGGCTATGCGAGGTTGACGCTATTCCATATTCAGGACTCGGAGAATCGCTTTAATTTTTGCCTTTCTGGGGGTGCACAGTTTAACCAGAAAGTTACGGTTGGGATACGGTAGTTTCGTCAGTGTATCAGATTTTTTCGAAACTTTTCCGGGATGGGTTTTTTTCCTGGAATGAAAACCTGAAAACGAGCGTTGGATCATGAACCATATGCCTGTTTTATGATTTTTAACGAGTTACGGTACGTTACGGTAGCTAAATCACAGTATACTTACAGCAACGTACTATAGTCCTACCGTAATCTGAAAAAAAAAACATCCAAATTTTGATTATCCTCTTCCCTAAAATTTAGATTGGAAATTCAAACAAAATTGAACTACCACTACGGCATGTAAACCGTAATCTGCCGCGGTCTCACAAAAAACTGAAATGGGGAAGTTTTCAGCCGCTTCGTAGGATGTGAACAGGCAGGCAACATGCTCATTTTTCGCGGCGATGGGCTGGTTTTCCGCCCCGAACATGTTCAGTTTTGGCTTTTAATAGGAAGCCGATTTGTGTTGATGACATCGTATTGATTGGTTCATAGAAAAAGTCCTCCCGAAAGAGACTGTCCGCCCATGAGGTCGGCGTGCATTTTGAACGGTTGTCGCGAAGGCATTTTGCGAACTTGGAATTCGATTAGCAGGAATATTTGACGAATGGCGAATAATATCTCAATCAGATGCTTGTAGCCATGGGAGGGCTCATTCGAAATAACGCATTTGTGCTGGCCGCTTCATCACACGCGCGCCAAACGCGTGGGCGGACAGTCCCATTCTGACAGACTTTACGGTCTTGGAACCCAATCGACAGGTTTTTCTGTGGTATATTCTTGAAGAGGGTGTACTTTTACGAGGAGGTAGGCTTCAAAAGCAAATTTAAGAAAATTTGAGATCATACTTACTGAGTAACTTTCGGAAAGAAATTTGACATACTTTTTTCTAAAGTATTTCATACTAATATCAAAATTTTCTAATGAAAACTGTTCTACAGTGTCGGATTAGTCGATGTGGAGATCTTTCGTGGCGAAAGACAGGTGTTTCGCGACAAAAAACGCGTTTAGTTCTGGTTGTCAACAGGAATCGGTTACTGAGGCTATTTTCTATTGACTGGTCATTAGTATGTTTTTGGCACAATATTTTCAGGATTTTGAGTAGCGCATTTCCGAAGAACCTTAGTCTTCTTTGAAATATAGAGGAAATCTTATTTATGTTCGAAATGGAAAAAAGTTAATTGAAAAATCATATTTTGGATGACTTTTGATATGAAATATGTACGCGAGTTTTTTTTTTCAAGAATTTGAATTTGAATCTTCAATTTTTGATTAAAACTCCACCGTTTTATCCCATTTAAGTGGTCGGTCTGAAGTCTTTTCGGGGTGATAGCAGGTCTTTCACTGCGAAGACGTTTAGTTTTGGTTTTTACAGGATGGGCTTTGTGAGATGATTTCCTTCCAAGTACAATCTTCGCACAATATTTTTTTTAATTTCTAGTAGAGCATATCGAGAGAAGACAAAATTTCCATCAAAATAGAAGAAATCATGCTTTGAATGGAAGAAAAAATAGATACAAAATCATAATCTTCTGTAGTTTTTGAACGAAAATCGGATATACTTCTTTTAAAGTATTTTATTTGGATCTCCGACTTTTGAATAAAAGTTTATCGTTTTATCCTATCGAAGTAGTCGGTCTGGATATCTCGCGGGGTGATAGGCAGATCTTTCGCTGTAAACACGATTGTTTTTTGGTTATCAACCGGGGGGCGTTGCATGACATCATGACCAGCAAACCAATTCTGTTTTTTGCCTCTTTTCGAGCCGTCATTTTTTTTCGAAATTTTCGACAAAAATTCTCAATTCTGAGGCTAATATTTCATTTTCAGTCTTTATGGCTGCTCCATTTTTTGTGGAAATTCACGACTTTTGAATGCTGAATTCGCATTTCACATGGCCGTTTTTAGGCCCAGATCGCACAAATGCAGCAGCAACAACAGCAGCAGGAGCAACAACGGTTGCAACAACAACAGGAGCAACAAAGGCAGCAACAGCAGCAGCAACAAAAACAGCTGCAACAACAACAACAGCAGCAGCTGGCCCAAATGTCGTTTGAAGAGGTGCTGAAGAAACTAACGGACAGCGCCAGGAAGAGTTAGTGTTTTGGTATCTTTTCTCTTTTTTTTTTGTGGTGAATTTTTATAAATTTTCTTTTTTGTTTTTCAAATTTTTTCCCAACTATCAATTTTCAATTGTTAAACTTTTTTGCTGGCGTCGTTTTTCCTATTCGAATGGGGGTTTTCTAAAATTTATCGATTCAGGGGAAATTAATCCTTGTTGTTAGAAAATACCCAATACAGTTAGATGTGTAGGTCTATTAACGCGTTTGCGACGGGTTGTACGTGTTAACAGTAACTTCCGGTTCAAACCTGTCGCATGTTATTTGCCGTTGGCATGGTTGACATGTCAAAACATCTATTTTTTCTTACTGTGATGGCAATTTGCTAACAACTAGAATTTATGTTGTTGCCTACTTGATTGGTAGCATTTTAAGAAGGTTTTGTATCCTGGTGCTCTGTGGAAATGTTATTCTGTCCCTGATGTTGGGTAGGCCGCGTTCGCGCTCATCATTCATCAGGGGTGTCGTGGCGGCCGCAGCGGTTGGTGGGCGATTGATAGCCCGGAAAACTTTGAGTCTGAGTCTCACTCAGTTTGCAGGACAAGAAGGTTGAGAGTGGCACGAAGGGAGTTGCTAAATAGACTTTTTCCCTAAGATTGTTTATCTTTTTTTTTTCAAATTTTTGTTGTGGGTTTGTAGACTCATTTTTGAATTTCTTTGTTGGCATGAGCATAATTTTTTGAAATTTATCAAATAATTGAAACTAAAAAAAACTAGATATTTAATGAAATGCGGAGATAGGAATGAATCGTTCGAAAATTACTATTCATAGATCTCCACTTTTTTCGGTTGAACCTTTTGGACTTCATGGAGCCTTCACCCCACTTTCTGTTTTTATCTTGCAAGTAAAATGTTTCGCCATCACTTCTTGGGACATCTAAGTTTAAAGTTTGCATGTAATGTAAAATACCTGGGAACAAATTACATAATAAACACCGTAAGCTGTGTGAAGCCTTCAAGCAACTTGCGCCAAAGCTACATGTAGCTTGTCAAGTTTAGGCGTATTTTTTCCGGCCTTCGAAGTTTGGAAATTAGATCTATCAGAAAATTAATCAAACAAGTTGTCGAGAGCTTTCGCGCAACGTTCTGTGATTATATCATTTGTAATTTAATTTGCCCATTATTTAATGTAATAATATCTTCAAAGAGCGAGGATTATGAATGCTGAGGCAATTCTTCCCTAAAACTTTCACGAAAGTCCGTGGCAAAATAAACGCAGTGAGTTGCGTGAAGCCTTCAAAAACTTGCTAGCAACTTGTGCCAAAGCTGCATGTAACTTGTCATGTTTGGGGGTATTTCCTCTGTTTGAGAAGTTTGGAAATCGGATGTATCAGAGAGGCATTCAAAATGTTGCGTGAAGCTTTCACGTAGTTTTCAGTGTTTTTGCGACTATTTTTTTCTAACTTTCTATGTAATATCCAACTTCTTAATTTTTTTCATTTATTCCTTAGTCAAAAAAAAAATTTTCCAGTTTTCTATTCATAATGTTCCGTCAAAAGCTTGCTGCAAAATGATTGCAGTTAGTCGCGTGAAACCTCTACGCAACTTGCGTCAAAACCACATGCAACTTGTCAAGTGCGTGCGTATTTTTTATATGTAGCAAGAATATATTCAACAAGTTGCTTGAAGCTTTCATGCAACTTTTTGTGTCTACGTCGCATGCAACTAATTTTTCCCTAATATTTTATGCAATGTTCAACTTGAAGAATGAGAAATATGAATATTTATACATTTTTTTTCAGATTTTATATTTGTTTCGTTCAGTTTTTATTTCGTAACGTTTCATCAAAAGCTGTTTGCTAAATAATCACAGCAAAAGCGTGAAAACTCCAAACAACTTGCACCGAAACCACATGTATGTTGTTGGATAATTGTTCCCAAGTAGTGGTAAAGTTTCGATGACACGACGAGTGCCTGTATGTCGCCAGTTTTTTTTTCAAAGTTTTCCGATTTGTTGTGTTTTGAGAGAGTGACTAGAAAGTTTATGTGTTTTCAAAAAGATAACTCCGTATTAGAGCTGCCGAAATCCGTCAGAGTTTGGAACAGGGACGTGCGGAAATTTTTCGGAAATGAGAAATGGAAAAAAGGAAGATTCTAGTCCCGAGACTAAATTTTTCGGCGCAGATGGGCCATTTGGAAATCATCCATTCTTCGAAAAAAAATCAGGATTCACTTCAGAAAAAACGAAAAATGAAAGTTAATTTTTTTGCTACGTTGCCAAGTAGCGAAGCATTCTACAAATTTCTGACCGAAAATTGTTTCGTTTTTTTGGCTTCAAAAAATTATCTTTTATCTCTGGTGGAGCTTTTGGGTGGCCATCTATCACTTCGGAGCAGATGGCCATTTAGCAATTCGAAAACCGAAAACGATTATGGCGCTAACGATTATGGCGATAAAATTTTATGCACTATAAAAATAGCTATTCCTTGAAATTTTTGGAATTTTTAGGCTGACTTTCCCTGTCAATTGAGTCCCGAATATTTTTTTCAGTGTTTTTTTTTGCCTTAATCCACTACAGATGAGTTCATTTCATCTAGGCTTCACCCATTATCTATAATTAATATTTTTTTAAGAGAATTTTCAATTTTCAGAAATAAATATTATTTTCGCAGGTTATCAAAATTTTTAGAAGTTGAAAAAAATATCATGGCCGGTTCAATATTCTGAAGTTTCCCTGTTCCCAATTCTTGCACGAAATCCATTGCTACAATGTGCAAACCTTTGCATTTACCTTCAGTCTAAAAATATCCGTGCAACTTAGTGCAGGGATGCGATTTTTTGTGCCGCGCGTAATTTGCAGGCGGATGAGGAAGTGGGCGTGGCGTTTTCGCTGTCAGCCGACTCAGCCCAACTGGCGCCACCGGATCGGCCTTAATTACGCGAAGGAGTAGAGGGGAGAAGATAGTTGCGCTGTGTGTTATGCTGGTGGTGGTGGTGGTCTTTGGGATGATGAGGACAAACAAGAGGATGAGGCTGTGCGAATGCTGCGTCGGTGACTGAACCACGCGGATGGCGCCGTCGCCGAAATCGTGGCCCTGACCAGCAACCGCCCTTTGTGGTTCTCGTTTTATGACTTCTGCCCGCATAGTGATCATGTGGTTAATCGGTGAATTTTATGGGATGAACTCTTCAGAAGAGCGGTTGCACGGTTGGGACTTGGTTTTCGGAAGAGAAAGTTTTCCACACCCGGGAGACATTTTTTTCGGATGGTGGACTTGTCACATGTCCGCCTTCTGGTCAGAAAGTCGACCATTTTACCTTGTTGGAATAGTCGGGTATGCATCCGAATAATAGGTTAGGCCGACTTGTTAGGTCTATATTGGACTATTTAAATATTCTTTCACTCAGGTAATCGATTTATTCAAAAAATTAAATTTTTGTTTCACTCAAATATTTATTTCGTTCAAAATGTCAATTTACTCACTTTTTAGCAAAAAATTGTTTCATAAAAATTCATAAAAATCATCTTTAGAATAGTGGGCCATTTTAGGCCCACATTATCTAATACTTGATCACATTAGCAGAATCTAAACATTTCTCAATAATTTGAATGATTATTCGATTGTTTACTCGATTATCGGCCCGAATTGAATAGAGGAGAGTTATTTAAAAAAAGATCGCGAAAATGAAAAAAGGACATTCAAAAATTCTAAAAATAATCCAAGGTCTCGATTAAATAGAGTTTTTCAAAAAAAAAACACTTGGCCTAATGAATTGGACAATCAAGATTTTTTTTTCGTTTTTGTTGAATGAAAACTCGAGAAGTTCATGTTCTCGAATATATCTAGTCTTCCAGAAATTCAAAAAACAAGTTTTGAAATTTTTCGAATATTGAAAAAATGAAAAAATTGCAAATTCTTCGAAAAGTCTGATGATTCTGATACTCTGGCAGAAAAAAAAACCAAAAAAACTCCCCAATGAACTGATTCTCAAACTCAAGGAATTTAATTTTTTCAAGAAACTTCTCGAGAATTCTACTTGTCAAACTAATCATTCAGTCGAAAAAATGAATAAATTGAATATCCTGATAAAAGGTGTTTTCGAAAAATTGATTTTTCTGATTTTCCAGTCAATTCGAATATTGGAAAAAGCGAGCAGTGAAAAAGCCAGAACGAATAGTGAATTGAAAGACCAAAAAATTTTAGTTTCGTTATGATTGGAATATTTGGAAAACAGATTTATTTGGAATTTCTGTTCGAACCAATTATTCAAAGTGCCGAACGAGTAGGTGGTTATCCGAAAAACTTGAACTCCCTATTTCTGAAAGATTCAAACATTCAAAAATTTATTTTTTTAGCATTTCTCTATCAAACCGGACTTTTTTAAAATCTTTTACGTTGAGCTCTTGAATGAGTTGACTTTTTGGAGAAAAAAATTCAAGTCCTTGGAATCGAACGTTTGCGTACCGGTGATTCTGATAATTCCAATAAACTTCCAAAAAATTTTAATTTTTCAAAATGTATCTTGTCTTTGAAATCCGGAGTGTTTTGAACTTGCTAATATTCGAAATTGATTAATAAAAAAATAAGCAGAAATTCAAAAACAAAAATTGGAAAAATTGAACAAAAATTCAAATTCCTCTTGGAATCGAATATCTGCGCACCGATAATTCTGACAATCTTAATAAAGTTTGGAACATTTAATTTTTTCAAATGGAGTCCGTGTTCGAAATCCGGAATGTTTTGAACTAGCGAATTTTCGAAATTAATTAATTTGAAAAAAATAGGCAAAAATTAGAAAAAAAAATGAAAAAAATTCAAATTCCTCTAGGAATCGAAAATTTGCGCACCGGTAATTCTGACAATCCGTATAAGCTTGATAAAAAAATTTTCAGATTGAATCTGGTATATGGAACCTAGAATATTCTGAACTTGCTCTTATAGCTAGCTTTAGTAGGATTTTTGAATCTTTTTTTTGTTGCATCTGAGTTTCCCATTTTTTTCTGTTCGAGAGCCTCTTTATTGATCATCTATGGAAATTTTTGATATTTCCATACACGACTGCCCATTATAAAAAAGGAAAGTTTTCGTTGCACTTAATGGCTGATGGCATAGCTATGGTGACATATTGCACTTCTGATTGTTATTGCATAATTACTATATACCTGACAGACGTTTGTCTCTATAAACATATGTCTCATGTTTCCACAGTGGACCGCAGCGGTGTATTGTTTTAGTTCAGCAGGGCCATGGTATCATCTGCACTTGAATACATGTAGTCTTCTTTAGAGATGCCATGTAAAGCTAGAACTTGGCGCCATCTCAGAAAAATGAAAACAAGTTACTTGTAATATAAATGTAAGTTACTCGAATGTCTCAAGTAACTCAAACTTATATCACATGTAACATACATTTATATCTTCTTTAATCTAAATTTTTATTACATGTAAGTTCATTTACGTTATATGTAACTTATACTTATACATCCGCCGTGGGTGGCCATTTCGCCACGCATACGACACGCGACCAAGACAACGCGGCCACGCAAAGCGGAAAACGCTCTGTGGGGCCTTCGATGCAATTTCGGGGTTCAGTACCTCAAACTTGGGTAACTGAACCGACAGCAGCGCCTGTTCTAAGGCTGCACCCAGGAGTGCGTCGTATACTCTTCTAGGAAATGTTTTCTCGGCTGATTTAATTACTTGCAAATTATCATGGCCATGTAAGTTACATGCAACATATCGGAGGCGCTCTATCGTCCAAATGTTACATGTAACTTAAGTGACCTGAGATAAGTCGCAAGTAAATTACATGGGCTTAGATATGTTACAAGTAACTTCTTCTCAGCGTTTTATATTACACGTAACTTGTATTCATTTTTCTGAGCTCCTGTCTATATGTTGCACATAACTTAAATGGCCCGAGATAAGTCGCAAGTAACTTACATCTGCTTAGATATGTCATAAGCAACTTGTTTTCGACCTTTTATGTTACAAGTAACTTGCTTCCCTTTTTTGAGTGTTCGCGGTATCCAGTGTATATGTTACATGCAACTTGAATGACCAGAGATAAGTCGCAAGTAACTTACATGGGTTTAAATATGTTACAAGTAACTTGTTCTCAAGCTTGTTATATTACAAGTAACTTGTTTTCATTTTTCTGAGTATGAAATGCCTTCTTGGCCGATTTAGTTACCTACGAATTATCTTGCCCAAGTAAGTTACATGCAACATATCAGAGGTGCTCTATCGTATATACGTAACATACAACTTTAATGACCTGAGATAAGTCGCAAGTAACTTACATGGGTTTAGATGTGTTACAAGTAACTTGTTCTCAGCTTTATATATTACAAATGACTTGTTTCCATTTGTCTGAGATGTTGTGTCAACTCCTGAGCATGATTCGTCGAGGCAGAGCTAATCGTCACCAGGGCAGCGGCGGCAGCGGCTGTGGCGAATGCGATCATCAAATGTCGGCCATGGAATCGCTGCTGTCCTCGTCCTCGTATCCCTGCTGGACTGGTCGGGGGATGGTGCAGCCAGATGGCCTGGAGAGGTTTCAGCTGGCTGTTTCACCCGTTTTGTTGAGCAAAACCTAGGGTATGCTGGGAAAAAATGAAAACTGGATAGTGTCTAGGTAATCAGTAAATGTGACGTGACATCCAGTAGACTTGTAACCAAATCGAATCAGACTTCATAGGGAATGAACAGGAGGAGAAAAGAAAGATCTTTCGGGGAATTAGGCAGGTTTTTCGGGGCGATGGACGGATTTTAAGTGGCAAAAACAACCAGTCTAGGAATTAGGTTCATATTTTGCCTTGGATATTGACTCCTGCGTGGTGAGAGACTCGTTCTAAATGGTGGCCGGGTGTCTATCCAACTGTCATCGGGCGAAGGGACGATCATAGAGGGTTTAGTGGCGCGCAGCCGAGTCTATGTGTATGTATAGGCAGGGCAGGTGTTCTACGGTCACATGCAGATGTCGAAACGAGAGAGTCTACTCACTCTGCGCGGTAAATCCCTATGTCCGCTATGGCCCTGTAGGGCTTGGGTTTCTCCAGAATTGAGAACTTTGAGAATTTGTACTAAAAATTTTCTTCGATTAAAAGAAAGCCGATCCCAAAAACCTTCCTAGAGTGGTAAAAATATTCACTTCTCGAGTTGTAGGCGGATTTCCATGAGAATTTATGGAATCTATGCCAATCGGGAGTCTAAGCTCAGCGGTTTGTTCAGCCTTTTTATCGGACTACTCTTTGGCCCCCCACATGCCACATATGAAGTTTGTTTGTTCAGTAATGACGAGCATAGATGACGTTACGGACGAAATCGGTTGTGGAACGAATATTTTCCTGGTACCTTGTGAGTGACACTCTCCCCCTGCCAGTCATCAGTGTATGTAAGAGTCTTCCTCAGCTCTCAAGTGGCTCCAATGGAGGCGGATAGACGTCAATAGAGAGCTGCACAGCGGATATGCCACACCATCCGTGAGACTTCGTCCCGGTGGTGGTCCTGGTAGGGTAATCAGCCAGACGAACTCGATGAAGCCACATTGAGGTGATCCTTGATGTGTAGCGCTAGCTGAGAAAAAGTAGGGAAGCGCTAGGGACCTGGGAAAGGGTGTAGGATTAGGGTTTACGTTCAAGGGTACGAAATACGAAATAAGAGCATGTGGACTCATCCTGAACCCTCGATAAACCGAATTATTGTTCAAAATTTTGAAATTTGGACAAAAACATTTCGATTCTGGACATTGGAAAATGGCCACCGGTAAAGCCCAAAAATTATTGCGAAATTGGGTGCTGAGATAATTTGTGGTTTTGCGCGTATTTCCGATTCTATTCGGCATTCGAGGCGTTTTGAAAATGAATTTAATTCAAAATCTTGCGGGCGCACTCCAACTTAAGAATCTTTTTTCGTACTGCGTGCCTTGGAGAGATTTTCGCGCTGATCACAGAGGTGTCTCCAAAATCGCTGAAAGCCCACTACGAATGGAGATACGGCCCTTCAAAATTGTTGAATTTGAACGAAGAGAGTTTCGTGGACGAGTTGTCTCGAGCCTGTTTTTTTTTCAGCCTTTCGCAGCCATCGCTCTGCAGAAGACCGCATATTCAAATGTTATATATGAAGAATGGAATATCATAAGAACATTAATCAAAAAAAGGCGAATAAAAATATGATTCGGAAAAATTGGTATAAAAACCTGTGTAGAAAGAAATTTAAATAATTAAAAATAATTGAACAAATTATTTGATAAAAATAATGAATAAAAAAGGGGATAAGGATAAATAAAGCATACGAGTGTGAATAAAACCTCAAAATAATGAATGAATGCTCGAATGAATAAACTTTCAGATGACAAGTAAACTAATAAGGGATAAATCATTTAATCTATAAATTGCAATACTATATTTATTTCTTTTTTTACCTGTGCTCTGCAAATTCCATTTCATTTCATTTTCTTAATTTTATTGCTATTTTTCGTTTATTTTTGTTTTCATGTTATTTTCTACAATTTTATATTATGAATCAATTTTATTTATGTATTTACTGTTTTTTTTCATTTTTTGTTTATGCTGTCATCTCTGAAAAAAGTTTGGATAGAGTCCCCCTGGATCCGGCTAGATATGAGCGATACTCCGTATTTTCGGATTTTCATTTTCGCAGGCTTTTAGGCCTCGGAATTCTGCTTTCTGATTTCTGAAAATCAAAATTCTAATTCAACTCATCCCTGGAATTGACTAATACGAAGTAGCGGACCCATTTCGCCCGTTGGGTTCGTACTAGGCAATCTCTCAAGTGGAGTGCAACGGCGCGGAGTTTTTCTTGAGGAAAGCGTATAGTGTTTAGTCATCAATCTTCTGCCGATGATTAGGGGAAAGGTTAGGCTACCGACTGAGGTAGAGCGACATTCGAACTATTCCTAGTAGAGCGGCCTTTCGCGCATCCATTATACGCCTTTGGTGACGACGGCAGCGTCGATGTGTGTTTCCAAGTTTGCAAATGGTCCATCAGGCAGTCGGTCGCCTGCGCGGATGACTGGCCCGGCCAGGATGACACTTCCATAGGGCAGGAACTGGTCTGGATAGAGAATTCTAGATTAGTAGGCTGTAGTCCATCGCCCTCTTCTTCCCAGCGCGTTCGTCTAAGTGACCTTTGTCGACATTAAACAAAGTGCTGAATCATCCGATAGCTACGCTCACGGGGGAAATAGCTGTTGGCTGCAGAAGGTTCTTTTGGTCTCCATTTTTATCTTCTGCAAGACGGCGCGCTATGACAATATTTGTTGAGCTAAACCTGGTACGAGGCGAACCCAGGGAGAGGAGAGGCGGCGTGCTGGAAGAGTTTGGACACCTCTGTCATGTGCTCGCAAAAAGTGAGCGGTCAGTTTCTATAGATTGTGATATGATGAGATAATACCTAGATATCTTTTAATTAGGCAGCGCCCTTAGCTTACGGCATAAGTTGCAGATGAATCCGGACTTTTATCCACATAAGAGTTATAAAGGCAAGGGTCGATCAAGGCTTAACTTTTCCGTAACTTGGGCTAGATAGTTCCAGCTGGATTAGGTGAGCCCTATATAGAAGTTGAGTTAGCGATGAGTGTTTATTTCTGAATAAATTAGCCTCCAAGTAAAGGATTATGTTTCGTTTAGATTGATAAGGAGGCTGAATACAGTTTTCTATTGGAACTCAAGCCGCTCATGGCACTCACGGCACCCATGGCGCTCTTTAGGCACCCACGGTGCTCCTCATGACAATCCATGAGCTCTTCACTACCTCCATGGCGCTCCTCACTGCACCCGCGGCATTCACGGCCCACCTCCGGCGCACTTCACTCACAGAGCTCCTCAGAGCACTCACAGCACTTGTCACGGCATTTACGCCACTTTTCAAGGTACTCACGGCGCTAGTCACGGCAACACTGGCACTCACGGCGCTCCTCAGAGCACCCGCGGTGATCGTCACGGCATTAACTGTGCTCTTCTAGGCACTCCTGGCGCTGTTCACGGCACTCATGGAACTCCCCCCCCCCCAGCACCCACGGCCATATTTACTGCAATCACGGCACCTACGGCGCTCCTCATCCTGCCCGCGTCGCTATTTGCTGCACCGACGGCACTCCTTCATGGCACTGACGTCATTCACGGCCCTCCTCACGGCTTCGACAGTACTACATATTCACGGCACTACTAACGCCACCTGAAGCGCTCCTCAAAACAGTCCCGGCGCTCCTCATCCCACACTTGGCGCTATCTACTGCATTCACCGCATTTCCCACGGCACTCACGGCGCTCCTCAGGGCACCTATGGCGGTCGTCTCGGCACCCACGGCGCTCCTCACTGCACCTACGGCACTCTGCACGGCAGCCATGGTGCTACTTACGGCGATCGGGGCGCTAATCACGGCACTCACAGCGCTCTTCAATGCTCTCACGGCGGTCCTCTTGGCATTCATGGCGCTCCTTATGGCACTCATGGCGTTCTTCACGGCACCGATGGCGCTATTCACGGTGTTAAGGTTTTCACGGCGCTCCTTACGGCACCTAAAGCGCTCCTCGCATTTACCACGGCGTTATTCATGGCACTCGCGGCGCTCCTCACGGCACCCGCGGCATTCATGGAGCTCTTCAGTGCACTCATGGCCCTGTTCGCGGCAATCACGGCACTCACGGCCGTCCTCATGGCACCCACTGCGCTATTCTCGGCACTCTCGACATGCACGGGTCTCCACGGCGCTCCTTATGGCATTCAGATGTGAAAATGTGGGCGGTGGCTAAAATCGTGGACGACAGCTACACTTCTCTGGGCAGGGAAGCGAAGCTCTCCTTGTCGCTGGAATATCCAAAGAATACCGTTTTTTTTTCACAGTTTTCGCGCATTTCCTGTGACTACCTGTAGCCTGCGCTCCCTTTTATCGAGAAACCCCGTAATCGAAGTTTTGACTGGACCCTGGTTTGGAACTGACTTTGGTGGGATCTATACTATAAGAAACTGTGGTAGGTCCATTCGGTGATGGTGTTGGTTACTGGAGAGGAGACGAATGTGATTTCTCATTTTGCCGCCGTCACAACGGCTGCAGGCACACAGCCGGATGACCTTTGTGCGAATGACGGCCATCGCAACGCTCTCTGGCAACGCCATCGTGTGTGTGTTCACGAGACGTGTGTGTATGGAGTGTATGTGTCACATGGGAAGCGATCTTGGTCTCTTACTCGGGGACCGACCGACAGATGGGAGATTGATTTCCCATAACCGCCTTCAACATCCACATGAAGCTTTTGGACATTACATTGGGCAAAGGATAAGCACAAGACGGCACCTGACGCATTTCATAGTATAAGCAGACGTGCATTGTGTGAGTGGATAATGAGTACTTTATTAGTGTGCGCCGCGTGTATGTTGGCTAATGAAGCCAACAGGGATATTTCCACCTCAGCACACGACTGCTGGCCGGCTGAGGAGGTGAAGCTGAGCGACTTATCGAGGGAGTCAATCTCACTTTCGCTCTGGGGCTCGGCCGGCCAAGCTGTCCACGTCGCTCAGCGAATGCACTGAAGGCGTTGTTTTCGTCAAGAGTTTCTGGATGGGGGAGGCAGCGGAAAGTTGGCTCCACACCAGGGGATTATCTAAGAAAGAACAACTTGCATTGGCTGAAGGAAGATCTATTCCTTGCTCATTCCGCATGATTGCGTTGAACTTCTCTGGCGTAGCTCGCAGAGTACTAACCGCGGAAGGGGAAGGAGCTCTAGATAAGTTTTGTTTGTGAGAAAATAGCCATCAGGCAAGTATTTCAATAGGTTCTTGACGGTCTTGGCAGGTTTGGAGTAGAAGTCACGGCTCTGAAATATGGTGTCAGCGTGTCAACACAGACAATCTATAGCGTAGGCGTGTTAAAAGACCCGAATTTCAATGCGATGGCAACTTTCTAACAACTAGAATCCTTAATCTTGTTCATTGCGTCAACTGAACTTTAGAACATGTTACCAGCCACTTTAGCTTAAGTTACTTGTAAGCTTAGCGCATCCTGCTCAGGAACTTTCAATGGCTTACGCGAATTATTTGTTCATTTTTGATTTTAATGTTAATTTATTTCAACTTGGTTTTTTTTCTCCAAAGTTCGTCCCTGTAGCTCGTTTTTCTTTTCTTTTTTCGAAAGTTGAACTTGAAAGCTTTACGCAACTGCCAGTAAGATTTTTTGTAATCCTCTTCCCTGTCACCCAAGCACAAGTTACCTGCAAGCTTCATGCAACTTGCGGATGAATTTCCAAACATTTTGCCTGCGACTTTGGCGCAAGTTGGTTGTGAGCTTTACCGAACTCACTCAGGAGCTTCGAAACATGTTACCTTAACTTTAGAGGGCGTTACTTGCAGGCTTTCTTCAAATTACTCTGTGATGTTGCAGCACGTTAGCTGCAAGTTGCTTGAAGGCTTCATGCAACGTGGTCATGGACTTTTGTAGCCATTGAAGGGAACCTGAGTTCAACGTAGTGGAAGGTTTCGCGTAACTTACGAATGTTGACGCATGTTATCTGTAACATGAGCGCAGTTTACTTGAGTGCCTCACATCACTTACTCAGGAACTTTGCAACATGTTACGTGCAACATTAGAGAAAGTTGCTTTTCGTTCTCTCGCCAATCAGTCGTGGCGACTTTACAGTATGTTACTTTAGAGCTTCATGCAACTTACTACGAATCGTTGAAGAGTGTGACTATTTGAGAAACTTTCAAGAATATATTATGCGAATTTTGTGCAAGTTACTTGAATGTCCCCCAAATCTCACTAAGGGGCTCCTAACATGTGACTTGTGACCTTAAATATGTTGCCTGAAAAATTCATGCAGTGTATTCAGATTAGTACAGAATACGTGAATGCTTCGCGCAACTTGTTCACTAACCTGCAGCTTATGCGCAAGTTAATGGAAGGTTTCACGCAACCTAATGCCCTCGTTTCACGAGAAGCTTTTACCGTTCATCACACTTCCATACCGCTTGCCATAGTTGAACTCAAATAACGTAAAGTAATTGGCAGAATAAGGTAACTGCGAGTTAAAGGCAGGAAGTCGTAGGAAACTTTTCAGTCACTTGTTTGAAAGTTTTCAAGTGAAAAGCATGTCTTTGGCTGTTTTCGGTGAGAAAGTTGTACTTATAACAAACCTGTGCCGCCTAAGGGCACAATAGATCCTGAACCACTCTTATCTTTGGTTCACTTTCTCCTACTCATATATGTTGTTGACGGTAATGCTGGTGGGAGTCTGGACGGACTTTTAAGGCCGTGCTAGCTGTCACATTGAGAAACGGCCAGCCAGTCGGCCAGAAGAGCGGGAGAGGAGAGACAGCGGCAATATCGTCGATGTGCGTGAGTGTCTCAGTGTGTGTGTGTGTGTGCACTCGCTTTCGCACACGAGATAATCTGCTGTGTGTGTGCTGCTGTGGCCGGTGGCTGCTGCCGACAGCGTTGACGGCGCCATTTATCGCCACTCGGCGCAGTGGACGGGCAAAATGTTACCCTAGGAAAGAAGGGGGTTGAGGAAAAAGTCGAGGCCAACATCATCTGAAACTTACAGGAACTGTATCACTTACTGTTTAAGGGCCAATGTCTCAAGTACAACTTTTCAGATGCCACTACCAATGGCACGGCGGCGCCACCTGCTCCGGTTACTGCTCCTGCTCCTCCTCCTCAGCCAGCGAGTTTGCCCTCAACATCTGCCGCTGTAAATGTTCCAACGACCTCAACAGCACAGGCTACACGACGACTGGAGCCGGGCGAGGTTACTGCTTCCAAGAGGTACAATATCTATCTGGAATCCATTAGGCAAAAAGGTCGGGTTGAGCGTGCAGCACAAAATCAAGACAATGACAGCAGGTGGTGACTTTGATCTGTATCAATAATCAATAGATTATTGTGCTGACTTTCACCGTGTACAAAGGTCACTAAATGGTATAAAACTTGACATGGATAATTCCTAGAAGCTTCTCTAATTTTTATAAGATAAACTAGCTCCTGAATTCAGAAGCATAGAAATATATTACAAATGTGAAAACAAACATAAGGCAGATCTGCGGTTTGCTGGTGCAGGCGGCGCGAACGCACGCCTCTGGTGAAGCTCGACTTTTCCGATTTTCGCGTTTGCCTCAGAGCTAACATAGCGAATTCTCGAGCGAGTGCATTGCCCTGTCAACGACAGCTGACCTTCAGCAGCTGCTGAAGTTGTGCTGCAAAGATTAAGAAATTGTCGCGGGATTTCCACATCAAGGGCATCTTGTGTCGATCTGCATATTCCTTTCGTGAATTTTAGTCTAGTGAGAGGATGGAAGCTATCATGCGCGACTTTCAAGATCAGCGGGGTTTCGATCGCGAATCGTGACCTACCGTCGAATCCATAATCACTTGAATAGAATTTCCGACTTGACCATACATCAACTTTGAAGCCGGGATCATACCTACCAGGGCTGTGCGTTAATAACGTTAACGGGTTAACGCGGTTTTTTTTTCAAAAATTAACGATTAACGGTTAACGAAAAAGTCCCGAAATCACGTTAATTTTTATTTCGTTAATGTTCCATCCATTTATGTTTTTTTGCATGTCAGGATTCCTATTCTTGAAGAGTATTCGTTTATTGTTCTGGCTGATAGTATTAATAATCCATGAAGATGATTTCCAAGTTTGGAGTGTACGGGCTGCGGTGTTTGGTACGGAACGTGTTTCATGTTTTTCTTTGGGACGTCTGGTTATTTATCGATTTTCGTGGTGGTCAGGTAATGTTTTCAAAATTGTTAACGAAATGCAATTTAACGTGTTAACGCATTAACGGATTAACGCGGTTTTTTTTCAAAAATTAACGATTAACGGTTAACAAAAAAATTAATTTCATAAACGCACACCCCTGATACCTACCGCGACAAGCGACAACGACAGCACGAATCAGGCATATTGATTTTCGATCGATATGGATGGCAAATATTGCGTCGCGTCGCTCGTCACTGAAAGTATGGAAGCGGGTTAAAATCGTAGCGATCTGCTCGGATCAGCCCGCCCACAAAATGGAAGAGTTGCCCATACAAAGGAACAGTTGTCGATGTGTTTAATACTCTTTTTTTCTCCAATGATTTTCACATTCAAACCTGCCCAATAAACCCTAGTATTTTTGAAGAACTTTCTGTAAAAAAAACACAAAACAGAGTCGAATCTCATACCTAAGAGGTTCATGTGGTCCCGGTCCTAGCGACATAAATTAGTGCCAGTTTGCAGTTGCTGTTAGTGCTCGCCCTTCAATCCTGTCGGAGTGTGTTAATTCCATCCAGCTTTGGAGTTCAGAAATCCGCTAAATCCCGGTCGGGTGTTATTTAATGACAAGGACAAAATGTTACATAATGTCGTAAAGTGACTTAATTTAAAAAAAATCGGAGGTGAATTTTCAGCTCTCCATTCGCGAAGGCATTCGGTAATCTTAACAAAACCATGTTGGACGCGGCGATGTTGCAACTGCTGGCCTCCCAAATGATGGGCCAGCAGGTCGCCGTGGCTGCTGCCAAGAAGAATGGGTAAGTGTTTGAGATTATCAGGAAGGGTAAGGCTGAAGTTGACCTTCATCGCGCTTTCAGGTCTAAGCACATCAACCACCGAGCGTCTAAGAAGGAAGCTGTTCAGTTGGCCCTCGATCTTTCGGCGAAGACCAAAACCGAACCTGGTAAGCTGATGTTCTCTCCGAATTTTGAATAAATGACTTGAATTCTGTTTTTAAAGGTCCCTCATCTGACGGCACCGAAACCAGAAGCAGTGCGACGCCATCTGAAGGAATCTGCGGTGAGGCTGGCAAAAAGCGACCACCTGCCACAGAATCGCAGGCCAGAGTTCCGCTGACATTGGGGTGGCGTCGTCAGACTTGTATACGATCAGTGGCGGCGTCTGGAGTCCGTGGTGATGTCGTCTACTACGCGCCCTGTGGCAAGAAGTTGAGCACCTACGCTGAGGTGTTGAGGGTGGGTATTCCGATATATGAGTTGTCTGTGAAACCTATGTCCATTTTGAGCTGAATTTGTTTTCAACTCGAGTACCTTCTGGAATCGAAAACACCTCCGCAGGAGCACGTGCTGCAAATGCGCGAAACTGGCCTTATCCAAACTTCCGCTGTGGGAGCATCTTGTCCTGTGGCAGGAGCACGTGCTGCAAATGCGCAAAAGTTGCCTAGCTCAGATTTTTACTATAGGAACATGTGCTACAAGTGTGCGAAACCTACCTGACCCTTGTTTATTTGCACCGCGAGCACGTTGCCCTTTTACAGGAGCACGTGCTGCAAATGCACAAAACTTGCAAAGCATACGCTTTTACAATAGGAGCACGTGCTGCAATTGTGCGAAATTCGCCTGAAAACGTGAGAACGTTGTCCCTAAACAAGAACACGTACTGCAGACGTGCGAGTTTCGCCTAACCCACATTCTCGCCGCAGGGGCACGTGCTGAAAACGCTCAAAACTTGCGTAACTCTGGTTTTGATATGGGAGCAGGTACTGCAATTGTGCAAAACTTGCCTCACCCTTGTTTTACAGGAGCACGTTGTCCTATTACAGCAGCACGTGCTGCGAATCTGCAAAACGTACGCAGCTCAGGTTTCTACAACAAAAACAGAAACTCGTCCAACCCCCTCATTTTCACTGCAGGATCACGAGCTGCAAATGCGCAAAGTTTGCCTGACCACGTGAAAACGTTGTCCCTAAACAGGAGCACGTACTGCGAACGTGAGAATCTCGCCTAACCCACGTTCTCATCGCAGGAGCACGTGCTGGAAACGCAAACTCGCCTAACTCTTGTTTTTGTTGTGGGGGCACGTTGTCTTGTGACAGGAGCACGTGCTGCGAATTCGCGAAACTCGCCTATTTCACAATTTCACTCCAGGGGCGGGTGCTGCAAATGTGCATACCTTGCTTAGTCCGAGTTTTCTTTCTAGGAGCATCTTGTCCTGTTGCAGGACCACGTGCTGTAAGTGCGCCAATTTTCCATTCCTCACCTTTTCATTGCAAGAGCACGTGGACGAGGCCAACTTGGTCTTATGCTGCAACTGCGCATAACTTCCTCCTAGAGGAGCAAAGTCCTGCTAGAGGAGCCCTGACCGGCAGTGAGCAGAACGTGCCTAACCCACTTTTTCAATTTAGGAGCACATTTTTCTGTAACAGGAACACGTGGGAAAATTAGCGAAACTTTTACAAATTTACTACAATAATTGAAAAATCGAAAAAAAAATGCGTGGAACTCAAAATTTCTGGAAATACGTTTTTTTTTCTTGAAAATGAATTGAAAAATAAAGAAAAAACCCAATAACTGCTCTTCTAATTGCTCAACCCCTGTCAGCATCGCCGTAGCACGTGCTCCTATTGTGGAATCGCACGTACCTAAATGTTGGCGGGGCCTCATGATGGGCACGTAGTCCCATTGTCCTTGAGTTGGACCCGACCCAAGGCGTGAATATTTTCCACTTTTCAGTACATGATGAAGCATCCGTGCGCCTCGATTGGTCGGGACAACTTCTCGTTCAGTAGCAAACTTATTGTCGGCGAATTTCTCCTGCCAACAGAGCTTGAAGATGGCGAAAAGGTGAGCTATTAGTGATTTTTTCGCGATTCTGGTGCCGAAATTTCACGTTTCGCCTGCAGACGGTGGTGAAAATGAGCGAGGAAGCGATAGCGGAGGAGGTCAATCGACTGCTCTCCCTGAAGCCTCAACCTCGTAATAACGGTGAACGGAAGCATCGAGAAAGGCTTGAGAAAGCATCAGTATTCGCACCTGTTGCCGAAGGGAGATCTATGACTCCAGAAGAGGTTTGTGCTAGGAAATTTCCCCCTCATGTCGTAGTTTCAGTGTAATGTTTTTGTTTCCAGCCGGTTGAGCACCATGTTGAGATTGAAGATTCACCTCTGGATGTCTATGATGATGAGGATAAGGTCAAATGGAGTCGCGAGCCGATCGATGATCTTCTGCTGACTGAGATTAGGGTAGGTTCAAGAGCTGTTGTGTGATTTGCTGGTTCACAGTCAACCGCAGCGTCTTGGCGGGTTAGCTCCAGACGTGAGGTCGATTGACCGGGTGTGCTGCGTTATGCCCGAAATGGGCGGGGGCGGAGTCGGCTGTCATCAACTGCCCAGGTGGGCGGTCGTAAATGTAAAGGCGAGGAATGCAATTATAGCGTTGCACTCACTACGACAGCGTCGACCAACTAACAAGCCATTCAAGCCAATTGATAAGGAGGAAAATTAAAGTGTGGTGAGATAGTTCAAAATCAACTGTAAGGCGCTATTCATACTACTCAGCGCCAGCGCGGCACCCGCGTGCCGCGCTGGCGTGGCGTTTGTGTATGAATACTTTCTACGCGCGTGCCGCGCTTGCGGAGGCTATGAATACTCCTGCGGCGACGTCAGAGCGGAACGGTGAAGCTGGAATGAATGAGACGATCGATAAATAATATCAGTGGATGAAAACACCAAGGCGTTCCGGGTGGCAGTATGAATGCTGCAGCGGCGACGCCATGGCGGAGCGGGCGGAGCGTGACGCGCGTGCGGCGCGGGCGGGGCGTCAAGCCATTTATACACAAACGCCACGCCAGCGCGGCACGCGCGTGCCGCGCTGGCGTTGAGTAGGATGAATAGCGCCTAAAGGAGTTAGGGAACAGTAGACTTGGAACCGAATCGAATTAATAGTTGGGCAAGAATACAGGATTACTTCGAATAATCGGGATTTGAATATTCTATTTGTTCGGGAGTTTCACATTTTTAATTTTAGAATATTTTATTTACTTGGTGAATTCAGTTCTTTTTTGATATATTCGATTCATATTTGATTCTCTCCAGGGATTGGATAATCTTCTTTTTTTTCAAATCGAGTCATTAATATTGGGTTTTTCGAATTTTTGAGTCATTTGATACCTCGAATTATTCAATAGTCATGTTTCGGATGTTCGGTGAACTTTCCCGAAAACTCGCTCGTTTATCGTGTCTTTCCATCAGACTGTACTTAATGAAAATGGCTAAACATGTCTCGGGAGAATCCATTTAATTCTTTTTTGGAAGTTGTATTATTTGTAGCGGTACCATATTATATATGAGTAGAAATATAGAGAAACATCCGTTATTGAAAGTGTACATAATAATTAATGATGTTAATGGTATTAAATGATATGTGATCATATATTTCATGCAACACTATCGTTTAATAAAACTCGATCGATTGGCTTGAATGGCTCGTTAGTTGGTTGACGCTGCCGCAGTGAGAGCGACGCTGTAATTACGTTCCTCGCACCTTTATTCGCACCCCCGTTTACGACTGGCCACCTGGACGGTTGGGGTCAGCCGACCCCGCCCCTGCCCCGCCCATTTTGGGCATAACGCTAACCCCCCCCCCAATAGACGGCTACGCTGTGATGATTGAAGCGTTTTCTCCGAACGCGACGCTGCGACAATCGAGTGGGTCAGGTGTTCCTGCAATGGCAAGTTGGTGGTCCTACCGCGATACGAGCTGCGATGCAGTCGCGCCTTTTGGAAACGTACGACTATGCAATCAGCTGTCGCATCGCTTCATGGCCTCCGTTCATACTTCTCGTCGCCGCTATCGAATTGCGCATTGAAGCTGCTCCGGTGCGTCATGCTTATGCCTCCGTATCATGCGCAACGTTTCACTTTATACTTTCCCAGGGCACGCAGCGTTCTAGCCTCAGATGGTACCAGCGCCACAAAAAGTATGAATATGGCCATCGCTGTGACGGTACTAGCGACAGTGCGTTGCATCATGAAGATACTTAGCGGGTTGCGTGGTGACTGATATTTTGACACATGAAAGACGGGCCAGAGATGGCTCCGCGAGTAGCGCGTCGTTCGTAGTTTCACCACGAAAAGTTAAAATCAAAATCAATCAAATTACGTATTACATTGCGCTATACCGCGCCTCTCTACTGTGGTAGTATGAGCGACGCCTATCAGCTGCCCCACTTTTTACGCGCGTTGCGTTTTCACCTACACATATGCGCGCGAAAATGTAGCCAGTGTTCTCACAGCGGAATGCATGATAGCAGATCGGACGCGTTACTAGAAGTCGCTGTTTCTAGTACGTTGCGTCCTCCAAGCACCGAAACCCGAGAAAGAAGCGTCACAGAAAACCTCGAGAGCTGTGAATTCAATCGGCAGCATCCAGCTGTAAAATCCAAGCATGAAAACTGATAAATGAGCAAGAAACAGCACATGTGCGAGGGTGCTGACGACACCAAATAAGTCTGATTGGTCGCAGCTCGTCGCTATCGCCAAGCGACGCGCTAGCACACGGTGATGAGCTGTAGGCGGCATCCGGCGACAGTTCGCGACACTGTGTTGCTGTCTGTATGCTGACTAGCTTTCAGACTGCTCGAACGGTTACATCGTGGCACGTATCGTGTCATTTCCTAGGTAGAATTGTCTATAAGTGACTGTGTGTTGCAGTGGACATAGTAGGTACACGGGGCGTCACTACTCGACACTTGGCGACCAACTTTGCGCAATTTATCCAAACTGCAGAAGTGGTTATGAAGGATTTGTGTTCTTAACCTTCTCTTTTCAGCCTGTCCCTGAACTACCTCGGGTGGAGAACTTGCAATTGAATGGGTGCGGCTTCGCAGATGCCTTGATGGTTCACGAGTTTGTAAATAATTTTGCTCACGTGTTAGATATTGGTTAGTTTTTCAACTCTTTCATCTAGTTCGATAGTTCAATTGGAAGTGTTTCAGATCGCTCTTCACTGCCATCGTTGGGTGTGTTCTGTGCTGGTTTAGTAGGCGATGCCGAACATTTTGTGAAGGTCCTTCGACTCGCTCAGGCGCTTTTTCGATTGACTCTCGAATATCCAGGAATGCCTATGGGCAAGGGGTTGGTTACCTACTCCTTACTGTGTCGAGCGAAGTAGCATTTCGGTACGAGTTTCAGGGGTAGGACGAGACTTGGTCAAACTGTTTCTGATCTCGGTGTCAATGAGCAGAACTACTCTGAATTGATGCGCGTTTTTCTGGCGAGCAGAGACTCTCAGGGCGAGAAGGTAGACTGGGATCTCCTGTTAGCTCTGAGTCACATCTAGTACTAAGCTGTCTTAGTTCTAGCTCTCCTCCCTACTTGTCGACAGAAGTTTTGCCGAACTGAACGGAGAGGAAAAGGCGTCGATTCTGGCGTTCCTCTGTAACGAGTTGCTCTGCTGTCCGAATATTGTGAAGGAGATCGATCGGAATCTGGAGGAAGTTGGTCGATTGAAAGGAGATCGATGGCTGCGGGATGGAAAGGTAGAGCTGAAATTGTGTATGGACGAGATTCTCACTATAGCTAATGTTTTCAGGCTCGCGCACTCCGAGTGGTTCAGCGAAAGAAGCAGAAAGCCGAGCGAGGTCTGCCTCATGGGCCGGATACAGATGGTCTTGCAGCGCACGATGACCGGCCATCTTCAAGAAATTCCGAGGCCTCAGACGCCAGTCGACCGGCAACTCCGATTCCGACCACCCGCGACCGTCGACTGACTCCTGGTCTGGGGCAATGCGAGATTCTCACTGAAGAGGTAGAGAATTCATCACCGGAAATGTGCTAGCTACTGCGATTCCTTTAGAATCATGCATAAACAAAGAAAAGCGCCAGATATTCGTTTGTGCCATTTCAGGAAGAGAACATGTCACCAGATCAGCTGGAGGTGCTCATTGACTCGCTGAACGCAGAGGCTGAACAATTCAAGGAGAAGATCAACGACCTTT
Source organism: Aplectana chamaeleonis (assembly GCA_029168955.1). Lineage (NCBI taxonomy): Eukaryota > Metazoa > Nematoda > Chromadorea > Rhabditida > Cosmocercidae > Aplectana > Aplectana chamaeleonis. Next base: position 71,482 of record JAPDOI010001649.1, read on the forward strand.
CCACTAAAGTTCGGTGTTTCCCGCTGGGATGCGATCGATATCACAGGTGGGTATCAAATCAGAAAACTAGTTTTCTGAACATTAGTGAGTCAGAGCCTTGCAGACAGTACTGGCAGCTTCCTGGTGTGCCATCAGTGCTCGTTGAGTCGATAGAGAGCTCAGGTGTCTGCAACCCGGCCTGTAATACGGAGGAGACGTGCTCCAAGGATCCAGCGGAACTTGCAGGTAGGTACTACGTGTAGACGAAAGTCACAAAAGTCAGATTAACCGCGCTTGTCTTCCAGCTCCGACATTCATACATCCTGATGTGTTTGCTTGCGTAGAAGATTTAGTAGACGACGTGGTTACCGGTCGGTCACATACTGAGCGGCGCAAACGGAAACGATTCCGACGCATGGATAATCCATTCAAACGTGGATGGTGGTCGGTGGACACTAGGTAGTGATGCCCTGTAGCAGTTTAAGAATAACTTCCTCCGAAGAAGAATCGTTTAGGGAGTCACTGGAAGCCGTGAGAAGCAGTTTACATGGTCGCGGTATTCGAGAGCGGATTCTTCATAGGCTTTTGTGCAAGCCATGGTTTCTGAAGGATGTCAAGCTTGGCAAAGGTGAGTTATGAGGATACTTCCGAATCGAGTCTCGAAGAGACGCTTGGTTTGCAATGCATTTTTCGGGTCTCCGAACGAGTGACTCTGTTGGCTCCGTGCACGAGCGAGATACCTAGAGACATACCTTAATGAGTAGTAGGTAAGGGTTCCGTCCGTGGATGTAGGTGATGTATGATATGTAACAGTGTAGGATCATATCCCTGGTATGCGTCCTAGTAGCGTCTGTGGGAGGATGCTGTCTGAGGGGAGGGGCGCTTAGAGCATTACTGTGAGGTCAGTTTAAACTTTTTGTATGCTAACCCTGCGCTAACCTTGAGCGACACCAGATTTGGGAGGAACGAACGCAAACTAGGCGTGTATACTTACTGTGTAAAGGCCTGGTCCCAAAACCTTTATTCATCACTGTGATGATATGAAGCCGCACCCATCTAGGGGGTTCAACACTGTCTCAGTTTACCACACACGCCTTCTGCTTCCGCCTTGTAGGGTGCGAGTAGGGAAGGGCCCGGCCCATGTCCCTATTATAAGGCTAACCCACAATATCAACCCCGAAGCGTAGCTTGGGCACGTGTGGGGAACATGTGCTCTCGTCTCAGAGGGTGCCGGTTACCTGGGATCGAATAGGCTGGTCTTTCAAAGGAACAGGAGACGAAGTCATTGTTCCTGAGGCGACCTTGTGGTTGGTGCCGAGTGTTAGCGGTGTTAGGGAGTTGGTGACATTAACGATGGAGGCACAGGCTTATGCGGAGACGAATCACTCCTGATGGCTGCAGGAGGGCGGCACCGATTGGGGACGCTGGATTGCCACCTGAGGGAACGCCTACGGGGTTCACGAGTGTTCGACTTGTTCTAACTGCGGTGGGACCCTGCGCGCTTTGGCTGTGGATCACCTTGGGCCCCCGTACGAAGAGCAGACTGAGCCGTCTTCTCTTGTCCCGGATGATCGCTGCGCCGTCATGCGCCGCGATTAGTGTGTCGGCTGCATGCAAATCGATTATGCAGGCATAGTAGAGCGCACCACGGCCGGCTGAGTCCGCTCACAACCGGTGGATTCTCTACACCCAATTTGTATGATGTAGATGCTTATCGTCTGGGCTGGCTACAGCCGATAGGCCGACTTTAACGGGGGCCTCAAAGACTTGAGTTGTGCGAACAACGCGACACAATGGGTTAACGTATTGATGGGTTGTGGGTCAGCGGTAGAAATAAGTCGTGGCCAATTTTATGGCTTTTCATTGTATTTTATTTCCTTCCAGTGGAGCTGAATAAGATTGACAAGGAGATCGGGTGGAAGGAGGTTACTGAACTGAACCGAAACGCTGTGCATCGCCAGCTTGACCAGCTGAACTCGAGGATTTCCAACTCTAGAATAACAGTTAAGGGTATGTTCCACTCTATCAACCCATTTTCATAGTCCCAAATTTTGCTCAATATAGAGTTGAATTTTAGGTGTTGGTAACGGTTACATGAGGTCAAATGGCACTACTGCCACAAATGACGATGATGCGTTAGAAGAGTTGAGGCGAAGAATAATATGTACCGAGGCAAGGATAAACCGTAGCTACCTACGGCCAAGCTTCTTTGTGGGGTAAGTGTAGATTTCTTGCGGAATGGTTTGGAGTGAAAATGGATTCACTTTTGTTGCAGTGAGAAGAAATGTCTGGCCTATACTATGGAGATGAACGACGAATCGCTGAGGAATGGCCAAGATGAAGATGACAGAGACGAAGCTGAGAAGGATGATGATGCTGCGGAAGGTTCGGAGCGAGATGAGACGGACCCGAGACAGATGATGGAAGTCTGGCGAGCTTACGTTGATTCTGCAGAAACCGCGGCAAAACTTTCACTTGCTGTACAGGTAGGAGGCGGCAGTAGAGTCTAGAATGCAAGGCAGACAATGTCTCTGAATCAATTATTACTTCAGATGCTGAGCTTGTCCATTGCGTGGGAACTAGCTCCAAACCTGCGACTCTGCCAGATCTGCCGAAAACGCTGCGAGCCTACGTCGACGACTCTACGATGCACAGCCTGTCGTTTGAACTATCATCAGGACTGCTGCAAGGTTGGTACAGCTTTTTTTATTGTTGAAGCTGAGATCTTTCCTAGACAACTTCTTTCAGTCTCCACAATCTCGAGAGTGGTTCTGCCCAGCTTGCGTGGAGACGTCGACACAGGTGCCCACCTGTCTCATCTGTTCGCGGCAACACGAGTACTTGACACACTGTCGGTGAGTGGATCTGTATTCGTCTGCCTTCGCGTAGAAGAGTTGCTCAAGGATTAGGATACTGACCGTCTTCCAGAGACGCTCGTCCATTTCTTCGAAATACCACAAACCTTTTTTTTCAGGAGATGCTATCACTTCTTCCATGTGCAGTGCGTCTCTGATGCTCCACACGATGGTTGTGATGACTTTCTTTGTCGAGGATGTGACCCCAAGGTATAGAAAGCATCTCTCTTAGTCCCTCAAGGCTACATACGCGTCGTCTTTGATTGACCAGAACGTTTTGGTTAGATGGTTACCTTGACTACCCATAGTAGTCTTTCTCCTGAACCACAGCACAGTGGGGTTGCAAGGAACGACGAATGGCTTTCAACTCGAAGTGGATTACGAGGGGTGCACTCAAGGAAGGCGTTGTATCTTCGTGCTATACTGAGATGTACCTGGTGTCCATGCTGTATACTCCTTGCTCTAACTGCTGCAGCCGTCCTAGTTGAGGCGTGGAGGATCTTTCTGGGGGATAGTTAGAGGCACCTTTAAGGCGACCTCGCTGTGAAGGGTCTCGATGGTGTCCTTGCTAAAGATCATGGCCAGCATTTCTACATGCGCTGGTTATACTTCAGAAGACAACGCGTGAGCGCTCTGTGGGTGACTTGTACAGATCTTGACGTGGAAGCTGTGTAGACCATCGTTTCGGCCGCGTAGAAGAGCGCACCGAGAACTGTTTAGTCGCTGAGATGAGCACGAAGTACTGGGCCAGCTAGTTGGTCGGTAGCTTCTTTGAGAGGCCCGAAAGCTGCCCATGCTGCTCTCCTACTTCTTCTGAGTTCTTACCCTAAGTCGTTGTCCATGTTGATTGAGCCTCCCAGGTACACGTAGGAGTTGGTTTTCGTGACTTTCGAACCATCAACCTCAATCGGTTTTCGTGACTTTCGAACCATCAACCTCAATCTGAGTTCCTTCACACCAGGCGTCCTTCTTGAAGTGGGTCTTCTTTCCACCTATCGTCTGCTCGTGACTTGCCCATCGAAATTTGGTTTTGCTCCTGGAAACCAATATGTAACGTCAGTCTTAGGCTCAGAGGAAATTGATGACATCGAGACGGGAGGAAACCCCGACGACTTTGAATTTCGGCAATATGTCCGATTGGAGCGCGGTTGTTCAATGTCTCTTTCGGCCTAAGCCGAGGCGCACGGGCAGGTCTATCTGAGCTACAGCCGTGCCACTATTAGAGCGCATCTGCTACGTGTAACTAGCGATCGAGGAAGTTCATCCATGGCGGAAACGGTGGAGAGTCGGGTTTTTGAGGGTAAGTGCTAATGCAGGAAGACGAGAGTTAGCACGGATAGATAGAGCTCGAATCTGGGCTCTTTCCTGGTTAGATGATAGGCTAAGCCCGAAAGGCAGGGTTTACCGTCAAGACATTATTTTGTGACAAGGTGTACTGATACTTTACATTAGGTTCTGCGTTGTCAGTTCTTATGAGTGTCCTCATATTTTGAAGCAAAGAGCAAGTGCCTTTGCTGGACGTAAAGTGCTATTCCTAAAAACTGCATGTTTCAGCTTTTCGAGCGGCGGGTGATCGCGCATGGTGAAAGCGATGATTATGTGGAAGCCGACGAGCCGGTTGACTCTTCTGATCATCACCAACATCATAGCCATCATCACAGTCACCACAGCAATAACCATAGCCACAACCACAATCATCATCATCACCATAATCACCATGGTCATTCGAGCTCGCATCATTCCACGCAGAGCAAGGATTCACGTAAAGCTTTGAAACGAAAAGCAGAAGCTCCGCCGCCGGTCGTCTTTCCACCAGAAATGAACAACGACTTGTGCAGGTGGGGGCTAGATCTCAACATCGACCATGAGTTTTTTGTTTTCGGTTTTCTAGTCTTACATATTTTTAGGGCCATGCTCGATGAAATGGAATGCCAGCCTGGCGTTGGTCCTTTCTTGGAGCCAGTCGACCTAGATCTTGTGCCAGGCTATCGTGAGACGATTGCGAATCCCATAGATATGTCTTCTATTAGAGACCGAATAGAGGCCCAGTGGTAAGTCAAGTCTCATTAGCCGTTGCCCCAGGGTTTACTTCCGTAACCCAGCGTTCACAATTGATTTCAGCTACGAGACACCAGAAGACTTTGCTGTTGATATAGAGTTGATGTTCAGCAACTGTCGCACGTTCAACGAGGATGACTCTCCTGTTGGTCTAGCTGGTAAGTCAAGTTCATGTTGGTGAAGGGGCCTCCTTGGGGTGGGGGGGCAGCCTCGAGTTGCGAACAATAGTGGTTTACATTTCTCGTGATTCTGTTCTTCTCCAAACTTGGGTAAGGGGGGGTCCAGGATGGTGGACCCCAAACTGAGGCCGAGAGGATCTTAGTCCCACGTTGAGCACTCTAATTGAACCTGTTGACATCATCATTGTCATCTGAAGGACGACGTCTGACCTGCCGTCACTGGTTCCGCCACGATTCGCCTACCATTTTCATCATACATGGATTGTCATCATGCAGAGACGCATAGGGCGCGTCACTCTCGCACGCTTGCAACTCACACCGCCAGTGTCAATACCGCTGCCATCGAGGTTGCCGCTCATCGTGCATTTGCGCCACATGTCTGTGGCGTCCTGTTTCTTTGGATCGACGTCAGTCCGTTCGTCCTGCTTCCGCATACGTACATAGCAGGGTTTGTAGTGCGGAGTCGTCATGCCCTAAGGCTCCGTCTATAGCAGACGTCCTAGCGTCAAGTGACCGTAATGTGACGCTGGGGTTTGCATCTTCAGCATTTGTTATTGATCTGACTCCCCAGCGACCATTGTAGCCGGCCAGTCGCTGACGGTGGAGGCATAGTGAACGTAACGGCTGTCACTAATATTATCGATACCATCGTTAACCACGTGCCGTCCTCGGACACGTTGAATGCGCCAACCGTCGAGCGTCATGCGCTAGCGTTTGAGCGCTGGCGCATGATGCTCCGATGCCTTGACGCTTTTCCGCTGGTCGTCTGCTACGGATGGAGCCTCACCTCCCCACTCCTACCATCGCCTGACGGTTGAGTGAGGGGGCTTGGTCAAGATCCTGCCCTCACTGACCGTGCTTCTGGTCTCCTCCCAAGCCTGGAAGCTCCTCAGGTAGTGAATTTCGTCTTCCCCCGTTTTTCAACTGGGCGAAATTCATCCCTTGGCGCGTAGGTGGAATTGTATTTCAACTTGAGTATATTTTTTTGCCGCTTTTACTAGCAATTACTGAAAAGGGTTAACGAATATTTTAAAACCTGTTTCCTGTCATGTAGCAATATCATGTCGTGCAGTCGGTCTATTTCCGGGTCAGCGTCAAGTAGTTGGTGTAGTATAGCTTACGTCGCGACAACCTTCAACTCATGGCGTCTCCGTAGAATTTAGTCTAAGGAATGGACGGGGCTGCGGCGGTAGATCATCGCTCGCTATCGAGACCCCGCTGAATGGTGGTGTCGCGAGCGCCGCACGGCCTTGTTCATTCTTTAGACTCAGTTTGCTCGTCACAAAGCACTTTACGTGACTGACTGCTAATCATCATTCCTTTTCAGGTGCAAGCTTGCAGAAATTCTATCACAAGCGCTGGCGGCAACTCAAGTACAACTTCAGTAAACGGCTCAAACGTATGCGTCATCATGTATAGGCTCAATTGATCCACATTAGCTATTTTCACCCACGTCTTCTGCAGCCGCGTCGCATAAGCACGCGGCTCTTTGTTTGTCGACGGTCTGTACATACTGTTCTCTCATTATCGGCCTTTTTTGTTCAGGACCATTTCAACTCATCCTTTGCATGTAATCTCTCATTTTACAAGTATTATTACGTACCTTGATTTTGATTGACAAAAAGTATTAACGCTTTATTGATTGGCTGTTTTGAAGTTTTTATCAATTTCTCTTCGCAAATGAACTCAGTGAATTGTCTCTTATTTTGTTGCATTTTCATGATATGTTTGTATTTTTCCTCTTTTTTCATTATCATCATCACCAACTACATCTCAAATTCTTTCTCTCTCTCACTCTTTAGGCGCCTACACTTCTTGCTTTACGATTGTCGCTTTGAATTCTGCGTGCGCGAGCCAAAGCGGCGCGTATCTATGTGCATTCCTTGTAATATATAACTCATCACATTATCATCATTTTTTACCAGTTTGTGAACAATATCGAAGAAAAAATTACTCATAACATGGTGTTTCATTTTATGTAATCACAGTAGTTTAACCTATACATCGGCTTCGAACACATTACACGGTTGATTCCAATGTTCCGATGTGACACGCAGTCTCATTGGGATCTAGCGCAATCGTTCTGGGACCGCGAGGTCCGAGCACGATTATCCTCTAGCTGCGTGCTGCAGCAGCGGGTGTCCGTAACTGCGGACCGGAATTTCCCACTAATACGGACAGTAAGTCTCGATGATCTACAATCTTGTTCGTGGGTTATGGTAGACCTGCAGGCCACACGGCCGCCAGCGCGTGCGTTCGCGGCACGCATCGATTAATCTGCCGAAAAAAGGTATTGCCATACCGTGGTAAATAGCCAGTGGGCCCCCAGGCTTGTGATCACAACCGGTACCTACTACCCACTATACATTGGGTGCGAGACGAAAAGCTGGGGCCGAATTCATCAACTGGTGGGGATAGGGTAGCGGTAAAGGCATCGGCACTTATGATGATTACCCTGTGCAAGCGGGAGATCGCTAACCAATCGTACCCACTTCTAACCCAGCTAAGAGGCAGGGGCAAGTGAAACACGGCTCGGCTACGAGACCGTTTGCCCTTGCGGATAATCATCAAAGGTGCCGACGCCTTTACCCCTAACCCAACCACACGCGTTCATGAATGGAGTAATCGGATTCCGGGTTTAGCCGTAGAATTTCTGTTGAATCGGTTATCGGGTTGATTTGGATTTGGTGATTCGGATCCGGGTACGATGCGGATTAGGCGCTTTTCGGTGTTTTGCATCTGACCTTTTTTCGAATATTTGGATCCGAATTCACGATTCGGATATCTGACTGGATAAACCAGAGAATTGTAGGAGATGGATCATTCCACAATTTTGCAACATGTAGTCTAAATTGAGAACTCATCCTCCACATTCTTCTACAGATTTGATAATGCTTTCACATATGCGCCAGAGCTCCACCCGTACCGGGGTTTCAAGCCTCTGTCCTAAATCGTGATAGGTTTCACACAAACATGGCGAGTATTACCGAAAAACTCCAAGATGAAGAACAATATCAGTAAGCAAACGCGAACAGTAGCCTCAGGCGTCAAAGGAAACCGATCCTTTCATAGTCACGCAGGCAGCGGGACGTTCTATCCCGAGGGCGGGCCCTGAGCGAGGTGTGAATTGGAGAGAGTCGACGACTCGGACTAATTACCGCACTTTACTCACTGCTGGGGTCTGGAAATGTTGTACAAGACACTAATACACTAACGTAAGACCATTTTGTGCGAAATAAATAATACTTCGTGTTTAAGCGGCACATATCAGGATTGTTGAAAAAACTAAATCTGATGATTAGGGTGTTAATAAGATTAATATTCGTGAAAGCTTAGGTTCCTGGCAGAAGTAAAGATTTGGCATGGCCGTGTTTTCGAAAAACTAGAAATATGCGGGGAAGGTAACGAAAAATGAAGAAAAGTTTTGAAATATTCCAGAGAACGATTTGGCGTAGAACAAACTCGACGCCAAATCACACTTTCAGCTATTTCACTACATTTACCAAAAATCAAATTATTCTACGCCAGATCGTTCTCTGAAACATTTCAAAACTTTTTTTTTCATTTTTCTTTACCTTCCATTTTAACTGAGTATATTTCTAGTTTTTTGGGAACATGGTCATGCCAAATCTTTACTTTTGCCAAAACCTAAACTTCCACGAATTTCATTTATTTTTTCTAAAGGTTTCCTTTCTAACATGATTTATACCTGGTGGTGTTAGAACAAAGTAAACCTACTGATTGCCTACCCCCCCCCCCTTCTACGACGTCCTGCGCACTCCAACTAATGACCTGCACACTTTCTGTGACGTCCTGCACATTCCCACTGATGTCCTGTACACTATCTATGACGTCCTGCACTTTCCCTTCAATGTCCTGCACACTCCACTGGGGTCCCGCACCGCATTTTGCGGCGTCGCGCGCCCACCAACTGGAGTCTAGCACACTTTCTACGGTGTCAAGCAGGGTAAGCAATAGCAATGCCAATAATAATAATAATAATAATAATAATAATAATAAAAAGAATAATAATAATTCAATAGTTATAATAATTTGTAGTTGCTATGAAATACTTTCAGAAATGCTTTGCTCGAAAACTGTGTTTGCCTTGTTGGATAGCGTCTCGTATATTAATCCCTGGCCCTAGCAGTGAGTAAAGTTCGGTAATTAGTCCGAGTCGACGACTCCCGTAATTCACACCTCGCCTAGGCTCCGCCCCCTTGGGACAGAACATCCGCCACCCAGTCACGCATCCCTAGCATAGAAGAAGGTGCGGGAGTGGTCGCGCAAGTGATGACCTTGCAACGCTCCGGCAGGTGGGCAATCGGTTGACCGTCTGGAAGCAGTATACAAGTTGACCAGGATCTTGCTGACCGGTTGGGTCCCCTTCTTTCCACAGAAAGTGAGCTGTGGATCAACTGGATCCAAGTTCGGCCCCACGCCAGGCATGAGTGTGTGCCTATTCCTCGAAAATCTCAGTATGGGTAAAATTGAATCGTGGGGTAGAGTTCACGTAATAATTTTAGTCTGATGAATGGACGGGGCCGTGACGGTAGATCACCACGCGCGAATCGAAACCTCCTTCTCCAGTGAGGCCGCCAACACCGCACGGCCAGCCGCCTGGTCTTTGCTTCAGACTAAATCGGAAACGGAAACCATGCTTCCATATCTAATCGGTTGACACGGGAACCATTCGCATTCACAGTGCAAGGATTGGCACGAGCGCAAAGCGACTCCGTCACGCCAGTCAGAGGCTAAAATTCCTCTGGAAATCAACCCATCACTGTCATTTGCACTTAAAGGAACCCAAAAGGTGAGCACTCGAGTGACCAGTCTCTGCCTGAGATAGCACAAGTAAGTAAACATGCGAGCAGAATCTTCTGGAAAAATTTCGAAATGTCGCGCGCGTTTGCGTAGGGCCGGGATCATACTTCCAGCGACGAGCGAGGCGACGCAATGTTTACCATCTGTATCGACCGAAAATCGATGTGCCTGATGTGTACTGTCGCCGTCGTCGGTCGCGAGAAGTATGATCCCGGCCTAGCTGTTGGAGCGCATATGGGTCACTGGTGAATGGGGCCTCCTCGGGACAGGCAGCAGCCACCGTTCACCCATACCGAATATCGTGCTGACTTCTACAGTGCGTTTCATTGTTTATGAACAACCTACTTTTCAACTATGATATTCTCCAGCCTGACGCTGGGCATTTTTCACTAACATAAGCGTATTCAGGGTGTCAAAAAACTTATATAGATATGTCATCAGAATTTTACCTCTTTGAGAACTTTTTTATGACAATTTATAACAATTTCTTCAATTTTCGACCGTTTCATTGTTTATGAACACTTCCTACTAACAATGCTTAAAACAATTCCCCGTTTCAACGTACCTAAATAGGTGAGTCGAGAATGACGAGGTATTTCTTGTCTCAACATGGCGCGCGACTGTCGACTCTCTACTGTGGAGAAAGCTCAGATCAGAGCTCTCAAAGATGCCGGCTTGGGGCCACGTTATATCGCCGCCCAAATTGGAAGAAGCCCTGGCGTCATTTACATTTATTTGAAAGGTAAAGACGTCTACGAGCACAATCCATCTTGGGGACGTGTGCGGAAGCTCTCCCGAAGGGACGAACGCCAGATTTGTAAGCGATTATCCAACAACACGGCTAGCGTAAATCAAGTCCGTGCAGAATTGAGATTGCCTGTATCAAAGTCTGCCGTCTGGAGGGCTATTAAACGCAACGGAAACATTGTGAGAGAGGGAATGCAGGAGGCTCCACACCCCACCAGTTCCCACGAGACCGCTCGTCTTCAATTCGCGCGAGAGAACATGGCGACCGATTGGGATAAGGTAAGGCCGTAGATAGAGTAAAGGTCAGCTCAGTTTATGGTGTGAGGTCCTACTGGCGTGACCTGAGGAAGGAGCCGAGGTACTTCAGTGGTCGGAACTTCGGCGGTGGCTCTTTGATGGTGTGGGGGCCATTTAGTTGCGAGAATACGCTCGACCTTGCCTTCGTATCCTGTCGCAAGGACTCAGATGAGTATAAGGGAATGTTGGAGCATCACCTTCTGCCGTTTTTGGGAGGCCGTAGGCGGAGAAACTTCACCTTTCAACAGGATAACCCAAGCGTGCACCGTAGCAGAGCGACTTCCTCTTGGCTTCGTGAGCACAGAATCAAAGTTATCGACTGGCCAGCATGTATCCCTGACTTGAATTCCATGGAGAACCTATGGGGGATCATCGTGCGCAAAGTGTACGCCAATTGCAGGCGATTTCACTCGATTGATGACCTCAGAGCTGCGATCCTCGAAGCATGGAGTGAAATCGACCCCGTGGTACTGCGTAACCTAGCGAAGAGCATGCCAGCTCGTGTTTTTGAAGTAGCCATGAAACATGGAGCTCATGTAGACTACTAATTAGTGCGTAGTTTTTATGCTTGAAGAATAATTTGTTTTAAAACTTGAATGTTCATAAACAATGAAACGGTCGAAAATCGACAAATTTGCTATAAAAAAAGTTCTCAAAGAGGTAATATTCTGATGACATGTATATATAGGTTTTTCGACACCCTGAATATGCTCATGCTAGTGAAAAATGCCAAGTTTCAAGCTGGAGAATAATACAGTTGTAAGTAGGTTGTTCATAAACAATGAAACGCACTGTATTAGGTTTGACTGATAGCTTCCAACAATGACGTCAACCTGATTTTTATCCTATTTTCTGTATTCAAAAATGTCCCTTTTTGACAGTTGGCTACGTCAGATTTGATAGAATGGCGGAAACTGGGAATTCCCCATTCTGGCGGGGGCATGTCTTTTTCTGCGTCAAATATTCTGACGTTGTCTCGCTGCCCCCGCTATTGCGTCATCTGAATCGTCACAATAGATGAGGTGCTCCCAAATGGCGCCCACGTGCGATCGAACAGTCTCATCAGTGAAAACCGTCTTTCCTCTATTCCAGAGTCAATATCAAGAAATTGAATGGGTCTGTGTCAGTTTCTCAGACTCATTTTTGTTTTTTTACCAATGTCTAGCTTCTTTTTTCATTCGTACAGCATCCCATGTAGCTCTCTACCAGCTCATTGAATGCTCTCATTACTCTTTCTCATCGACAATTCTGTTCCTTCATGAATAACATCGCCAGAATCATTTGCCAAGGTTCGTCTGCAGACAGAGGCAAAACGGACTTTATCAAATTCCAATTCCGCTTCATCTATCTTTTCTCTTTTTTGACTAATATCATTACACACTTCAGAATTTTGATGTTGATTGTGACATGTTATTTTAGTTACATACCAAACAAATTTTTCCTGTCCAAAGTCACCGGAATGCTTGAAAACTAAAATTTCAATGACTTTCTAATACAAATCCAGTCGAAAATCTGGGGCCGTATTCATGGATGAAATCTCTCTTTACTTTTACCTTACCCGAAGGCGATTACTTACCTACCGTGAAACCGCATTCACAAGCCTTTTACTTACACTGGTAAGCCCGCGATTAATGTTTTCCGTGTGCACTCACTGAAACACTTAATAGACTTCGTCAAATCAGAATGCTTTCGCCAATTCGCTATTTTTTTGTTTTAGGAGACATAAGGGGAGTTGATGGGCTTCGCAGTTGGCAAAAAAAGTTCAAATTTCATCATATGGGAAACTAAAGGGAAAAAACTATCGCTTCACATTACTGACTTTTTCATCATGATTTTTTCGAAATTTCGGTTATTCCAGTTTTCGAATAACTAAGTTTTTTTTTAATTTCGAATAATCGAGTTTTCGACTCACTCCGTTTTTTAAGTTTTTAAATAATCGAGTTGCCGGCTAACTCCGTCCTTGAGATTTTCGAATAATCAAGTTTTCGACTAACTCGGTGTTTCAAAATTTCGAATAGTCGAGCTTTCGACTATGTGACTCGGTTTTTGAATTTTTGAATAGTCGAGTTGCCGACTAACTCGGTTTTTGAGATTTTTTGAATAATCGAGTTTTCGACCAAATCGGCTTTCCAGATTTTGGATTAGTCGAGTTTTTGACTAACTCGATTTCCCAGATTTTCGAATAATCAGATAGTCCAATGACTCCATGTGAACTGTTTCAGTCCATATAGAGGCTCGACGAATCGATTCGACATAACATCGGCGTGCATCCGGAAGAGACTTTGCGTTCCCCACCGTAGGTTGGCGCAAACTCGGTCCCACATGCTATAACATAGGTGCACCGAGTTTGCGCCAACCTTCAACAGTAAACGCAAAGTCTCTTCCGGATGCACGCCGACGTTAGGTATAGTCCCTGCGCAAGAATACTTTTCTCGTCAATTATCGATCCTTTTTTCTAAAATGGAAAAAATGACGAAAATTTAATTAAAAAAAGATCGATATTTGACGGAAAAATACTATTGAGTGGACGATTACTTATTACTCTTATATTATTACTCTTATATTACTCTTATTCGATTATTACTCTTGACGATTATAATTCAGAGTTTTGGGGCCGAAACTTGTCGGATCAGGCAGAAAAGACCGAAATTGCGTCATCAAAAAATTCGCAGAAAATCAGTATTTACGCTCCGTCGATTTTTTTTTCGCAAATCATCTAGTTCTAAGGTCGCTCAAATACATATTCTATTAATTTTAGCAGAATTGGTGGTTTACCTCATAGTAAATGGAAGCACCCAACAAAGTTTGCACTTCCTTAACATGCGAAGTTTATTGAATTGCAATTTCAACTTTCCAACTTTGGACTTTTCGCCACAACATTTTCTCAATACATGCTGTTCCGGGAAAAAACAAAATATACACAAAGTAAGATATATTCTTATTATCCTTACACGACTAGTTTCTCAGATTTTTCTGTAGCTTTTTTTTCATTTGTTGTTTTACGAACAACCCAAACATTTTTTTCCAACACAAGCGATCTCCCCCGCCTCCAAAATTTTAATTACTTTTTTCCCCGAAAATTTATACGGCCCCCCTGTTTCAAGCTATCCAGTCCTGCTCTGCCCTGAACTTTATATCAGCAACTCTCGTCCAGGTCAGAGCACTTCCAAATCGTACGGCACGCCGAAAACACTATTCCTAGAGTACAATGAAAGTTGATGTTTTGACGACAGAGTACTATTCCCCGTAAATATTTTGTCGTAGCCGATGCACAGCGATTCAATAGATAAGCAATATTTCGGAAGCATTCATGCTGGCCAATCTGTGCGATTCGGACGAATTTGATACGAATTTTCACTCAAAATGCTTACAAGTAAGTTTGAAAATGTAGGAAGAAATTCAGCTCCTAAGCCATTGAAATGATACCTCCTTGGCTCAAAGTCCGCCTCGGGTTTGATGAGAATGTATTGATGTTGTCTATTGACAGGTAGTTTGGTCTACGGCCCTTCCACGTTTGCCAGCATTTTACGAACCTTTGTCATCGTTTTTATGACTGAAGGCTGTGTGCAACGTTGAGCCTGTCTTATCAATTGTCAGCTTCTTATTTTCCATTTTCTTCACCCGCAAACTTTTCTCATTCATCACAGAATTTTCATTCCACGCGCGGTTGTTTCTCCTAAACATATAGACAGACTGCTTCGAAAACTGCAGCGAAATTTGCTGGGAACATGGGAATCGTCGAAAGTTTCGCTATTTATTTGGTCATAAATTTCTGACAATGTTTTCCAATTGCTGAACCGTTTTTCACTATTCTAAGCTCCTCCAAAGCTCCTGTATTTTTCCTGAATTGACTTTTTCCTGCTTTTGGAATGTTTCTCGTATTTCTCAAAACTATTACAGCAGTGGGGACTACACAATACTCACTCTAAGCTTTGTCAGAAAGGCAAAAAAAAAAATGCGAAAATTCGCTGTTTTCGTCTTTTGATGATATCTCGCTTCAAAATGGACATTTTTCAAATTTGAAGAGAACTTTAGATTCAACATCGAGTACTCTTCCTTATTGATGTACCCATATGTGGCTTATTTTCTAACAAGGCTTATATATGGGGTTGGCACAATCAATCAAGTGGGTTTGAAGTGAATACATGTGAGAGGCTGAAATGGGTGACTGTGAATGAATTACTCACTCTACTCCAGATCATATGGCTTTTTTTAAAGTGTCTATTCTGCTCCACCTCTGGGCATCAACTATTAGCTATTCATTTAGTAATTTATTTGATAATCTCCAGGTTATAAAATGTTTTAGAATCTTCTATTTGAATTTTTTTGTTTTATTTAAAATTTACCTCTACTTCATTTATGGGTATCAACCATTAGCTATTCATTCAGTAATTTATTTGATACTCTCCAGATTATATAATTTTTTTTAAATTGTCTGTTTGAATTTTTTCTGATTTTTTAACTCTTCTTCACCTATGGGTATCAACTATTAGCTATTCATTTAGTTATTTATTTGAAAATCTTTGCTTCTCAATTATTTTGGTTTTTTTAATTGTTTTCTGCCATTTTTTTTTTTCACTAATTTTGTTCAATTTTCATTATCATTTGAATATTTATCTCTTTCAATTAGACTCATACAATTTTTGCTTCATTTGAACAATTGTTTCCCATACAGCGTTAAGTTGTTATTTGGATACAAATCATTTTAGCTCTATCTTCTGACAAACAATTCATAACGTTGAAAAAAACCTGGAGCCTCTCAAAGGGGGG
The DNA here is from genome assembly GCA_029168955.1 of Aplectana chamaeleonis. Lineage (NCBI taxonomy): Eukaryota > Metazoa > Nematoda > Chromadorea > Rhabditida > Cosmocercidae > Aplectana > Aplectana chamaeleonis. The sequence continues at coordinate 87,191 of JAPDOI010001649.1, forward strand.
AGGTAGTAAACAGGAACCAATAAATATCAAACATATAACTAACTAATTCCTGATCATTGATACCCAGAGGTGAGAAAGAATTTTATTTAAGAAATACGAACTGAAAAAAATCTAAAATAAAACAAACCGAAAAAAATGTATAAACTGAAGTTGACACAGTTACTGTAGTTCTCTGGGCCAAATTCCGGTCCGCATTTGCGGACTACGGCTATTTCATCATGCGACACGTAATAATCGTGCTAGGGGAAGGGTGAATCATGCAGGGGCCAAGTGGTCCCAACACGATTACCATGTGTCGCATTATACAATAGCCGTAGTCCACAATTGCGGGCCGACATTTGGCTCAGAGGAAAACGATAGTTCACATTTCAGAATCTCATATTGCCCCTCCTTTTACCCACTCGATTGATTACGTCAACCCTATAGGCGTTGTTTGAGAATAACCCATGTGTGGACCAAAAAGAAGGAAGACTCTATGCTGATTCCAAACATGTCTTCAAGTTCGAAAAAAACGTGCCCTCTGAAGCCAGTGATGATCAAAAGGCAAAATAAAGCGATTTCCTGCGTTTTTTTCCCGTTTTTTTTTTCTACCAAAACCTTGGGCCGGTGTTGTACTGAAGTGTAGTGCAGTGGCAAGTGGCGCTGTTGTCGACTTATATAGCCTAGAGTTCCACCCACGCCCAAGGCCAACCAACCCTGCTAACCCCGGGACCGAACATTGTCTGCTTTCTTCCTCTTGACCATTTTAGCCTTTATTTTTCCGTTTTTTTTATTTGCTGACAAATTCGAATTATAGTTTAAATAGGTTTTTTGCAATTTCACCATATCGTGCTGCAAAGCGTCGCCGTTAAAAGCTTCCCTACAAGACTAAATCTATTTTTGGCGTCAAACTTGATTTTTCGGTTTTCTGGACCCGCCATCCAACGGCCAAGGAATGCCAAGAGGGTGGTAAAAGATAATGTCCTTTGGCGTACATATATCAATTCTTCCGGAGATGCGCCACGTTGTTGACATCATTTTTAGAATCCTAGAAGTTTCTGAGTGTGTATGGAGCCTATACAATGACTTGCGGGGCCAGCCTATGTTCCAGTCATGGTTCTTATCCTCCTGGACTCGTCTGTTACCACTTTACCGACCCCAGAAGGATAGCAAACTGGTTGGCGTTTTGCGAGGATCGATCTCTCTATCGTGTGCGTGATGGTGGCGCCTCTTACCACTGCCCCACACGCGCCGTCCTCCGCCCCACATGGGCCCTATCAAGGGCTCGCAGATGAAAAATCAAGCCTCTCTAGTGAGAGAAAAGTGGTTTACAGGCCACTGGAAAATTTTGAGCGCATCCTGTGCGTAGTGCATCTTTCATAGTCTTCACCTCGCACGCGGTTCGCGCGTGCCGTGCGCGCTGCATGAGCGTCACTCACGGGAAACAGCTATGAAATCTCCGGTGGCACTGCCATGGCGGTGTGGGTTGAAGTTGGGCCTATGCTTAGGCATGCACAGAAACTCCCGGCTTGCATTTGCGTATACGATAGCGTAAAATGCTTTCAGAAATATTCGTGTTGGAAAGGACCTAAACTGAGAAGCGAGTATTGTCCGAAACGGCGAGGTGAGAACTTTCATAGTTCACCGCGCTTCCCGCGCGTCACGTGCGTGCCGCGTTTGCATTGAGGACTATGAAAGATGTCTAACCTCTGCTGGAACATTGCCGAGCTGTTGGAGCTTTGACCACGCCCATTTGACCCCGATTTTGGGCTTCAGTGTTGAGGCCACCTTCAGAGCCACGGAACCCTATTTTTTGCAACACTTTTAGATAGACATGTGATAGACATATGTTTGTGCTCAAAAGGAAGTGCCCTCGATCCTGATTCCGAGTACGCCCGTAGCTAGCCAAAATGACCACTTTAAATAGAGTGATGGCAAGATGGCGCATTGCGCCCTGAAAAAGCGTTAAAAACGGCTTTTTTCGAAAGTCACCAGCGGTTTTGTAGTTGTGCCATTACCCCGATGTACTCAAAAATCATGTTTGCGAACCGCCGGCATTTGCCTGGCGAGCAAAGGCCATTCCCGGTGTGCGACAGCTTTCAGCCGGCTGTCCGCCAGAGGCCTGCCGGTTGACTGTTAGGACGCTAGCGTCCCGCTGGCACTATCTGGGTTAACAATGATGAGCTAGCTGTCGGCCGCGTTATTGCCAATTGTCAGCTAAATGCCAGTTGTCACCCAGCTGTTATCCAGCTGGCGAATTTTCGCCAGCTGTCCGCCGCTGGCCGTACCTTGCAGGAAATACTGTCAGGCTGGCAATTGTACATATTTGGCCCGCTAAATGCCAGTCGTCACCCAGCTGTTGAGCGAATGGCGAGTTTTCGCCAGCTGTCGGCTGCTTCCATTGTCTGAGAAGTACCTGCGATTTTTCCTGCTATTTCGAGATTCGAAGATAAGATGTTTGAGCGATAAATAGTCTCAAGTTAGTAGTCTGTCATCAGTATTTGCTTAGGGCGCTAATGCTTGACGTCATTACCCGCCGATCGTTCTTTCGTAGGCCGGTGGGCAAAGAGGATAATAGTATTCGCCCTTTTTTCCCCCACCCCCGGTCACCTGTCGGATGCACTTCTTTGAAAAAACCATATTCTGTCATTATTATATGTGTTTATGTAGAGTCGTCATGACTACATACTAGCTTATAAATGTGTGGTAACATTGATTAGATACATTCATAGACGACCTTTCTGTTGACATTCTGACCAACTACACTGACATTTCCCAGAAATCATTTCATTTACGATTTCACCGGCCTTGATTAATATGAGATTATGAATTTCAGTTGTTAGAAAATTACCACCTTAGAAGAGTATAAAAGTTTTAACAGGTTAGCGACATGTTTTACACGTGGAGACCAAGCATTCCAAACCAAGTTATCATCTAGTTCGAACCTGTTGAAGCATAGAATCGTTGCAAACATGTTGAATCTTCCAATTTTACCGTGGTGTCTATTTGCTAACAGCTGGAATTCATAATTTTCAGTACTTCAATGCAATTTTACGTAACTGGTGATAGCGAAATTATTTTTCTCAATATTTTGAATCTTTAATTTTTTCTATCATTCACTGTTATTGCCATGAAAATCTCTGTCTTATTCCTCTATTGGTCATACCATGATTTTTATACATTTCATTTTATAGACATGCCAGATCTCAGCATTGAGCACCAGGAACTCTCTGTGGAAGATGATGTGCCACCAAGCAAAGGTGAGTGTAGTTTTATTATTTTTTTTTTGAGATAAAGACACCGAATCGAACGGCTGGGCGAGGGTTGAATAAGTTTTTAGGCGTACTCTAAACAGGTCTATCTCCGAAAATTGGAAGTTCCGTGGGCTTTCTCAAGGACATCCTCAAATTTGTAGACCTACATGAACTGTACCTGCCCACAGACATCGAAAAATGAAATGCGGTCTTTATCTGCTGGGCCGGACTTCCAAGATTCCTTCCCGGAGGTCGATGTCCCTTTTTCCTTTACAATTTAACGCATTCGCTGGTCGATGGCCTAATTCATTCTGTAAGAATCATTGTCGGCTGCCTGCCTTGACGTCCTCTAAATATACATGTATTTTTCTACTTTTAATACAGCTACTACATACAACTCTCCTCTGGTAATCATTGCAGTTCTCAAAGAAGTATTTGATATGAGTCCGATAGCATCCTGAGATTACAAGGGATATAAACTTATTGTGTCAAGAGTTAGGAGAAGGCAGAACATTTTTTTGAAAAAAAATTCGCGTTCTCAATTACTCTCGAGACGGAACCCTTGAACTCTATTCATCTTACGCTGGGAATTCATAAGGTCCTGTAATTTTCACTACAGTATTTCACCCTAGGAAAACCTTATCAGTAATTTTTCTTAAATAACGAGTGGTGTACGTTTTTCGTTTTTTTATTTTTCGGTTTTTCGCTCTATGTTAATAGCGAGAAAATCAACATTGAAAGAAAAAACGAAAATCATTAGATTTTTTTCGGTTTTTTTTTCTCCACGATTTATCGTTTTGGTGTGATTTGCGCTCGTCCTCCATCGCTCCAAACGTCTTTAGCAACTTTGCACCTGTCAATCTTTGCTTAAGTACAAACGCCAAGCGTGGTGGTCGATCATGATACGGAGCAGGGAGCAGCTGCTTACATCGATCGATTTATTGATTTTTTCGCCTTTTTTGCGAAAGTGAGAAAAGGCTTTTTCTTTCTTGTTTTTATAGTTGCGCTCACCGAAAATGACTGAACTGCCCACTTGTAGACATTACGCTTTAATACTGCAGTGACGTCACGACCATAGCTGACCCACAGCACAGATATACTGAGCTATTGGTCAGCAGTTAACACGCCGCGACCGCTCGCACGGAAATAAAACATGATTACGCAAGAAGTTCGAGTGAGAATATCTCATAGATTAGATCAGTAACTATTAATGTTTTTCTATTGGATCACAGCTCCATTCAAAATCGCTGATGACAATTTGATTTTCAACTTCTTTGAAAGCATTTTATCATCACCTGTACCCGCGGTTTTTTTCTCTCTCGAAAACAATTGAAATTGTGGACACAAATATTTAAGACATCGCACCGCACCTTTCAAGAACAAGCGTGTGAGGGTACAGGGGCGCGTGTGGGGCAGTAGCTAGAGGCACCACTGTCGCCCACACGGTCGAGTGATCGGTTCTCGCCCAAGGCCAACCAGGCCTATCCCTTCAGGGTCGGTGAGTTGGTACCAGGGCTTTGCGTTATAACGTTAACATGTTAACGCATTAACGGGTTAACGCGGTTTATTTTGAAAAATTAACGATTAGCGTTCAATGAAAAAGTGCTAAAATCGCGTTAAATTGAGTTCGTTAATTGCAGTGAAAATATGGCTCTGACTGATCTGCTTCAATGGCAGATTTAAAAACTGGGGCCGTGCACGTTGCGTTGGCTTGCGGCGCGGTCAATTTCTGCTTGCTGCGAAATATATCGCTGACCTCAATGTTTCCCATTCCATTGTTTGTCTATTTTAGTTATTTCTTCCCAATATCGAAGAATTCGAACTTGTCTTCCAAAAAGCTCTATTTTAGTTATTTTTTCCCAATATCGAAGAATTCGAACTTGTCTTCCAAAAAGGAAATGTGTGGTCTGATGCACCTCTCTACGATTGAGTAAGTTATCAAATGAGGGTTCGGAGCGGGGATTGAAGGCCACTCATTTTCTAACAAGCGTCGCACGCTCTGTATGGAGTGCACCACACGGCGCACACTCCACATGATGCGCTACTCAGTTTCTGTCACGCGTCGCACGCTCTACAATACCCACCCGGGGACTTCGCAAGAAGCGACTTTTTGCGCGCCTTTGGAGTAACTCTGTGAAGTTTCGGGTTTTAAAGGTAGGAAAGATATTGCTTGAGTCGCTTCATCAACATCTACAAGATGGTGTTAGGATTTCCTTGATACTTAAATTATATACCTTTATTATGAGTATGTTCCTCTTTCCATAACACATTTTCCCTCGTCAGGACGATCGGTCGGCACCTTCTTTTTTTTTCAAGCAACATTCGTATGACTTACTTGACTTAATCGGTTGGCTTTCGCCTGACGCGGTCATTCCGCATCTTCACCGAGGTGTGCCGTCCTAGTAGTCAGCCGTGTCCATTTTTCACGGTCTTCAGCCACAATTTGAACACATTCCATCCAGCTGTCACTATTCCATTTCCTGCGAAACGAAACATCGCGCCTGAACTGTCTTTCGATGCCGAGTGACTTTAAATCCTCTTTAACCACATCCGTCCAGAACTTTCGCCTACGCCCAGGTGGCCGTTTCCAGACAGGATTTGGAAGCATTTTTAAAGCGTGTTGTACGAGACGATCCGGCGGTCTTCTTAGTATATGCCCGAGCAGTCGAAGTCGACTTTCCATTGCTGCTTGAGATGGCGTTAGGAGATGCTGGCACCTCCTCGTGTCAAGCGTTGATGTACTGCGTCGATTTCCTTGTAAAGGTCTTCGTTATGGAATACACGCGGCCAGAAAACATTCCTATAATTAAGGTATAGTTCAAGAAATCAATGAAATTTTGACACCATCTTGTAGATTTTGATGAGACGATTCTAGCGATGTCTTTCTCACCCCCGAAAACCCAGATCTGACAGAGGTATATCAAAGGGGCGCAAAAAACGCGAAAACGCATTTTTCTCGCTGATTTGGTGGGTATTGTACATAAAGCGCTACTGACTTTCTAGTACGCGAAACTTCCCATTTTGCACAACGTCCTGTCGACGCCATCTGAGTGCTCACCTACGTTCCATGAAGTCCCGACGTCGTCATCTGAAGCTCTGCCTACTTCCGATGACCTGCTGCTGACATCATCTGAAGCTCTAGCCATTTTCCACGAAGTTTTGACCGCGTCATCTGAAGCCCCACCCACTTTCACGACGCCATGATGACGTCATATGGATCCCTACCTACTTCCAACGAGGCTGTTCCTACGGCTTCTGGATCCCTGCGTGCTTTCCACGACGTCCTTCTGACGTCACTAGAAGGTCTATTTTATTTTTTCTGGGACCTCCGGTGATTTGTAGGTTTTCCTTGTGGTCAAGTAATGTTTTGAACATTTTTAACGGAGTGCAAAATTAACGTGTTAACGCATTAACGGGTTAACGCGGTTTTTTTCTTGAAAATTAACGATTAACGCTTAACGAAAAAAATATTTTTCATTAACGCACACCCCTAGTTGGTACCATACTTGTCTGGAAGGATAGGAGCACGGACTTGAACATCGGCTGGTCCCCGCAAGTCATTGTATAGGTCCAATACACATCCAAAATCCTCTACGATTCTGTATTGAAGTCGAATGTGTGGGGTCTATATACGTCCAAAATTTTATCCTTTTCTAATACTGGTGAGCAGACATGAGGCGTCCCTAAATTCTCTTGTACTGCAAAATTTTGGTCTTCAAACAGACTGTTTGGTTGTGGAGCACGCAGTCGGTAGCGCAGATTAGCCGTGGGGCGCGCAGTCTCTTAGAGGGCGAATAGACTTCCGCCGCTAAGAGGCGCGGCAGCATTCATTTTGGAGAAGGATTGATCGTGCGGCGCCGCATAATCGATACTCCTCGATTGCATGCTGCCGCGCCTTTCAGCAGCGGGAGTCTATTCGGCCCCTTAGGGGTCGTTTATATTTTCGCCGCCAAGCGGCGTGGCGTAATGCAATTCTGTGATATTGATCACGCGGCGCCGCACAATCAATATTATAGAACCGCACTTCGCCGCGCCGCTCCATGTATTCTTATCACGTCACCATTCGCCACGTTTTATCGAGAAGTATGTGATTGGAAAATTCAGACACTTCAAATGACAGATTTTTTCCGGTTGGAATTTCCGGTCCCAAAATCGGGAAATGTTTATTTTCTGGTCTTCTAGTTTTTCTTTGAAAGCCTTTTTTCGCCCATACCTGTTGTAGAACCATTCAACTTCATCCCCTTATTAACATTTGTAAGCCGTTGAGGTGAGGAATAATCACATTCGGTGTCTGTCTTGCACTTCCAAGTAGTTCCAGGTTACTACCGCCAAAATCTGTGTAAACAAAAGTTTTTATTTGGCGGCGGCATCATAGAACTATCTAGCAAAACTGCTTTTTTCATGCAATTTCATGATTCAAGAACAATTTAAGATAATGTTATCGCTTGTGTGTGCCAATGAAAATGCCCGGAATGTTGCGTATGCATTCATATACTCCATATGGACCTCGGGTTTCGTCACATAAAGCTAATTGAACATTCATTCCGTTTGCCTTTGCTGTCTAAGACTGAGGTATTAAAATTTTTTTATGCTACATATTCTATAGTTTAGCTTATCTAGCAAATGAAGAAAACAGTTTAAAAACACCTAAAATTGTGTTCGATGTTCCAGCCATTGACATTTTCACGGTGCGACAACTGTCGCATGACATTCTGTTCTTCAGCCCTCAGAGGGCCAGTGGCAGTCTTTAGGCGGCCATAACTTCATGAGGACACAGTTTTGGAATTCCAAACTTTTTTAGTGATCCAAGTCACTTCAGATTCTTTGACTGAATTCAAAAATAAACAAATGCGATTTTAAACGCGTATTATGTCTTTTAGGGCAGAGTTCACAATAAGCGGACTTCGAGTTATGACCGGAAATCGCGAGTTCCCGGCCGTTTTAGCAACAGTGTCGAAAAAAAAACGGCTAGAAAATCGGCATCGGGCTCAACGCTTTTACGTGCTGTACTCGCCCCGCCCACTTCTTTAGTGGCCGTTGATGAATTGGGCGGGGCGGGCATACCACATTTTAATTTTGGAACCGTATAGGGTTATCATTGCCTGCCTTTCAGCAATTTCTAGTGGAAACTTGGAGACTTTTTTGTCGTGAACCCTGCCTTTGATTGTATTATTGATGTATGTATGTGTAGATGGCTATCTCCACGTGCTATCAAGACTCTGCGTGCATAATTCGTTTTCTGGAAGGACGATTCTATCGAGGACAGAGTGTGATTTCTATCGCGTTTCATATATGTATGTGTCTTCGATGAAGGACCCGTTTTTTTTGGTTTTTTCTAGAAGCCTCCTGTATTTAATGGCTTTCCCTCTTCTAGAAAACTTTTTTTCTGTACACGTTACGCTCATGTTATCACGTGGGAATTGTCCTTGAGTCTGCTTTCTGGTCGATCGAGCACAAGAAAGAATTATGAGCCAGAAAAAAACAAATATTGGCTCTTACTACTATATAAAGGGTGAGCCATATGAGAGAGCAAAAGTACTTTCTGATGTCTGTGATGCTTCCTATTCTGCATCGCGGAAAGTTCTTGGAACTGAAAAAAAGTTAAATTTAAACAATTTCCTCGAAGGCAGTGTTCAAGATGATTTTTGTAATCGAGTTTCTCACATAGAACAATGCGTTGGGCGCTATTTGTTACTGAAATCACGAAGAAATGACGATAAACCTACTAAAACGCCTAAATTCAGTGAAATGAATTTCTGGCGCGGACCAGTTGTCCGGTAGGATGAACCAGTTGTTGGTGGTCGCGACCGGTAAATAGTGGGTTCAAACGAAAGTAGATGAATATATTATGTGTACTGTGCTTCTCTGGGCCAAACTCCGGTCCGCAATCGCGTTCCGACGCGCTTTGCGTCCGCACGCGCTTGATTCAGACAGGTTTTCAGCGCCAAAGCCGTCTCGATGTGGCTTTTTTATGCAATTTTCTCCAATTTTGTTTGATTTCCAGTTTCCAAAACTCACCTAGAGTCAATAGATCGGCGGCTGTGGTGCTGGAAACTCTTCCAACTCGAAAGCGCGCGGCCGCCAAGCGTGTCAAGACGCAATCGCGGACCGGAATTTGGCCCAGAGAAGCACAGTAACAGAATTAGAGATCTAAGGGAAAGACCGGAGCAAGGGAGAGTACAGAGTTTTGATGGACGGGTTCACAGAGGATGATTTCTTCGTCTTAACAAACAGTTCCTCTGACAAGGGAACCACAATAAGTCATAGTGACCATTCCAAATGAAATATACTTTTCTAGAGCCATTTTCGGACGGAAAGTCCGAATGTGCCCATCGCAGCTGCCTAGACCCACTCTGAAAAAAGTTATGAGCGTTTTTTAAAGCCTCGCGGCAAAGTAAGGGTACCCCCATGGAATTTTTAGGGTGTTTTTCAATTTTTCTCCCGGATTTTGCGAAAAACATGTATGTAGGGGTAATCTGGGATGCTGAACACGAATCTGGGGTTCGCTTGCTCAAATTTTAAGGTTTACTGTAGGGTACGGTAGGTAACATGCCGTTTAAGATGCAAAACCTGCCTCAATATTCCGATAATCGACAAATGGACATTGAATTCGTATTAAAGGCATCGTGCGCGCTGAAAAACAAATACCTGTTTTTGTGTTATATCATCCAAGTGAGCATTGATAAGGCCATTCACGAAGTGTGCAGTCTCAAAAATGAACCGATATGGAGTTTTTCCAGTTGAGAACGTCTTTCTGGGTTCGGGGGTTGGCCTTTGGGTCGATCATCTGTTACGTCCGTTCACCAAATGAGAAAAGAATGTGGTTGATCAACAATTGATACAGTAGAAATGAGTGGAACTTGAGGAAATATATCATAGGATCACGACTGAATGTCTTATCTGCACATATCGGTCGAACTTTTCTCCTTTGAAACTCACATAAAAGTAAGATGAACGGGTTTTGATCGGGAGATCATGGGTCAAAACAGCGATTCGTAGCCATCGACTCTTCCTTTCTCGTGAGTCGACTGGTTGAATGGGGTCTCAAAACCAAGAAAAAGGGGTCCGAAAAAGCAGTTTTCAGTTAATTTCTCGCTGTGATTTCAACATGGTTGTTGTGTAGGGTACCAGAGCTTCCATTATGTACTGAAAACTCAGAAACAATTTTCATCGTGGACGATGCCTTTAAGCACCCCAGATAAACCCCACATGGAAACTTTGAGACAAATCCGAGACTTTGACCCAACTACCGTATACCCACCGTAATCCACCGAAAGCTGTAAAAAATCGATAAACCGGCATCAGATTCGTGTTCAGGACTCCAAATAACCCCCAGAGAAATATTTTGAGCATATTCTATAAAAGCACTCCGGAAATCGTCAAAAGTCGCGATTTGCCATTAAATTCTCCCCCCGATAGGAGCCTGTGAACGAATACTGGCGAAAACTTCGGAAATTCGATAAATGAACCTCAGATTCGTGATCAGCACCCCAAATAACCCCCCAGAGCGAATTTTAGTCAAATCTGGAATATTTTTCTAAAACGCTTTGAGAGCCCTCTAATTGGTATAAATAAACGCCCAACCGAAAATCCGTACAAGTCCAAAATGCTACTAGTCTGCTCAAAGTTTGGAAAATGTTCCTTCACCCAAACTTTGCTTAGTGAGGTAGTTTTGGGCGCTGAATACCATTATGAGCTCCGTTCCCGGATTTTCGTAAAAATAATGCGCTTTTTGGAGGGTACAATAGGTACGAAAATAAGAGAAAAAAATGCCTATAACTTCTTTCAGAGTGGGTCTAGACAGCTGCGATGGGCATATTCGGACTTTTCGCCCGAAAATGGTACTAGTAAAGCACATTTCATTTGGAATGGTCACTATGACTTAATGTGGTTCATTTGTGAGAGTAAAGAGGCGGGGTGAGAGTACAGCTTCTCATGTGTCTGGCGCGTTTTTACAAAATTTTCGCCATTTTCTCTTTACATGGGGATTAAGGAATCGTTTGAGCTAATATTTTCGGATATGAAGCTTGTCGTGAACCATGCCTTCAAATGAAATTTGGCTTGGAAATAATCTTACCTGGAAACAATGAGTGTCCCTCTTGTAATCTTTTGAGGATGTGTATGTATGGAAAATCTTATCTTGAAGTGTTGAATGTGATTTCAATGACGTCATACGGGGTTTCCTTTCGTCTTGTTTCACTGCAACATCCATTAGGCTGTAGATACTTACATATAAATTCCCTTCGCTCGTTTCTGTTTCTTTCTCTCCATCGATAAACAAAGCCCCTGGAGCATGGGATCGCTGGCCTTCAAGGCGTTTACCACTAGACCATATGATCGTTTTCGTGAGTCCGAATGAAAAATTTTTCTGAACGTTAATGGTATTTTTCTGTATTTTCAACTCGTCTGTTGAATGTAGACGTAAGAGAAAGCTGTCTGATTATTTTTGAAATTTGCATTTGACTCACTCTTCGTGGCTCTTAGCCCATTTGGTTTACGAGAATATTCCACACGAGCGCCGCCCGAATTCCTAATTTCAAATAGAGATACTTATTTTTTGTTCTAACTTGTGTTTATACATTTGTCCGGATATCACTTTTTTTTAATCCACTTCTTTTCTAAATCGGGAAGCGTGTATCGGCGTTTCGCCAAATTTGTTTGAGTGAATATGGATGGGCCCGCGGTGGTAGATCGTTACTCGCTATCGGCACTTCGCTGACCGGGAATGTCGCGATACCGCACGGCCACCGCAAATGATCGCGTCTGGTCCATTCTCTTGCTTGAATTCGGCGAAAGGTCTATATCCATAAAGCTAATCGAGGTGATCGATTTCCGTGATCTCATGGCATGTGTTTGAGGTCATTTTAGAGTTAAAATCAGCCAAACTCCGAGACTCTATCCCATTTTGGAAAAAAATTTGGTACGAACAACACCGAACGAAGAATTCTTACCCCGAAGAGCGATCCAAGAGCTTCTCTAGAGGTTTCGCGCAGTGACGCGACGGGACTTCCAACTGCGACGCGAACTTGGCTAGGTTTAGCGACGTGCACTTGCGTGGAGTCGTGCCGTAAAGTCTAGTCCAACTAGCCTATGGCTGCAGACGTTCTGGACCATAAGGGGTCGGTCCGGAAGGGGTGGTCCGTCACCGCAGTCGGCGTGCGTGGCGAGCGACAATCGCGGAGGCATTTTTGTACCTCCATATTGATCAGTAGAAATATTAGACGACCATAAGAGTCTTCCGAGAGAACTGTCTTCGAAACCGTTGCTCGACGCGCACGCAGGCCGCGTGGGCGGATAGTATAATTCGGACACACTCTACGTGGCGCCAGATACCCCCGACTCGTCAAATTTTTTTTGTTCCAGAATCATGTTGATGTTTGGATAAGACCGGTAACGTCAACGAGCAGAAAGTGCGTCGGCGACTCTTTACCCTTTTGATTAATAGGATTTTTTGCCGCTCTCTGTCTTTTATCTCAAAGAATCTGAGAAGGACCCGCCTCTGAATTTGGGCTACAGTCTCATACCTTTTTCTCCTTAGGAGAGGTGGCAGGCATGAGCGATCACTGAGCATTCACTTTGCCTTTTCACAATCTCTATTCTAGTGTGTGGTATATCCATGAAGATTACCTCAAGATCGTGTCTGCAAGATATACTAATAAACTTACTGGCATCTTCATGACCCGACAATATCATTTGCGTGATTGTTCTATGTGTCTAAACAGTTTTCGCGTGGGATTCATTCCATGGTGTGCTATGGACCCGAGAGAGGGAGAGTAAGCGCTATTGACTAAGGTAAAAAATGTTTGCTCACGGCTGTGTCATCAAAAAAGAACGCACAGGGCTCCCTAATGATAAAAAACCATTGTGTGATTCTGTGCGCTGTACACGGCGTGATGGAAGGCTGTTCTGTTACAGAAGAGAAGATGCTCTCATACCCGGCATTTGGTCTACGCAACAAATATCTCGAGGATGTTGAGGAGGACTATCTGTACCATTTTGGATTTGGCTTGAAGACAGTCGATATTCCTAAGATGTTTGGAGACACTAAGGTTGGCTGTTTTTTTATGTTGGTTTTGAATTCATTCTTAATTATTATTAGGACTGTCGACTTACTTGACTTAATCGGTTGGCTTTCGCCTGACGCGGTCATTCCGTATCTTCACCGAGATGTGCCGTCCTAGTAGTCAGCCGTGTCCATTTGTCACGATCCACAGCCACAATTTGAACACAATCCATCCATTGGTCGCTATTGCACTTCCTGCGAAGTAGAACATCAAGCCTGAGTTGCCTTTCAATGCCGAGTGATTTCAAATCATCCTTCACCACATCCGTCCAAAGCTTTCGCTAAGTCCAGGCGGCCAGCTCCAGACAGGACTCGGAAGCATCCTTAGAGCGTGTTGAGCAAAATGATCTGGCGGTCTTCTTAAATAATGCCTGAAAAAAACGAAGACGGCCTTCCGTTGCCACTTGGGACTATTAGGTTTATGTTTATGTGCGTGTAGGCGTTATTGAGAACGTTGACTAAAGGTTGCACGAGGTAGTATGAGGCTTCATTCGGCGCTTTCGCCTTCACCAGAGACTAGTCCTCAGGGAATACAGATCAGTAGAATACGATGGAGCACCAACGGAGCCAAGTTTCAAACTCAAAGTCTCCAGCATTGCCTTTTGATTTAGGGATGAAACTCTACTCCATTGGTGACCCGCCATATTCTACTGATTCGCGATCCCTGATGACTTGACTGGGCTCTGAGGTAGGCGAAATCGCCGACACGTCAGCCGAATGAAGCCCATACTACCACAGGAAAGCTTCAGTCAACGTTCTTATTATTGGTGTGATGCCGAGGTTCATCGTGAGTTGTAGATGGCGAGTGTACGTATTTATGTAGGTAGAAGTAGGGGCTGGTTGAGGTTTCACAAACGGTTTAGATAGGCACTCGGTGTGTGATGAGAGAGGAGGACTATCGGAAGAAGTGTCACACATTTTCTTAACAGTTCACTCTGAAGTTGTGACAACGAAGCACCTTTAGAAACTCTTGGAAGCTGCTTTGCCGCCACAGTAGCGGGCACAGTATTGGGACACCATGGGATTAAACTCTTGTGATATGTTGCTCAGCAGTTTATTAGAAATGTAGTACAGTTTTTCATTTAGATTTTGGTGCAGTATAGTTTACAAGAGTAAAATTTCATACAGCATTAAAAGCATTTTGCCGAATTGCAACACCGCTCGTAGAGCTTGGTAGAAAAGCGCGTAAGGACGCGCTTTCTCGTCCTTTTCGAATAAATCGCTCCAAACTCAACTTTGAGCGAAACTACGGTGATATTCATGACTCTGGTGCTGAGGGTTACCCATTGGTATAGCCCTTGTGAGGGTTTCGTTGACAACTAAAGAAGTTTCGCATGCAGCCTGGCTTCTAATTATGGTACCGTGGCTAAGGAGACGCGTTCCTACCTTCTGTCCTTCCGCTACGGTGCCATCTTGCCCCCCCCCCAAGTTATGGAAAGTAGTAGTGTTAGTTACCACAAATGCACCAGGTCAGGCCACACGAACTGGTAAAATTCGTATAATACTACGGAAAACAACTGGAATACAAACACAGAAACGAACAATAATGACAATGAATCAACGAGAAACCCTAGGTGTGTAAAATAGCCTGAACGAAAACACCCCGCCCTTGCCTATCTTTTTGGCTTACAATCCTACCCTAGATATAAACCCAGAGAAGGTGATGCCGGCTGACGTCGATCCCTTGTCTTGGTGGAAGTCGAGGAAAGTTTATTTATTTATTATTATTATACGTCGCAAGCGACGCAATCTTTGGTAGAGGACACAAACACTACCGCACACATCAATAAGAAAATGTGACCGGTATAACCCGCAACAACTAGCAGATAAATGTGTCACGTGTGATTATTAGAAACTGACAGCTCAAAAGGCATATGATGTTTAGCGGCGATTACTAGGTCATTAGTTGAAATAGGAAGCTCAGATATGAAAAGCTTCTCAGACATTAGGATTGGCGGACCGCCGGCATTCGCCTGGCGAGCAAAAACCATCCCCGGTGTCGGACAGCCACTAGTCTGCGGTCCGTCAAAACCCTGCCAGCGGTCCCATAGGACGTTGGCCGATCGCTGGCAGTCTCTTGCCTATTACCTGGCAGTCCGCTGTCTGGAAATCATCTGCCAGCGGTCCGCCAGTCTCTTGGCAACCGATTGATCGAGGTGGGTCCCTCACCGCAGATCTTTGCGTAGGAGATCGCCTCCGCAACTGTCTGAGGTGAGGCACCCTCCTCACCTCTCCCCTCCACACTTCGTGGGGACTTTCTCCTCATTTGTCAAAAATATGCTAGCCTCTGTAGAATGACTTGAGGTCACCTTCCAGCCTGGAAGGTGACCTCAAGTCACTGGTCAAGCAATGTTGGAAATTTGGAAGATGACCTCAAGTCACGAATCAAGCAATGTTGGAAACTTTCCAAAGTGGAGGATCGCCACCAAACTTGAAATTTTTGAGGGGGAGGTCGCACCGCCGAATTTTTTCGATTTTACCACAGCTTCACCACAGAATGTTTCCTACACAACCCTGAGTTGTTCAGACTGGTTTGTCAACCGCTGGTGACCTCCATACACGTCAAAATTGCAATTGTCCAAATAGCAAAAAAAGTGGTTTTTTGGTGCCTTCCAATGTCATGTACCATGCTCTGATGGGCCGTTACTCAGCGGTTCGGTAAAATAGATAGAGTGATGAAGCAGAAAGAAAAAACAAAGCCGCTCATTTATAGTGAGAAATAGAAAAAATCGCCCGTTGGAAAAAGTAGTGTTAAAAAGCCGTTCTTTTTCCAAATGGCCCTACAGCCTTTGTTTTCACTTCTAGAAGACGACTGTCGAGCATAAGATGCATCTACTAGATGGTTATCAAAAACTACATTGGCTGGCTTTTTTCTAATTTTTTTTTGAGATTTCTCACCTCACTGTTTTCCTTTTCGTAAGATGAGCAAACCTCGCAAAAACTTTTTTTCAGAAAAAGTCTAGCTAATGTAGTTTTAAATAACCAACCAGTAGATGCACCTTTTGCTGGACTGTCGCCTTCTAAAAGTGAAAACCAAGGCTGTAAGGGCTATTCGGAAAAAACGGCCATTTAACACCACTTTTTTCAACGGGAATTTTTTTTTCATTTCTCCTTCTATATGCGCGGCTTTGCTTTTTTTAGCTCCTAAGCTGGTCTAATTTACCGTACCGCGTAGTTACCGCACCTGATGGCAACGCCAAAGACACCCGAAGGTCCGGAAAACCTTTTTTTTTCACTGTACCGAAAACATCCTATGTCGACGAGCATTTAGGTGGCCAGCGGCTCAAAAATCGGTCTGATGGGGCTGAAACTGCGTGAAAAACCGTTTGAAGTGATTCTGAGTTGACTCCAAGCGAAATCGGGCCGAAGTGAAAACATCACTTTTGGGCGATTTTTCCTGTTCACAAAGGAAAAATTTTGAAAACCCTATTTCTCAGATAGTAGTTGGGCGTTTGTTGGGTAAAGATAGTATTGTTAAATAAAATGTTTTGTTGTTAATTTTTTGGCACTAAGGTCTAAGTGTGGCACCTTCACAAATATCACTGACCGGAATAAAAAATAAATAAAAAAAAAAGTAAAGAAGTCGAATAATCATAATCAGTGAAAAAAGTTCCTTATCTAAGGAAAAAGAAAGTGGGTGGGGCCAAAAAGCGGAATCAGCGCGGCCTTGGTGAAGGGGGGAGGTCGCCGATTTCGGCATCGCTGGAGGGGAGATCGCAACCATGATCGCAGTTTCTCCAACGGGTTCCCTGACCCTGCTTCCAGGGCCGGCATCAAAGTTCCGAGTTCCGAGAGACTCATTAGACTGAATCGCCTTATACATAGACCGGCTGGGCTTATCAGTGAAATCAGAGATCCAACTATAACATGTTACAACGTGAGTAGTCGTCAACTCTCTCGAGTGCCAGTCATAAGACGACTCAGTGCCAAGCGAAGACCGCTGGGCTGTTAGGCGCCAGCTGAGTGCCGATTGGTGGATAACTGCGTTTTCATGCGCTCGGTTATTTCGAGGTCTCATCGGCCGTGCCAGCTAAATGCCAGTTATCACCCAGCTGTTAGGCAACTGGCACATATTCGCCAGCCGTCCGTCGCTGGCATTAAATGACATAGCGAGTCTATGGCAACTGTCGGCCTCGTGATTGCCATTAGCCAGCTAAATGTCAGCTGTCACCCAGATATTGAGCAACTGGCGAATTTTCGCCAACAGTCCGCCGCTCGTACTAATTGACGCTCGTAGTAATTGAGATGCCAAGGATGAGCCAGCTGTTGGCCTCGTAATTGCCCATCGCCAGCTACATGCCAGCTATCACCCAGCTGTTAGGCAACTGGCACATATTCGCCAGCCGTCCGCCGCTGGCATTAAATGACATGGCGAGTCTATGGCAACTATCGGCCTCGTGATTGCCATTGGCCAGCTAAATGTCAGCTGTCACCCAGATATTGAGCAACTGGCGAATTTTCGCCAGCTGTCAGCTGCTCTCAATGTCTGAGTTGTTAGAATATCGGACCTGCTTTAGTAATTGCTGCGAAGACTTGGAAATGGTGAGTGAGCACCACTGGCATCGTGCAGTTCCATATGAAAGTTATAGAAGCTGTCCGATAGACAGTAATAGTTATAATACTGAGGATATCAACCGGTGTGGCCCTGACGGATGACAAGACTGTGAGTATGAGGGGCAGCATGTAAGGCTCCGTCCATGGCAGACGACCAGCGGAAAAGCGTCAAGGCGTCGGAGCGTCATGCACAAGCGCTCAAACGCTGGCGCATGACGCTCGACGGCTGGCGCATTCAACGTGTCCGAGGACGGCGCGTGTTCGCATGGCTCGTTTCTCATGCGTCGCGGTCGCGGCCGCGTTTACCGATCCGGGAGTTCAAACGGCCTCGCCGGCACCACCAAACGCGCCCTACCCACGATCATTAACATATCATTGCATGTCTTCACAACAAATTTGAAACCTGGATGACTGCCAAACCACTTATGCTCTCAATGAAACCCCCACAAAGGCTATACCATTGGGTAGCCGTCAACGCCGGGGTAATGAATGCCACAGTAGTTTCGCTCAAAGTTGGGTTCGAAGCAAGTAATTCAAAAACGACGAAAAAGACGCGGAAACGCGTTCTTGCGCGCTTTCTGACCAAAACCTACGAGCTGTACTGTAGCATGCGAAAGTATCTACATACATGAGACTAATTATAATTAATTAATCCGATCGGATATTCAAGACTCGAAAAAAAATAATTCAAATCGTCAATGTTGTAGTTTGTGTGCACCGGTGGCTCACCAACGAGGCTGAAGCTCTACGCGGAATGGTTCGCCAAAGAATGCAATCTGGAGTGCAGTGAAAACCTTTCCAAAAGCGATCGTTATGTGATGTACAAGACAGGGCAAGTAGTGTGGGTCAATGTAAGTTACGAAACTCTCAGTTTTCCAATCGGAAACCCACTGTTTATTTGTTTTTCCTCCCACTGATGGCAATATTTGTCCATGGTTGTTTGCCATGAAATGTAGGTACCATTAATGGTGTTTTTATAGTTTGATTGTTCAGCATGGTATGGGAACGCCATCTTTGAGTATTATGTTGGTTGAGACCCTGAAATTGATGCACCATGCGAAGGCGAAGGATGTCAAGTAGGCTACCATCAGGATAACTTTCTCTAGTCTCTGTAATCTTCACATTACTCATCTGCAGATTCATCCGCCTCGGAACTTCAGGAGGCGTCGGCGTCGAGCCTGGAACAGTAGTCATCACTGTGAACGCTATGAACGGCGAACTCACAGATAAATATGTCCAGTGGATTGGCGGGAAGAGGGTATGTGCTATTGGTACCGAATTTCGGCTCCGTGGTGTTCTGTCCCAGCTGGCAGGAGCCTGGGCGAGGCGCGAGAGTCGTTAACGAGGTGCTAACGATGGCGAGACGTCGGGGACAGGGGCTCTCTACACACCGAGGGGGGAGTTGTCCTGTTTTTGCTGTTCGAAACGTCACGCTACTCATTGCGAGCGAAAAGGTCCCGAGTGGAATTGGAGCCGCAAAAGGCGGGACAACTCCTCATTCGGTGTGTACAGAGCCCCTGTCCCGAGACGTCGCGCTGGCTAATCGCCTCTCTTTACTCACCGCAATAATCTGCCAGTGAGACACCAAATGCTATCCACTGAGGAAATTGAAGAAATTATAACACTAAGCTATGTCAAATACAAACATTTATAATCCTCAATCTGTAACATTCATTGTGTTACAATGGTGGGAAGTACAGGATTGTTTTTTTTCAAATTTTCGAATGATGTAAAAGCATGGTCCACGCCGGAAACCATATAATATTTTATCATGTTTTTTGTATAGCTTGGCCTCTGTAGGGAACGAAAGTGTCGAAATTGCCGCTGAAAAAAACGTTGATCCGCAAAGAAAAGCCAGTTTGAATGCACTGTCATAATGGATTTGAATTTCGCGCAAAAATAGTTTTTTAAAGTTTGCGTTCGGAGGCCCTTGTCACTGTTATTTTGGGAGTTTTCCTGCTTGAGGAGCTCGTCCCATTAATCTTTTTCATGGTTTTTGACGGTCGCATCAGTATTCAATGAAAAAGTGCTAGATGATCGACCCCAGATCAGTTTTCTGGTGGCCATAACTTTTAAGGTGCGCCTGTTCAGGGTCTCAAGTTTCGTGGGTGATGTCAGCTAGCCCGAATGGTTTGATTGTACACAAAAAATTGGGAATGATTTTTGGCGTGGACGATGTCTTTTATAAATTCGAAGATAGTGCTTCAAATCTGTTCGAAAGGACGAACGAAGTTATTTTCAAGCTGCACAATAGCCGAAATCAGTGGCTCAACCAAATAGATAGTTTGTATTGAAGTGCTGAATTTCAGGTAAGTTAGAGCAAGGAATTGGTAAAAATGTGAAATTAAGGAAAAGATGATGGCAAGCATGTGTTTTGTATGTGTAATAATTAAATGTGTTGAGGGATTGGGACCGAATCCAGTATAAATTCAAATAATTTTAATATTGGTGTTCTCTTTTCGAACCAAAGAACTGTTCGGAGAGTTCATTCATAAAAGTCCAACATCAAATATTCTTTTTTTACGAGTATTCGATCCCTTCGGGATCATTATCATCAAATTGCCATGTTTTTTTTTTAGTTCGATGATTTTAATACCTTTTCAAACATAAATAGGAATCAAACAGTTGACAATATGAAATTTATTAATTCATTTGAAAAAAGCGAGAGACTGCTCGAATAGATTCATGAATTCGAAAAACTGGAAATCCTGCTGGATGCTTAAAGGCAGTGTTCACGATAATCTTCAATTCTGAGATTACCCACTATATTGATTAAGTGGCCCCCGGGTAGAACTAAAAGGACGTAGAAATTGAGAAAAACGCACCAGAAGTACACGAAATTCTTAAAGGCATCGTACACGATGAAAACCATGTTTGAGTTTTTGGTGTTTTCGTGTTGCTATATCCCTATAGTGACCAACTGTTGCAAAAGGACCCCTCAAAAACGTCAACTTCTAAAGAAAAAAAAAACCATTTCAAGAAAACTCGAAACAAATTTGAAGTTCGCACCCACGTCAACTTGGGATAGTTGCGCGGAGAACGCAAGGAACAGTTTTACAATTCGTTCCATGACGCAGCGTCCGAAGCAATTCAACGGGGACGCGGTTCAGGTGAGCGATGGATTTTTCCTTTTCTTTTCTCGCCTTTCAGCAATCTGCTGCGTCCAGTGCTGCCAGATGCTTTCGATCGATGTCGAATTCGAAATCGACTGGCGTGTGCATTGCGCCCTACGACACGTCAAGGCACGCCCGCCGTCAGCAACCCAGGAGTTTTGTTCTTTGTAACAACGGATCGACCCCAAGGCCGGCCCCCAAACCCAGGAAGCCTTTTTGAGGGGAGCGAATCTTCACTCAGAGACGGTTTTGGAACTCTTAACTTTCTGAGTGACATTGTCATGGCCCACTAGTCCGAATGAACGCATAAACCCAAATACGGTTTTCATCGTGTACGATGCCTTTAAGTACCACCCCGCCTTTTAAGTATCAAAGGAAGTGTTTGTTGTGACAACGAAATAATTTGTGGACCCGTCCTTCGCAATTCTCTACTCTCTATTGCTCCATTCTTTCCTTAGAGCCCTAAATAATCCTGCTTTGCATGGAATATTCTTCTATTTTTGATTGACCCAATTTTCCACCGGTGACAACCACCATGAACATGTTCATTCAACCGGACTACTAGTCCACGTTATAGAATAATGTCAATGAAATACGACATTTTCATGCGTTTCTCGTCGTTTCTTCGTAATTTCGGTAACACTTAGAGGCTAACGCATTGTTTTATGTGAAAACCTCGAGGACGAAAATCATCGTGAACACTGCCTTTAATGGTTAATCAGTGAGCCTTTTGCGAGCGACATTTTGAGATTGACCCGCGAACAACACAGATGTGCACAAGATCGTTTACACTAGATAGCAGAGCACTTTGCAAAAAAATGTGGAAGGTTATGCTAACTTTTCATATTTCAGGAATCTTAAAGGCATCGTTCGCGCTGAAAATCACTTTTCGTTTTTCAGGTTCAATTTCATTGATTGGACTGGTAGAGCACACCGGTAAACTTCGGCGTGTCAAAAACGTAGGGTAATGAGTTTGGAAGGGGTCAAAGTTGGGGGTCCGCCACCAGTTCTCACCGGTCATCTAGCACTTTTTCATAAAATGCTGATGTCACCGTCAAGCGCCATGAAAAACCGTTACGGCATAAGCCCCACACGCAGAAAAACTTCGAAAGCGACCGTGACGAGGCCTCCAAACGAAGAAAAACTTGAAAAACTATTTTGGCGCGAAATTCAAATTTATATTAACAATGTGTTCCGAATGAATTTTCCTTACAAATGAAGGTTTTTCATGGGCTCTTTCGACATTTTCGTGCACTAGAGTGGCCAAGCTACACAAAAACATGAAAAAATAATATTCGGTTTTCTGCGCGTACGATGCCTTTAAGGCACTTTTCCAGTGTCAGCACCCCCCACTTAGACCACTGATAGAAATGTTCAGAAAACTCAGGAAGCCAATTCACTTCTGCGTAATCTTTCAACAAAGGGTTGCTACTCCAAGTAGTTGAACTTCGTCACCAGTCATTTCAAAATCGAAATACCGAATAGCAGAATCGGAACCTTCCGAAGACCATGAGGCCAAGAGATCGAGAGCGGCGAAAGAAGGTAGAAAAATAGATGGAAAAATTTGCCCGCAAACTGAGTCGAGGAATTCCAACATATCCTAGCATGAAACTCTATCTAACCAGAATATGTCGTTTCTGGTAAATCCAAGTAGTTCATCTGATAATAGGCATAGTAATATTAATGATAATAATTTTTAATAATAGTTTCGCCACCCTGAACTGTCGATCGCTGTCGAGTGATATCCAAAAAACTGCGCTATCCAGACTTCTGAGCTATTTTCATGCACCGTTTGCTGCTTTGCAGGAAACCCGCCTCAAAGATAGACCCGTCATCAGCGTCGTAGAGTACACCATCTACTGCGGTAACGCTGACGATAGGAGAGTGGGAGGCTGTGCAATAGCTGTAAGGAAGGATTTCAATGGTATGGTCAAGGAGTTCGGATCAACGTCGTGCCGGAATGCATTCGTACGACTGCGGGATCACAGAGGATTCAATCTGTGGATAGTGAGTGCTCATGCACCCACTGAAACCGCCGAAGACAATTCGAAGGATGCGTTTCATGAGGAACTTAATACGTTGCTCGCCAGGATAGCTTGTCAACATGCTGTTGTCGTGGGGATTGACGCAAATGCGAAGATGGGACTCGATCAGGAATCCGAAGTACTCGGTAAATGGTTCTACCCAGTGGAGCAAACATCGGACAATGGCTACCGCCTTGTCGACTTTTGTGAACGCAGTGGTCTGATTATTGCATCGACATTCAAGAGGAATCATCGCCGCCATCAGCTTACGTGGCAGGGACCAACCCAGCTATCTCCAGAAGAGCAGCGCAAGCGGAAGATGACAACTTTAATACCACAGCTTGACTATGTCCTGACGAGGAATATTCCAGTATCGGACATTCGAAGATCTAGAGCTGTGTGGGATGTCGCATTCGATTCGGATCACCGTCCTGATCTGTTGAACTTCACTGCGAGGAGTCATAAGAGGAAGCGAGGGGCTCAGCCTCTCCAGAGGATTGACATGACAAGTCTCAGAGATGAAGAGTGCAGAAGGAATTTTCGACAACGCGTTTCTATTCACATCGGAGTACGGACTAAGAAGAAACTTTGCGACGCGGATTCTTTTGTCAAGTGCATCCAGGACGCTTCGAAAGAGGCACTCCCGGTTGTACAGCCTAAGAAGAAGTTCGCCTACGTCTCAGAAGAAACAACATCTACCTACAACAGAGTATGTGCTCTCCGAACTGCAGGAAACTTCGTGGAGGAGAAGCGTCTGAGGAGGAAGTTGCGTCGGCAGCTTCAAAGTGACCGCGAGCGAGAGTGGACGTGTAGAGCTAAGGAGTTCGAGAAGGCTTGGGAGGAGAAGAATCCGAGGAAAGCTTACACGTTGCTGCGACAGAATAGCGGGAAGATGAAGAGATGTTCTCCTGTCTTGAACACTACCAATGGAGTTGCAGTTGGTGATGCGACGCTGCCAATATGGAAGGATTACTTCAGTTCACTACTGAATCGTCCAGCGCCATCAGTACCTGAGCTCCCGCATGTTCAGAGAGCACATTGCGATGTCAGTGAGGAACCGCCGACTGAGTCTGAAGTTTTGGATTGTGTCTGGAAAATGAAGAATGGAAAGGCTGGTGGAGATGACAACATCACTGCTGAAATGCTGAAAGCTCTTCCTCCGTCTGGGATTCGTGAAATGACCAACACCATCCGTGCTATATGGATGAGCGAAAGGATACCCGATTCGTGGAGACATGCGATCATCGTACCTCTTCACAAGAAGCTATCTGTCACGGATCCTAAGAACTACAGAGGAATCTCTCTACTTCGTGTCATGTACAAGGTTTTAGAACGTATCATTCTTGAGCGACTTATCAAACATCGTGAAAGGACGACCAGAGATGAGCAAGCAGGTTTTCGACCTGGAAGATCGACCATCGACCAAGTGTTCGTCGTGAGAAGAGTAATTGAATCGTGGCAGCGGTATTTGAAGCCATCACAGCTTGCTTTCTTGGACTTTGAAGCCGCGTTCGACTCTCCTCATCGTTATCGATTGCTCAATGCTCTGCGAGAAGATGGAGTCTCGGAAAAATATGTTCGGGTAATCGAGGACATGAACAAAGGAACAACAGCAGCAGTTCGTACACCTGTCGGATTTACGTCAGCTTTCGAGGTGAAAACAGGAGTAAGGCAAGGAGCCGTTGCAGGACCTTTTCTTTTCAACTTCGCCGTTGATGACATCATGCGTAGAGTTGCAGAACAGTTTCTTGCGGATGTGATCCTAACACCATCAGGACGCTCCCTTGTCGACCTGGAGTACGCCGACGACATCGTGTTATTCGCTGAAAACAACGCAAAACTGCAAAGGATTGTTAACCTCGTTTCGAAGTATGCCGCAGCCTATGGACTTCGTCTTTGTCCCGACAAATGCAAGCAGATGTGGGTCTCTCAGTGGCCTTAAACGGGAGTTTGTGTGGACGGACAACGTATCGAACTGGTGGACGATTTCTGTTATTTGGGCTGTTTGCTGAAGAACGATGGTAGTTATGCAGCGGATATTCGACAACGATGTGCGGAAGCTACGTCTGCATTTAATTCTCTAACCAAGTGTTTGTGGTCTACCACCATCGCGAAGGCAGTCAAGTTGCGCGTCTACCTATCCGCTATTCGCCCTATCATGATGTACGGATCGGAGACGTGGGCAGCACCGAAGACGCAGATGGAATGGTTGGTTTGCACGCAGAGGAAGCTTTTCAGGCGTTTGCTTGGATATTTCTGGCCGCGTGTATGCCATAACGAAGACCTTTACAAGGAAATTGACGCAGTACATCAACGCTTGACACGAGGGAGGTGCCAGCATCTCCTAACGCCATCTCAAGCAGCAATGGAAAGTCGACTTCGACTGCTCGGGCATTTACTAAGAAGAACGCCGGATCATCTCGTATAACACGCTTTAAGAATGCTTCCAAATCCTGTCTGGAAACGGCCACCTGGGCGTAGGCGAAAGTTCTGGACGGATGTGGTTAAAGAGGATTTGAAGTCTCTCGGCATCGAAAGACAGTTCAGGCGCGATGTTTCGTTTCGCAGAAAATGGAATAGTGACAGCTGCATGGAGTGTGTTCAAATTGTGGCTGAAGACCGTGAAAAATGGACACGGCCGACTACTTGGACGGCACACTTCGGTGAAGATGCGGAATGACCGCGTCAGGCGAAAGCCGACCGATTAAGTCAAGTAAGTCAAAATAATAGTGATGATAGCAATAGTGGTTTTTGTCACATATTGGTAATGGTAACGATAAATGTTTGTAATCCACATAACAAAACTTCTTGACCACAAACCATGTTTTCATCAGTGGATAGCATTTGGTGTCTCACTGGCAGATTATTGCGGTGAGTAAAGAGACTGGCAACTGGCCAGCGCGACGACTCGCCATCGTTAACACCTCGTTAACGGCTCTCGCGCCTCGCCCGGCGCCTGCCAGCTGGGGCAGAACGCCCGCCACCCCCGAATTTCAGTCTAAGTAATTCGAAATTGCAAATTGATCTAACTTTAGGTTGAACGTGAGACTCACCTTGATGAAGAACTTCGGAAAGACCTCGTCGCTACGGCTGAGGAAAAGGATATACCAGTTGTATGTGGCACGACTCTGTGCGCCGACGATTTCTATGAGGGTATAGAGAATTGGTTATGTACTAAGACAGTAACACCGGGCGGACCGAGGGTGCCTATAGCCTCTTCGGGCTGTTCGCTGGCGCATAACTGGTCAGTGGCGGTCAACTCACCAGCAGAGTGAGTTATCGATCGACTCCGGATCGAATTGGCAACGTTCCCACGGCGGACGGACGTCGAGCCGATGGCTATTCTACTGCCCTGCGGTCCACCCGGGATTACTTTCTTGTCAAGGTACTAGGAGTTGCCTAACAAAAAACGTTGCTTGCAGGACAAATGCGCCTGGATGGCTTCTTCTGCGAGTACAAATCAGAGGATAAGTTTGAGTTTCTGAAGAAGATTCACGATAGAGGCGTCAGGAATTTCGAGATGGAAAGCACGTGTTTTGCGTCATTGACCTACAGAGCTGGTGTAAAAGGTGAGGTTCAGTAAGTTACTTGTCGAGTTGGAAGGCTCCTCCACAGCAGCACGTGCTGCTTTTGTCCGGCAAAATTGCAAAATTTTTACCGAACGGACCGGACCTCACTATCACATCAGCATGTCGTTCTGTTTGATGAGCACGTGCTGTTGATGTGCCAAGCTTTTGCCTCACCCGCTTTAATAGTGTAAGGGCACACCGTTCTGTCATAGAAGCATGTGCTGCGAATGCGCAGAACTCGCCGCACCCTCCTCAGACAATCACCGCTTTTGATATGCATTCAACCCGAAGACAAGGCAGTTTCGAGCTCAGTCAGGGACGTGCTGCTATTGTGCTCCAAATTCCAGCACGCATGATACAAATTGAAGTCGATGACAAAACGATTTTCCAAATCGGTATCGATCTCTGCTATGCCGGTCGCGTCTCGTGTCTGCGAGCCTGCGCCACCGCGTGTCGGTGTGCCGCTACGAAAGGGCTGGACTGCCTGCTCCTGCGTGTAAATTTTGCAGCACGTGCTGCCGTTTGGAGCAGAGTTTGAGAGTCAGCCCGTCGCCACAACGAGGAAGCCTTTATTCTGTCAGTGGGACACAAAAAGCCAGCTGCGCTACCTATGTGATGAATCGTCCTATATACAGACTTATCATCATTGGGCGTTATCAATACGCTGAACAAGTGATTATTACATTATCCCGTAACGATCAAGTGGCTCTATTGTCGTCTGACGGCCCGAATAGTCATGCCGCTGAAAGGCGCGGCAGCTTGCGATTAACGAGAATCAATCGTGCGGCGTCACATGATCGATACTTCTCTTTTGCATGCTGCCGCGTATCCTAGCGGAGGGACTCTAATCGGCTCCTGAAACACAATAAGTTCGAGTTCAAAGAGTAATATGCACGCAATAAGTGTTTTGTTTGCGTGATCACGTGTCACGATTTGGAGTACATTGGGAGGACGTGCTGTACCACAGCACGTCCCCTCACTGAGCTCAAAACCGTCTAGTCTTATTAAATGCGGCAAAAGGCTCAGTGTATCACTGAATGACCATATTTGCAGCAGCCATCGTATGCGTAACGTTGCTGAATCGTATGAAGGGCGATCAGGTGAAGATCGCTCATGATCAGTATGTGGAATTCGAAGAGCGGCCATTCCGTCTGGTCACAGCACTCATAAAGAAACAGCTTGGACTGTAATCAACTGAGAATGTTCATGGTTCTCCTTTTTGGATGAAGTCTGGTGATAATCACTGCGCTCAAATTTTTTAATAGCAAAGTTTTTGCTTAGTAGCTTTAGTAGCTAGTTGTTAGAATCGTCTTGGATGGGGAATAATCACTCAATTGAATTTTTCCAACAGGTTCTGACACGTCATAATACGATACAGGACGTGCTAGGCGTCGTTTATACTTCCGCTGCCGAGCGACGCAGCGAAATGCAATCCTATAATATCGAACGTGCCGCGCCGCGCCGCTAGGCTATGGACGTGTAAACTACCCCTTACAACACCATTACTCCTGCTCAGTGGTTATTTTCTATGGAACAAGATTTTTTTCTGGCATTGTTTTGATGAATTAATCATTTCGCATATCGCTTCGAGATTATTCAGTACTTTTTTTATTTCACTGGATTCACTTTCGATTGAGATTTTGGCTGATCGCTTGCACTTACAGTACCTTTGATCTTCGCTGACATATCGTAATCATATCATATCCGTCTTTAATATCGAATGTCTTTGAATTTTTTTACAGATCGTGCCTTTTTTCTTATTGCTCAGTACTGGATGTTGACCATATGCTGCTAAACATTTTCAGAGATTTTTGTAAGAGTAGGTAACGTATGGATAATAAACGTCAATTTCACATGTACACCTGTATACATATCCTCAATTTCTGAGGCAAATTTAGTTTGTTCCTCTACGTGCCAGCGCGGAGTGAGGGGGAGGTAGCAAGAAAGCGTGAAGAGAAAGCGACGCAGCATACGCGCGCACACGCACGCGATCGACAGAAGTAAATTTCACTCCGGCATAGAGGATATGAAGTCTGCCTGTGCTGGTGGCTTCCAGAAGGATGGTTGTCCATGGCTGGGGTTGGGTATGTCAAATGGTTCCGTGGAATTTCAGATTTTAATAAAAGAGAAATTTGGGATTAGGTGGCTGAAGACCGCCTTTTGATCGATTTTCTCCTCCTTCGGATTCCAACTGTCGATCAGTAAAATGAGATAACCGGCGACCACACAAAGCCAACCGGAGACCCCAGACCAGAAAGTTGATGGACGTCTAAAAGGGGTAACCAGGAGTTAGAAAAGAGGTCTGCCGGACTGCCTTTGTCAGCCTCCAACATAAAACAAACGACCGGAAAGGTACGAAATTTGGTTGGATAAGGAGAGGATGCAAAAGGAAGGAATGGGTGGAAAAAAGAGCGCCCTACGACGTCGTTGGGACAGAAAAAACAAAAGGAATAATAGCCTCGTGGCCTAAAATTTATAAAGAGTCGCGCGGCGCGCAAACCGCCATGCGACCGCCCTTTTCTAGGCTCCCGACTTCGACGGGACACTGCCCGAATGCGATAGTTCGCCCATGTGATCGGAGTGCGAGCTTATCGGCTGTCGCGTCGAGCAATTCTGGACATGTGTTCACCCTACGGAAGACAACTGGCAGCAACTGTATATAATTCTCTGATCATCTAATTTTCCCTTTATGCGAAATAAGGATGTTTTTCTATAAAAATCGTTGAAGTACACAATAAGAGCGGGGCTCACATTACAATTCAATTTTTTAACAAAAATAGTCATATGCAAAAGAAAACCGCCAGGCGGATCAGAAGACTGGCAAACGGACTAGAAATTAAAATCGGACCACAAACTCTCAAATTGAACAAAAATTATCGGGAACAATGAGTTTTTCCCCACAAACCAAAGGCCACCGGAATTTTAAGTATCAGTCGATACTTTACGTAATTGTGGACAACGATTGGAAGACCTGTTTCCCTCCTGCTTATCATGAAGATGATCCTTTTTGTTTTCTCTGCTAACTCTTCCTGTATCCTTACCAGGCTATTATCGGCCCCGACCCACGTGACAGTTCGGCTCCATCTCCCAATCGGCGGCTCTGCTTCTGTTTCTCTCCGAGCCGCTGCTGTTGCTGCCCGAGCTCTTCCAGTTCGCCCGAACAGCAACAACGCGGACCCGGAGATGAGGAGAACGAGCTGAACTGTCAGGCGACACCGATTCCTGTTCAGAGCTTCTCGAAATCGAGAATCGCGTGAGGAGAAAGAGGCAGGTAAGATCAACGGCAAACTCCTGCGTCTCTCGTTCGCTGTCACAGAGCACAGTGACTCAGAACTTCCCAGAGGTTGGATTCATCAAAGGGTAAGTTAGCGTTATCGGCAAAGCGCAACCGTTAACAGTAATTCAAGGGCTTGCTGACTCACTGATAACGATCGCTGTTGGCCGATAACGCTAACTTACCATTAAAAATGCTTTGATGAATCCGGCCTCAGGTATGTAATCGGATAACCTGACGCTACATTCCATGAAGGCTCAAATACGTTCAATTAAAGGCGAGCTTACCATTCCGCATAGCAGCATGTGACCTGCATCATAGACACGCGCATCCTTGTTCAAAGCCGCATATAACATACGCTGCTCTGTCGATAGGACTATACGTTTAACCGTTCTCAGGCTACAATGAAACCTACTTAAGTGAACAGATCTTCACCCAGTCACTAGGGGTCGGAACTAAGGGTGCCTTCGGACTGTCGCGTACCTCCACGTCACATAGGTGGAACATGCATTACAGCACCGGGACTGCGGGGCAGAGGCCACAGCCTCCTGCTTCACTGTCCTTATTTGGACGTCTGCTTCTTAGGCAGCACGGTTAAAGCCTACCTAATAACCCGGGGGTTCACGACCATTGACTTCGGTCCCATACTTCCCGGACAGAGAGCTACGGCTCAACTGCGCTGATTGATCTTTATGGCCAGGAGAGCTCGGAGTCGACTGCGCTGATGACGATGACAGCCGCACGATGAACCACACAACGAGGAGACTGGCGATGATCAATGCGCGTGGCTCTGGTTGTCTGCGTCCTCTGCGTCTCTGCCTGTTTACAAATGTTTCTACCTTATTAACGCGCCAAGAGGCCCCAGCGCCTTTGCACTCATTAGAGAAAGTAGTCGGACGAAAGCCACGGCATCGCGGTCGGAACGCAACTTGTCCGTCCGTCTGTCCGCAACTTGTCCCATTGAATGAGCAGGCTTGAGACAACTTTACTTCAAAGTCGTGTTCAGTCATGCCTTTTGAGAGACCATAACTCCGTGCGCAGGTGTTAATGCGCAATTCTAAAGAAGTTATCGTGATCATCGTTCCAATATCAATCAAAAATGAACATTTAATTTGAGGTTGGTTGATTCGAGAGTAGACAATGAATAGTTCTTGTAACTTGTGAAAGTCTTACAGAAACCTATAGCGTCATTTGCCTGTAAAAATTCTGTAGAACATTTTTTCTCTGGCACAATGAATTCGTGGTAACGAATTTTTGCCCTTCAACAAATGTCAACCATGAATATGAGTACCTGCGCGTCTTGTAAAACTGGAAAAGTGGGAGTTTTCTCTTCGGGCAACTATTCCATTGTTTCTAGGTTAGCAGAGGAATCATATCACTCCTGATGTAGATCTTTTCACCTGCATATATTGACTCAGTGCGCTGGCGTCATTAATCTAGGTCCGTCTCGATTTGAACAGTTTCACGAGTTCCTCCCACAACTAGCTCTGGCGACAGATGCAACGCATATCGCCCCAGATCTACAAACAATATGCGCGGGTGGTTCATTCAGATTGATTCTCAGTTATTTTAAGATCTCAATGAGGAATAAAGCCCTTTTTTGCCTCCTCAAGATCCAACTTTCATATCCACCCACGGATTTTTTGAATAGGTTCAGTCACATTTCCTACCTAAAGCCTTCACGGCGATAGTCTTATTCGGCTTTACTCTGATTTCCTTCACCCCTAGCCTTCACATTTATATAAGGAAACCTCCCGTAGATTTTGATGTGCTTCAGATGCCAGCGCTGAACGTGGAGGAGCCTTGTCTCATAGAAGGCGCAACTGAGACGATTTGTTGTGGGTTTCAATTTCTCGTCACATTAGAACCTGCAGAGTTAATGGTCGGTAGTGTTTACATTTATGCGCATGCACAAATCCGAAAAAAAAAACTACATACGAGAATTTTTTTTCCCATCTGATGGTCAACTATTTTTGTCTTATTTTATACTCGCTAGCTCTATAATCCCTGTAGACTTTAAAGGCAGCAGACACGCTCAAAAAAGCTGTCGAGATAACTACATAAGTGGGATCTTGAGGGCCCTAGAAGAGCCCTCACGAAGTTGGAAGAGTTGAAAACGAGTTAAAATGACCGTAATTAAGCCGTATTGAGTCACAAAATCATCCTTTCTCCGCCCACCGATACGGGCTCCGCCCTTCAATACAAATGTTCAAGGCTCGATTACAGTCGCTTTGGCTCATTTTTTACGCTTCTAAGGTCGTAAGAGGTCCAGAAAGGACCGTACGAGTACATTAGCGTCGTTATTCCAACAAATTAGTCGCTAGCTCCGCTATTTCAGCCAATGCGGTAAAACTCGTCCACATCTGGGCCAATATAGAACGAACCGTTATATCTTCATTTCAGTCGATTTTCTTCCGGTTTTTGCGTTATCTCTGAATATTAACAGCTTCAGACCTTCGATTCATTCCATAAAATTGATATCATTTTTGAGCGTGTATGCTGCCTTTAACGAAAAAAGTTCCCCGCGTCTGAAAGTGACCTGAGCAACTCGCTCTGACATGAAGTTTGATGTTGCCTACAAGGGCTTCATCTGGATCAAGCGACCGTTCTTGCCTTGCGAAATGATATTCTCAATTTATTTTTCATTGCTCTGGTGAACGCGGGGGTTGATTTCCAGTGCAGAATTTTTCCATCCCCAGCGTCAGCTCGGGACGGTCCCACTAAGATGGGCCGAGTTGCTCCCTCCTAAGGTGGACTTCTGAAGAGACAGGGTGGAGTTTCGCGGTAACTCGGTTGGCTATGGTTGGTACCTCGTATGTAAGTTTGGTATTGGGAAGGGCAAAGATGAGCGTTTCTCTCACAATAGGGATCATCCCTGTTAAGGTCCTCACAGGATTGTGATCTCACCGCCACGGTCTACGGTGGAGAGGAGGGCACTTCACTGCGGACCGTGGTGGAGATGGGCCCGCATTAGGGGCTCACCCTCTCCACCCCCCCCCTCCCTAAGCCGTCGGCAAATCCCCTCGGTGACAGGAATATTTTTCCAAAATCTGGAGGATCTCCTGGAATGTGACTCTAGGCTACCTTTAAAGGCAGTGTTCATGATAATCTTCGATTTCGAGATAAATCACTAAATCGATTGTTCGGCCACCAGGTAGAACTGGAATGACAAAAAAATCGAGAAAAACGCCCCAGAAGGGCACGAAATCCATTACTCTCACCCCAGATTTTTACTCTCACAATCAGAAGAACTGTTTGCTGTGACAATGAAGTTTTTCGTGGACCATCCTTTGCAATTCTCTACTCTCCATTGCTCTGTTCTTTCCTTCGGGCCCTAACTATTACTGTTTTGCCTAAAATATTCTTCCATTTTTGATTGACCCCATTTCTCACCGGTGACAACCACCGTGAACATGTTCATCCAATCGGACAACTGGTCCAGGCCAGAGAATAATGTGACTGAAATACGACGTTTAAGTGCGTTTCAAGCCGTTTCTTGGTGACTTAGGTAACCCTTGGTGGCCAACGTATTGTTTGGAGTGCAAAACTCGGGAACGAGAATTGTCGTGAACACTTCCTTTAAGGTCCAGCTCAGAAGAGCCGACTGAGGCACACGGTGAGATGAGGAGAATTATAAACCAGTAACATTGTTAATACCTTCGTCTCAACATGCTGATGGTCCTGATATTTAGGGTCGCTTCCCCGGTTATTGGAGCAGGTCCTGCAAAGAAGGGGCGATGCCTCCATCAAGTCCCTCCTGAAGAGGAGGAGCCAGAGGATGCGTCACGGCTGCCACCTAAGGTTGTGTTTAGTCTATCGGTGAGCAGCCGAGCCACAGCGCAATTTCACAACCAAGTCTCTCCCGAAAAGGAGTTGTTAGAGGATACACCACAGCCAAAACCTGAGGTTGTGTTTAGTGGTTTAGGGCGTGTCCAAGCCCGTCAGGTTGTGGTCAGTCCCCTGCGCTCGTCAGAGTGGGAGCAGCACAAAAGCTTGCATATCTATGTGGCTAATTGTAAGATATACTCCGGTCATACCGGAGTGCACAAGTAGGGGACCAATAGAGGACCTGCGGTGGACGATGAGTTTGTGAACTTCGTTATAAACAGAGTACTGTGCTTATCTGGGGCAAATTCCGGTCCGCAGTTGCGTCTCTACATGCTTTGCGGCCGCACGCGTCGGAGTCAGTCGAGTTTCCAGCGCCAAAGCCGACTCGATATGGTTTTATACAGTTTTCTCCAATTTCGTTTACTTTGCAGTTTCTTAAACTCACCAAGAGTCAACAGACCGGCGGCTTCGGCGCTAGGAACTTTTTCGACTCGAATGCGCGCGGTCGCAAATCGTGTTGAGACGCAATTGCGGTACGGAATTCGGCCCAGAGAAGCACAGTATAATTTCGTAGGGCCCTTACCAAAACGCCAGCGCGCCAAACTGCTTATCTCGTAGGCGGTCCTACGCGGATTCCAGTGATATCTCTGGAATCACACAAGCCACTGTGAACGGAGATATGGTCCCTCATAGACTGCCTAACTTTGAGCGACGAAAGCATAGTGGACGAGTTGTCCGATGCTTGTAATTCCAATCATTCCAAACTGATGCATTTTTCGAATGAAGAGAAGCTGAGAATGAGGGCAAGAACGGGGCTACTGATCAAAAACCACTGCTCATGTGGCCACTGTTGAGCTCGAGGGGCCGCCTAAGGAGGCGTGGCAAAGTGGCTTCTTGCTGTGGGCGCGCCAGAGTGGCTTCTTCCTATACCTACCTTATATCTCCCTAACATAAATACTGTGTATTATCAGTTCTAACCTAACAATAGGTCACTGAACATGTAGAACACGGTTAGTCTTTCAGAAGGTTTTGCCCCTCTAGTCCGTCCATTTGTAATCTTTACTCGGATGGCAGCAGGTTGGCTCTACTCGATTTGCGTGGCTGCTTTCACATACCATAGAGGGAGCTTTCTGTTTTCCCCTGGAGTTGTAGCGCTAATGCGTCACTGAACCGTCGGGATGTGTCACTTTATCCTTCCTTATGCATTCGGTAGATGTATGTACCATATGTTGCAGCAAAAAAGTCATATCCGCCCTTCGGCTTACGTAACAAGAATTTGGAAGGAGTGGACGACGACTTTCTTTATCATTTTGGCTTGGGGACCAAAGCAGTGGACATTCCCAAAGTATTTGGCGATACAAAGGTGAGTGGAAGGACAACAATGTTGAATGCTAGTGGTCAGAAAATAGCCACCACCGTGAAGATCGGGTGTTTTGACACGTTTTTTCTGTGATTTGACGGATTTGGGCTAGAGGTCACTGCTTTGACATGTCAACACATTCAATCTGACTCGACTATAAATTCTAAAAGTTAGTGGTTTGCCATCGCTGAGAAATACAAGTGTTTCAACTCGTTCGAACCAGATTTCCTGTTTTGACACGGTACAACATTTTACACCAGCTACCTGCGGGTGAAACTCAACAAACGCGTCAAAAACATGCGAAAGACAATCTACGTGTTGAAATTCAAGTAACTCACTGCAGTGGCGAAACACTAAGGTTTAAAACTCATAATCTGCTCTGTCGCGAAACTGTTCAAACACCTGGATTTTTCCGGTTGTCAATTTCTGACATTTTGGGTTCATCACCTCAACGCTTCTGACTGATGGCCCGCGAACCTTTGCCAGCTGGCCCGCTATCTCCGTCCTCGGGCCGCTTTCCAAAGGTCCGCCCGCCAGCTTCTCATGCACTGTGGTTGATGGCCCGCCAACCTTTACCAACTGGCCCACGGTCCGCGGCGTCCACATTGACATTACGGTTATTCACATTACCTCATGAATGTCCTCGTGGTAAGCACACTACGACGTGATCATTCGAGAATTTGAGATATCACAGGTAAGCGCGTTGGCAAGCATGGCGTGTTCTGTTGGGGGCCGTGGCGTGGATCGTGGTGCGCGAGCACGTTGGCGCTGCGTACCGCATGTTTCGCCAATTGTCGACGCTCCAAAATGTGTTGCGCGGGTCGTTATTCTTACCCTATAGGAGCGCGGCCATCCTTGTGAGTGATTGAGTAGACGTTTAACTTGAGACGCAAGTGTATAGTATAAAAATGTATCTAATTGCACAATTCCAGTTCGTTTGCACTGGTGGTTCGCCGACAAGATTTAAGCTTTACGCCGAGTGGTTCGCCAAGGAATGCAAGATAGAATGTAGTGAAAATCTCTCAAAAAGTGATCGTTTTGTTATGTACAAGACTGGAAAGGTCTTATGGATCAATGTAGGTTTTTCGTTACAGTCATTCGTTATATTTAAACTCATTCACGTCCTGGCGGAGTCCAATTTGATCTAAATACGCTTTCAACCCAACCACACAGCTGGTAGAGGGACAATGGGGTCACATACTTCTTGAGGAGGACGTGGCCATATTGTACTCCGAACGAGAGCACGTACTGTCACGCTGAAGCTGTTCCCTTCGTAAGCACCTGACCGTATTGTCCTCCAAATTAGGGGTGCTATCGCAGCAGGGGGGGGGGACACTATGATATCACACTTGGCCACGCTCATTTTTCTACGTCGTCGCTCAATTCGAATAGCGACCAGGGATTTATACGCTTTGAAAATCAGGAGAGTCGTTGAGGCACAAAAAATGGGCGTGGTCAAGTGCCATACCATAATGCCCTCCTTGCTGCGGTAGCGCCAAGTTAGCTTTTTACTGTGAAGCTAGGGAAATTTTTTTTCTCCAGGAGCACGTGGCGATATTGCCCGTCAAGCAAGAGCACGTGCTGCAACACAAGAAGTCTCCCCCTTTATAGAACGTGACCATATTGTCCGCCAAACAACAGCTTCCGCTGCAAAACTGGAGACATTTCCTTTATCAGAATATGGAGATGCTGACTACCAATGAGAGCACGTGCTGCAACACTAGCAACTGCAGCATCAGAGATGTTGG
Organism: Aplectana chamaeleonis; assembly: GCA_029168955.1. NCBI lineage: Eukaryota > Metazoa > Nematoda > Chromadorea > Rhabditida > Cosmocercidae > Aplectana > Aplectana chamaeleonis. The sequence goes on from JAPDOI010001649.1 coordinate 123,957, forward strand.
ATTTTACCACAATGTGCTTTGAACTCAAATGGAAAAGAAATCGGAGTTAAGCGCATCGAGAGCACGTGACCGTACTGTCCGCTAAAAACAGCGCGTTCCGCAACGATATAAACGTTCCTTCAAGAGTACGAGGTCGTATTGCCTACTGAAAAGAGCAGGTGCTGCTACATTAGAGGTGTTTTCTTTGGGAGCACGTGGCCGTGCTGTGTGCCAAACAAGAGCACGGGCTGCAACACAAGAGGTGCCTCCCATAGCACGTAACCATATGGTCTGCCAAACAAAAGCAAGCTCCACAACACTGAAAAGTTTGCAGCACGTGCTCCTGTTACAGGAAGACGTGCTCCTGCAGCAACAACATGGATAAGGCCAAAGTAGCTGTGCTGAACGTGGCCACGTGCTCCTAACTGCAGCACGTGCTTCTGAGTAGGATAGGGCGCTCGAGTTGAAAGCGTGTTGTGGTCGAATTGGACCCCATCAGTGCATGATCAACCGACTGTTCAGCATGGAATGGGAAATCCATCGTTGAGTATTATGTTAAATGAGGCTCTCAAATTGATGCATCACGCTAAAGCCACCGATGTGAAGTAGGTGCTTTCACCTACATTCCTCTAGGAGTTTGTTGTTCATGTCTGTAATTCAGATTCATTCGCCTTGGAACATCTGGGGGTCTGGGCGTTGAGCCAGGCACAGTTGTCATCACGTCAAATGCAATGAACGCCGAACTCAAAGAGAAGTATGTACTCTGGATTGGAGGAGAAAGGGTAAGGCCTTCCCTACATGATCGTGAATTCCATGGGATAAAAATTACCCACAACAGCAAAATTTGGATGATGCGACTGTTTTGGCCGGTCTGGACCGGAAATTGAAAATTCTTTGATGTTATGAAGCCTAATCTCCTGTTTGAGGTAGAGCGTGACACATATCTTGACGAAGAGTTCCGGAAAGATCTCATTGCTACGGCTAACGAGAAGAAGATTCCAGTCGAAGTTGGTCTCACAATGTGCGCCGACGACTTTTATGAAGGTTTGTAGCCCTGACACATGAAATTTTCCTCTATTCATCTCGATCTTTCATATTTTCAGGCCAAATGCGCCTGGATGGCTTCTTCTGTGAATATCAGTTGGAGGACAAAATCAGTTTTCTGAAGAAAATCCACGAGAAGGGTGTCAGAAATATCGAAATGGAAAGCACTTGCTTCGCTTCAATGACATATCGTGCTGGTGTCAAAGGTGGGCTACCAGAAAATGTGAAGGCTGAGATCTCCGTCATAGTCAGCAAATCGGCTGTAGCCAGCCCGGTCGATAAGCATCTACATCATACGAACCCACCCGTTGTGGGCGCACTGAGCCGGTCACAGTGGTCTCGAGTTGGACTGCATAATTGATTGGCATGCCGTCGACACACTAGAGGCGAAGCAGGAGGCGCAGGATCACTACTGACTGAATTGAAGAACGGCTCAGTCCGGCCGACCTTGACGGGGGCCGGATGGCAGCCATTTATACTGATTTACAGAACCAGCCGCGGTATCGTGATCGCAACACAGAGTCCACCTGACTATAAGCGTCAGACTAGCAGTGTTTAAGGGTGTGCACAGTTGAAGTCACGGCGATAACCGCGGCACGTGGCGTGAAAAAGAGATCTGCAGAGTTGCGGCGACCGACTGGTGGTCGCGGAGCGTCAGCCTTGGGGCGGCGACCAAAATGTTTTCAAATATTCACGTCGCGGCGTCAGTTGCCGCTCGCAGGCAGTGAAGCAGGGCCATCGCGGCATCAAAACACTGCGGCCCCCTTCCCTTTGCCTTTCACGCCGCGCCAGTAGCCACTGTCGCGAAATTTCTTCTAGGTCTTCCACGATTGGTGTACTTTCCAGCAGCAATCGTCTGTGTCACACTGCTGAACCGTATGGTTAGTGATCAGGTGAAAATGGAGCACGACAAATACGTAGAATTCGAGGAACGACCGTTCCGGCTCGTCACGGCACTGATTAGGAAGCAACTAGGATTGTAGACAATAAAGATATTCACTTTTGCTGATGTTTACCTCTGAAATATACAGTAAGCACCTCCTGTCTCCGAAATATACAGTTATCACTGACCGCTCTGTTTCCCTCTCTAGGGTTATGGTATACATTGTCGCTGTAATGAGCGACAGGCATTCAATCTAGCACAAAACGCGGCGGGACCCGCATCGCAACAACGGCATCGGCTGTCGAAGGTACACTTGTCTCTTGCGGGTCGCAGCGACATGTCGCGGAGGGCTTAAATACTGCAAATATGCCGATGCCTGTGGCTGCCACAGCACACTGCGACAGCGACGGGTTTAAAGGGTGGGAGGGGTGTTCTCATCCAGCCCACCCCCCCCCCAATCGGCTTACTCGACTTTCTACAAAATTTTCTAAGTTTTTACTCCGATTTTGTTAAACTTTGAGCACCGCTGATACTGTTTTCCTACTTTCTGGTCCTTGGAGTATCATCAATTTTGTTTACGAGAGCAACTCCGCGACAGGCGGTCGCTGTCACTGTGCAGAGCGACGCGACCGCGTGTCGCAAGAGTATACCATACCGCTTACGATCTAGTTTGTGTTGGCGCAAACTACATTGCAAGGGGCATGGTATACTTTGCGTTGGTGCACCTAGAGTTTGATTAATAAGTTTAGTCTGATGAATGGACGGGGCTACGACGGTAGATCACCGAGCGCAAATCGAAACCCAATTCTTCAGTGAGGCCGCCAACCCCGCACCGCCAGCCGCCTGGTCCATCCGGCAGACTAAAACGAAAACGGAAACCATACATATGTTTTAACACTGCAAATTTGTATGCGACCAAGTGTTGCAAGATTTGCTGCATACGGCCTAGAGTCTGGGTAGCCACCAGGTCGACAGTCTGAATCACTTGATCTACTTAATTTGATCGGCTTGCCTCTGCCTGACGCTGTCAGTCCGTATATTCGCCTAGGTGTGCCGTTCTAAAAGTCAGCTTTGTCCAATTGTCACGGTACTCATTGAACACAATCCACCCATTGATCGCTATTCCGCTTCCTGAAAAGTAACATATTGCGCATGAACTGCCTTTCGATTGTCTCGTGATTTCAAATTCTTGTTATGGCACAACGACCGTACAAAACTTTCGCCTTTGTCCACGCGGCTATTTCAAGGCAGGATTCAGAAGCATCCTTAGAGCGTGTGGGACAAGTCGATCTGGAGGTATTCTCGACATATGCCCAAGAAGTCGAAGTCGACCTTCCGTTGTCGACAGGGTCAAGCGGGGTGTTGCGTAATTTCTCGAAATCGGAGCGACCCCCCTTCCCACCATCAACAACCCCTCAAAATTCCTACCTTTTTGCGACCCCCCCAATGTTCGATTTAGTTATGAAGTCGGAGTGTACCGTTATTTTCGGAAACTCGGGTCGTTCGAAAAACCAAAATAATCAATATATTTGATTACTAAAACTGTCAGACGCCGAAAATTTGTTCAGTAGCCGGGCTCAAGCGTCTAAAACCTGAGCAATGCTACGATCCTTCGCTTTGGTGACCAAAAATATCGACAATTTTTGGGATACTTTCACCAAAATCTCGTTTTTTGTCCGAAATTTTTGCGACCCCCCCACACAAGTTGCGGAATTTCGCAACCCCGCTTGACCCTGGTTGTCGATTGAGATGGCATTGGGAGATGCTGGCACCTCCCTCGTCTCAAGCCTTGATGAAGGCGTCGATTCCGTAGTAAAGATCTTCGTTATGGCACAGCAGAGACCAGAAATTTCCAAGCAAACGTCTAAACAGCTTCCTCCTCGAGCAATTTAACTTCCCCATCTGCGACTTCAGTGCTGCCCACATCTCTAATCCGTACGTGATGATAGGGCAAATATGTGCAGAAGATTATAAATTACCATCACAAACACATTTTCACTGGAGGAAAGCAACTAAATAGGTTGTCTCACGTGTTGGAGCGTGTTTCAATATGTTCACACCTGTTGAAAAATAAGTGGATAATACTGCTACACTACCTTCGCGATGGTAGTGGTAAAAAAATGAATGCAAATGTAGCTTTTTCTCATGATCGACAGTATGTGGCCAGGATATTCGTTCACCAGTAAGAAAATTGGAAACCAGCTGTTCAGGAAGTTTTGGATGAAACCAATATCAACACGAATGCAACAAATGAAATGATAAAAAAATATGTTTCAAACAAATATTACAAAATATGAAGAATAATCAGTGCAAATGATAAAACTATGGATCACTGGTGTAGACCGGTTCAGAAGGAACTAGACGAAAAATACCGTGCGGTACCGATTGCCACAGAGCCATAAATTACTTTGCAACTTTCATTAGAGGGTCTGAGTCGGTCGGTCTGATATGGAAATGCAACTGATATCATCATTTCGTGCCCTTGTGGCAATCGGTACCGCACGGCATTTGGAGTTTACTTCAGAAGGAGAGCTATACCGGATACGAGACGATTAACCCTAGCACTAATTGTAAGATCCCTAAATACAGGAGTTGGTCACGAAGGCCACCCTGACCAAGCCACTAAGGCCTAACGGTCAACGGAATCGGGAATCGGTTCAGGGGCAGTTGGACCCAGGTACAGCAGTCGATAGTCGAGAGAATTCTCGCACATTCTCTGGCTTGCCTTTATACGCGCCTCCGCCGCGCGCGATCACTCATGCGCCCCGATCATTGATTCTGTGGCCAGGCATTTGACCACACCATCAGCCGTCGACACCAACTCCACCTTAAGGGCTCTACGTTTCACCGGCATCCTCTCCTGGAAAGGTAAGCCTCCTGTTCCCGACAAGTATGCGTTAAAGAAATAACGTGATCTTAGCTTGGGAAGGCAGAAGTTGAAAGCAGGTCACCGCACATTGTCGTCGGCGCACACATAGACTGGCAAAGTTAATCAGAATCGATAGGATATGTTCAGTATACGGTAGTCGCGGCGGGACCATTTGACGCTGAACGAGTCGCTCCCTTATATCAGGGCAGTCGTAAGGAAACCATGATACGTACAGATGCGTATGTAGTTTCAAGTCATTTCGAGTCAAAAACAGAATCACGGTACGGGTTAAACATTTACTTCGTGAAATCGATACAGAAACACTGTACGAATGTTGCGTAGAGACATTTTATGATGGCTACCAGTGCAATGGACGGCAACCCTACGCATTATCTACGCTTGATACTGACAACTTCTCCTTGATACTGGTACCTTAACTGGATCCGACTCCCAGTCGTACGGATTATGAACACTGCCACCGGCTGTCACAGCGCCCTGAAAAGTGCCGGATATACAAGAGTGACGCAAAATTTGCAAGCAACTTGCGCTCAAGCTGCAGGTGAGTTGTTTGGAAATTTCAAAGAACTATGGCTGTCAGACGCACCTCTTCTAACAATTTGTAAATGTATGTATAATCAACATGATCGTGATAATGTAGACTGTCAATGTAGTCCAGAACTCTTCCAATTTCTTCTTTGCATCTCATGTTACCAAATTGCGCTTCCTTGAAATGATACTTGTCAGACTGCTCTCTTTCACACGAACTCGGCTTGTGGACCCAGAACACTTTTTTGTGTTCTGAGTCCAGTAGCCCAAAACCTGTAAACAAAAGTATACTGACGCGCTTCTCCTTCCGAATGTCTTCCTTCATCCGGAGAACTTCATTCTTCTCGCTAAGTGCTTTCCAAAGCAATCCTAAATTTTCATTAAATGCGGAAGTGATTTTGAACTGGGACAAATTTTTAGGTCAACCTTGTGGAAAAGTTATGTCGATTAGTAAGTAAAGCCATGACTCGCAGTCGTCTTTAGGGCCCATTTCAGTGTTTCGATGGCAGGATATTGACGCGAATGGTATAGTCCCCTTGATTGAATAGGTTAACTTCATGTTCATAAATTGTCTGGAAAATTTTTGTGAGAAACCGCAACATTCCCGCTTGAGATATATACGAGGTGGTAGGTCAAGGTGATCTCATAAAACTTCGTAAAACGTAGGTGCTGACAACACACATGAGCCCTGTTGTGAAACGCGAAGGTTTGGACCAAAGGTGGGTCACCGCGGACTAACTAAACTCCGCTTCGCTAATGGTGTAGTGGTTAAGATCTCGCTTTATGTCGCGATGGTCTTAGGTTCGATCCCCGATTCGGGCCTTTTTTTTGCATTTCTGGTTTTCAATCTGTGAAATCAGGATTTTCTTGCCTACAACATATTTAACCATTTCCTACGCGAATATGGCACTTTATGGCCGCTAAAAGTTGGGGTTTCTCATAGTAATCTCCCTCTGTGATTCTGAACAACCTTGAATTTGACTGTCATCCTAGGCGTCTTCAGCTCTCCTTTGTCATTGAGAATCTTTCTTGCTATGCCAAAATCAAGGATATAAACCTCAAATGTAATTATGGCTGAAAAGATGGATAATTTCATTGGCTTTATGAAGGATCACTCACCACTCTCTTCTTCGTGGTGAGGCCACAGGCATAGTTGGCTGGTTTCAAGTCACGATGTATGAAGCCGTACTTGTGCAGATCTTCACAGGCTTCCAAGCACTGTATAGATGCACCTAGCCCAGTTGAAATTGAGAAAACCTAAATAGCTTGCTGGTTTGAGCTGTTCTTCTCGCTCAAAGTGGTGCGTCATTGCCAAATCACAGAATCAGCGCCGGGCCTGTCCCGCTATCCGCCCGTAACTTGCCAGCGATCAGCCCCCTGGGAATCAGTGTGCAGTGGTTGGCCCGCTTCGTTGCCCGAGCAGTTCTGCGCTTGAGTTGCCGAGACAATTATGACTGGTTGACCCAGGATGACCCAGAGTATGACCCATGAAACGTACCCGGCTCGGCCTCATATGTTTTAAATCAGCCAGACTTTTTCCGACCAGTTCCATGACCAGGAAGAAATACGTCTCTTTTTTGCCTCGATCAATAATCGACGTGAAATGGGACTGTTTTCGTTCTTGTGATACGAGTTTCAAGATGGCAATCTGAAGTTTTACAAGTAGACACATCGATCCACCGAAGCTGAAATCTGGAATCTTTGAAATCACCTCCATTTTGAGTTTCGAGTGTTTTCTCGTCTCCAACTTCTTCTCCACCTTCATAGCAAACAGTTTAGTGGGATCCTTCTGATCGTGTACTCTAGAAAATGCTGTTGGTCAAACTTTCCATTTGAAAGTAGGCAGCACCTGAGCAACCTACTTGAAGACTGCACCAAAGCCGCCTTCACCGAGTAGTTTGATGACGACATAGTTCGCTTTACTGGAGTCGATAATGGTACCCTGCAAAACGCACTAGACAGAAGTGTGACCACACCTGGCTCAGAGAGCCTGCCACGGCTTTGCGCAGCGTGCGATGTCGCCGTAGGTTCTCAGAAACAGCGCAGCAGTCGTAGACGAACCGGCTTGATACCAAGATCGTCCTCTTCTTCGTCACTCATGAGAGATCAGCTGCCGTGTGTAGAAGGTTAGGTCGTTACTAAATGATGCTGCTCATTTAGTGCATTTATATAGGCAAGCAGTTTAATTGATGGTATTTTTGTTTGGCTGATAGTGATGCACAATTTCATTCTTTAGTTGAGAAATTGTATGACTACCCTAGATTGATCAGCGGTCTACAGAGCATACCCTGAAGCCTCGACTACGCTCCACTAAGCCGAGAGTAAATAACTGACTAGGTGATTTATAGTAAAGTGTGTCCGAATGAGAATGGCGGCCCATGCGGCCGGCGAGCTTGGCAGGCGGCCGTCGCGTTCGCCGCTCTCGGACGAGCATGCGAAACCTCCGCCACAACCATCGACTACGAACGGGGCCGGCACCGGCTGTCAGCAAACACTGCGCCGATCAATCAGCTCTGCCGTAGGGGGAGGAGGATGGCCACCGTTCGAATCCAACACACGTCCGAGAGCGGCACATGCGACGGCCGCTTGCCAAGCACGCCGGCCCCATGGGCCGCCATTCTCATTTGGACACACTTTAGTAGCATTTTGTCCGTTCCCGTACCGCTTCAATAATATACGATAGCTCACAGAAAGTCTATCTTCGTTGGGCAAAATCATGACAACACGGAACCTCCGTAGTACTCTGGCCCTCCAGCAACATCAAGGTGTCGTAGAGGCGCTCGTAAATCACTTAGGTGTAGTACGCGCCGTGGAAATCACGACAATGCAGTTACCCCGTTGTCCGCAACTGCGGATCAGAAATTCGTTCCGATGAGAATGGCACGTGTCACACTCGGAAACGAGCAGGTACACTCGGCACGGATCGCTCTGATACTTCGTGTTCCTTATTGTGTGTTGGCGCAAACTCGGTGCGCGTATGTTATAGCATACGCGCACCGAGTTCGCGCCGACACACAATAAGGAACGATTTTCTGATCACAATAAGAAACGCAAAGTATCAGCGCGATCCGTACCGACTGTGTGCGCTTTCCTTTTCGGAATGAAACCCTGGGTCGCAATTACGGACAAGCGCGAAGATAATCGTGCAGGAGCTTCGTTCCTATAAGGACAGTACGTGTAGTATCCAAAGATTATTCGAAAATTAGAATAACTTTCCAGGCATTCGGATAATTTTCCGAATATTTTTTAAAGTCAAGTGTAAAACTAACGCCCGATCACTTTATTGATTGGGAATTTAAGGACACATTATTCGTTTTTCTCTCATCCATGTTTGAAATTTATAAGGAGTCTGCAGAGTTGCAGAGACCGGCGAGTGGTCGCCGAGCGTCAGCCTTGACGCGGCGACAAAAATGTTTCAAAACATTATCGTCGCGGTCTCGGGTGCCCCTAGCTGGCAGTGATGTAGGGCCGTCGCGGCGTCATTACACTCTGCGGTTCGCCTCGTCGCCGTTCACGCAGCGTCGGTCGCCATCGTCCCCGAATGTAATCGATACTGCATCACCCAGTGCTGTTCGTCGCTGCGAGCAATGCCGCAACTTCAACTCTGCGGACCCCTATGGACACAGTCCAACCTCAGAATTGTTCCAAATTTGCAGCTTATTTTGGATAGAACTTGACGTTGATCACAATGATGTCTTCCCAATCGTTCAAAAACTTAGCAAATGGTGTTATGACCCCTAGAAAATTGCGAACTGGAACGGCGAAAGTTTCGTGGACTAGTTGTCGACGGCTTGTTTTTGCTTCTTAGTCGCAGTCATCGCGCCGAAGCTGACCACACTATAAAGCTATACCAATAACAAATGGAAGAGCATAGATTTTGATCGAAATCCATCGCCCTTCTCGTCCATATCTACACCAAAAATCGTACAATGGACGAAGGGTATAGACTTTTGATGTAGTCTCATGCATTCAAATGAGTTGAGATTTCGCATTTGGCAGGGTCGCTAGACGCAGCGGCTGGACCATAAAATCAAATTTTAGCCACTAGCGTGGACTGCGCTTCTGAGCTGGCGTAACCTACCTCAATTATTCGAAAATCGTCTAATGGGCGTCCAATTCGTGTTCTCACCCGACGCTGCTGCCTCCGTCCCGTCCTCCCTCTGCTGTCTCGCAGTCTTTAACCCCCGCTCCGCACACGAACGCGAGGGAACCACGGGATATTCGTTTTTACACTTCGAAGATCATTCTGGTTATCGGGAAACCATTCAGGTGCATCCAAGAGTCCACATTCAAAAAAATTGATGATATTCCATTCAAAACCAGAAAGACTGATACCAGTTGTTAGAGGATCTTCTCTTTGCTAAATCCGATGGCTTCCTACCAGCTTATTTATTGCGTATCTCACGCTTTTGTAGTTGTATTGAAACAGAAATCTGCTCAGGTAGAAGGAAGCGCGAAAATGTGTCTTCAAAACTAATCGATTCATGTGGCTGTCAGAGCAAAGGCGCCTCAATCACCCCAACCGCGACGCAACCGCAGCAAGGAATGTTTTTTCAGAACTTCGAAATTTCGATCTTTTTATATTTTTTCTTTCACATTTCACTTCATTTTATTTTTAATCAGTGTTACTAATGGAACACTTTCTGGTCAGTAGAAGAGCCCGCCAGTTCCCGACTACCACATCTAGTAATTCTTCTCTGCTTTTTTCGTGTTCTTTTTTCAAAAAGTGAAACGTTTCCGGAGTCATGTTTAGTTTAGTTTAGTTTTATTACGATTACATAAGGCAACCGTTGGAAAAAAAACATCTAACAGCGAAAAAAAAACAAGTAACTGCACAAACACAGTGCAACAAATGAAAAATATAATTATGAGCACTAGTGCTGTCGATGTGGATGTTTTTTCTTCTTCGGAGGAGGAACTTTCCACTATACTATTTGGGGAAGTGATGTCAGAGAGTATTGCGGGAAAGACAATAAAATGGTAAATGGTTGCCCTTCCGGTTGTCCCACGCTTCAAGTATTTATAGTAATTAGGCTAAGCGGGTGACCCCAAATGTGAAAATTTCTGAGACCCCCCTCCCGAAGTGAAAAACTGCAACAGCTTTTCTTGAGTGACAAATCTGGAAAAAAATAAGACATGGGAATAAAAGACAACTATTTCTACCACATTTTAGTTTACCAAACGGTTTGGAGAAAATTCCATTTTTTCTACAAAAATTTCACGACCCTCCACCTACAATTTTTCTTTTTTTTTCAGAAAATTTTGCAGAATTTTCACGACCCCTTTTTGCGCCGAGTCACAGCCCTGCTTAACCCTGATTAGAGCTTCTCTGCTGTCATTTAAGACCTTGTGTGATTTCTTCCCTTCGATTTGAATGTTTGAGATTGTAATTTTTTAAAAGTAAAATCAGTCTTTAGTAAGTCATTTTTTTAGAAAAAAAAATGTGAAATTTTTTCAAATTTCGCAGTATAAGACACGAATAGCATATATTACTTCGAGTATATTTCATTGTCCCCAAAGCAGTTGTGAAGAAACATTTGATCGCGAAAATTATCCAGGAAAAAAACAATTTCAGTTGAAAAAATTCTAGATATTAGATAGATGCCTACATTTTCAAACTTTTTTCTTAGGGAGGTGGGGGTCCTAGATTCCTTTGAAAAAGAAGTTCTCAGTAGGTGAAGGGGGTATTTACCTTGTCAAGACCTTGCCAGCAGCCAGGTGGACCCTGTGAGGGGGTCGTAGCTCATCACAGGTCTGAAATGATGACCTTCTTGAGTCACATGAGAACTGCTATCGTCGATCACTGCTCGAGAGATCGCCGCGTCGAACACATGTGGCACGCACGCAAGCGAGGAGGTAATGATCCTATCACTACCTCCTCGCTTGCGTGCGTGCGCCATGTGTTCGACGCGGCGATCTCTCGAGCAGTGATCGACGATAGGTTCAAGCGGATTTCCTCGTAGCTACGACCCCCTACCTTCTCAGAACCTGGTACCGAGCGACCAATCGCTGCTCGTCCGAGTCGCCCGAAATGGTGAATCGGGTCGCGAAAAAATTTGTACATTGTAGATTAGTCGTCCGTAACGTACACTCACACCCAAATTCGCTGCACCGGCAAGGCAATTTTCGTCATCCGGGTGGGTGGTAACAATTGAGGGGTTAGCGGGTCGCCCGGAAACGTTGGCGGGTCGCCCGGAACGGGATTTGGTCCCGATTTTGAGTGTCCGGGTGGCTCGAAATGCAGTGTTTTGCTCCGGGAAGGTCGGAACGAAGTTCTGAGTTGTGGACCCGATTTCTGAAAAATTCCTCAACTCCTCTTCAATGTCCTCATTTTTTGCCCTAATTCTAGGGTGGTGCCACATCGAGGGGGCATTAAGGTGCGATGCACATGGTCACGCCCATTTTACCGTGCCGCCGCGCAAGTTGAGCCCCTACCCGTGGTTTCCCTCCCCTTCCAACTTCAGGAGAGTCGTTGCGTCACGAAATAATGGGCGCGACCAATTGCCAAACCACAGTGCCCCCCTCCCCCTCCCCGTCCCCTCCCCCCACAAACCAGTAACGGTCAGAATGTGCGGGTCTGCCCCCGGTCTACAGTACCCCTGCTCCTAGCGAGACCGACATCTATTATGAATCCATGGTCGCATGAGCATGATACGAAGCCATGGTCGCATGCGCGCCCTCAATCCATGCCGGTCCCGCCAAGAGCAGGCATACTGTATATCGAGGGCAAATCCGCAGATTTCGACCGTTACGGGCTTGGGTGCCACCCCCCCCCCCTCCCTGCGCTCGTACCCATTCTCGCCAATCCTCCACCGGTGTCCTTTCTTGTGCGACAATTCTTACGACCCCCCCCCCCTCTTGGTGAAGATTCTCCACTCTGAAAATGCAGACTCCTCGCACGCAGCTCCGTAAGAACTCTCTGTGTTGCTCAAGCATAATAGCCAATTCGTGTTAAATTTTTCTCTTGACCGGTTATTTCTTGCTTATTGTACAAATCATTTTTTCAGACTTTCCTATTCCTCTGACGACAATGATAGACTAAATGGCTAGCTATTCTATATCCCCAACAGTGAAATTCAAAAGGATGCGTTATCAGAAGGGTGAGTCTTGCATTGTTACCTTCAGCCTTTCTTACTTACAATTGAACGCATGAATACTACCTCATGGTGTACCGTTCAGCGTTTAAAACCCTGAGGCGTTGACCGAAGCCCCAGGGGGGGGGAGCATGGGAATGAGCCGCTGACAGGGCCAAGCAAGCTCAGGTTTGAGCAGGCCGTTGTGGTATTTTTTTTGTCGCGGCTACGACTCCCCAGATTTTCATTTTTTTCAAAAAATTCCCAAAGTTTTACGACCCCCTCCCCCCCAGGAAGCCCCTGAGACCAAAAATTTCTTCAGCTTTATTAAGTGTCATCGTCTATCTGTAAAAGTTAGAGAAAATCTTTTTTACAATGATAAGATTTCAGTGTAAAACACGAAGGAATTGCGAGAAAATCTGTTCATTAGCAAGTTAAAACTAGCTACAGTGATTATGGAAGAGACCCTAATCCAAGAAAACAATCAAGACCCTAAAAAGATGGACGAAAACTGAAAAAAAAGTTGATTTTGAAAATTTCGCTTTCGCTCCAAAAGAACAGATTACTGTTGGCTGCGAGCGGACGCAAAGCAGTCGAATCATTAGAGTGCGTCTGCTGCGCACTAGGGATTTTCTTAGGAGACGTAAGGGCTTTAGGGAACTCCCAATATGTCTCTCTCAAGGGAATTCAGACTTGATTGTTACCCTACGCTCTCAAACGATAAATTCTATTGCAAAAAAAACTCTTAAAAATGATTTTTAAGTAAAAAAATGGTGTTGTGCCGATTCCCATAAAGCCACATTTGGCCACATCGTTGGACACAATGGGAATCGGATTTCGAGGGTGATAGCTCTGCGAAGGTAGAGAGTTATGTGGACATCAAGCAGTTATACTGAAGACAATATTATGTTGATTCCAAATCTTTTTTCAGATTTCGAAAGTTTTCGTTTTCCACAGTTTATCGGTGTTGCTCAGCCATTGGGATTGGCGGACAGCCGGCATCAGGGTCAAGCGGAGCGTTGCGTAATTTTTCGAAATCAGAGCGACCCCCCTCACATTTTTTTTCAGAATCCAAAATTTTTACGATCCTCCCTCCCCGAGTCCGGCCATTTTATAGTTGAGTACTAAAAGTGTCAGACGCCGAAAATTCATTCAGTAGTTGAGCATAAGCGCCTAAAACCGAATGCAACCATCCTTCCCTTGGGGACCAAAAGTAATCGAGAATTTATGGGATATCCACGAAATTCTCATTTTTAGACCGAAATTTTTGCGACCCCCCACTAACATTCACTTTCGGACCCAAATTTTTGCGACCCCCCGTTGCGAAATTTCGCAACCCCGCTTGACCCTGGCCGGCATTTGCTTGGAGAGCAGAAACCATTCCCGGTGTCGTACAGCCATTAGCCGGCGGTTCACCATAATCCTACCAGCTGTCCGCCAGGATGCTGGCCGACCGCTGGCAGTCGCTTGGTTATTACCTTGCATCCCGCTGTTGAGCAATCATTTGCCAGCTATCCGCCAGTCTCTCGGCACACCGATGAATCGGGGTGGGTCCCTCACCGCAGATAGTTGCATAGGAGATCCTCTACGCAACGGTCTGAGTTGAGGCACCCACCCCACCCCCCACGCCGTGGGGTCTTTTCCCTTAGCTGTCAAAAATATGCTAGCCTCTGTAGAGTGACTTTAGGTCACCTTCTAGGGCCGCCATCAAAGTGCCGAGTGAGCACTCATTAGACTGAATCGCCTCATATACCGGCTGAGCCTATCAATGAAATCAGAGATCAAAGTATAACATGTTAAAAAGTGCTCTCCCGAGTGCCAGCCATGTGACGACTCAGCGCCAAGCAAAGGCCACTGAGCGGTTGAACGGCAGCCGAGTACCAATTGGTGGATAACTGCGTTTCCATGCACTCGATAATTTCGAGGTGTGATCGCCCTTGTCAGCTGAATGCAAGTTAGCACGCGGCTATCAGGCAGCTGGCAAATTTTCGCCAGCGGTCTGCCGCTCGCACTAATTGAGGTGCCAAGTATGAGCCAGCTATCGGCTTCGTAATTGCCGATTACCATCTAAATGCCAGTTATCATCCATTTGTCAGGCAACTGGCGCATATTCGCCCGCCGTCCGCCGCTGGCATTAAATGACATGACGAGTGTATGCCAACTGTCGGCCTCGTGATTGTCATTGGTTAGCTAAATGTCTCCTGTCACCCAGCTTTTAAGAAACTGGCGAATTTTCGCCAGCTGTCCGCTGCTCCCAATGTCTGAGTGTGTCGTTTTTTTTTTAGCACGAAAAACTGGAAGATGGGAGTGTAAGTACCCGCTAAACATTTTTCACAAGTGATATAGCGCTCTTAGACGCGCTATTAGAGTCACCTATGAATTATTTTTGTCCAAAAATTTTACGACCCCCCCCCCAAATTTTCTTTTTTTCCCAAAAATTTTACGACCTCCGTTGTGGCCGGTCACAACGCTGCTTAACCCTGCTGCAAACTGGCCGTAGTGTAGTCTCTTTTGGTTGAGCCAAATTTTCGAAAAATTTCACGAACCCTTCACCGATTTTTCGTTTTTTGAGCCAAGTTTACAATTTCCAGTCTCTAGCCGAAAATGTCTTTTTTTGACCGAATTTTGACGACCCCCCTCCCGCTCGCCCGTTCCAAAAACTACATAATCGCCCCTAACCAGGGTTGAGCAGGGTTGTGACCCGGCACAATGGGGGTCGTAAAATTTTGGAGATTTTTCGGAAAAAAAATGAAATGGGGGAGTGGGAAATTTATGGAGAAAAAGGATTTTTCTCCTTTCTCTTCTCCATTACTTCTGAATGCAGTGGAATAGTGTCGATGTCGATATGAATGTGTTTTACCGGGATAATACCATACTTCCAGCTATGAGAGACATGACGCGTGGTTTTGTATTTTGGACTGGTTTGGGGCCCGTTTAGTTGGTTACATAAACCTTCGATTTTTCATTAAAGTCTTTTTGTTAGTTTTTTCATTGATTTTTTTGGCGAATGGTTTTTGTTTTGAATATTTCACTGTTTTCAAAAATATTTCTGTACACATAAGTTTAGGGGGTCGTGAACATTTTGGAAATAAAAAAAAGGTCAACACGGGGTCGTAGCTCCGCCGAAATTCGTCAAAACGGCCTGCTCAACCCTGCCCCTAACCATTCTTCTTGTTCTTCAGCAGCCTCAAATGGTTTTTGTCATAGGTTGAGGAACAGGGCGGCCTTTACAGAATTCGTCCAAAGGTCCATTGTGGTTAAGGAGCCCTAAATGCTAACCGCGCTCAACCCTAAATGCTGGCCTTCGAGAAACTGTGTTAGCTTTGTTAAAAAGTCACTCAGAGGTAATGCTGAGATAAACAGAACATTGCTTACGACCATGTTGTTATTAAATTTCCCGTTTGTGAAATTGGTCGCAATTATGTCATACTCAGCGGTAAATTGCCGCCTAACCTTGACATTTCTACTTGGCCGCTTCTATGTCGGTATAGTTCTTATTCAACTTCATGTTCATATATTTTTGTCGGATGGTCGAGTTTTCTAAACATTTCCTCCATTCGTTTTTATGGATGCTTTGTTTTGCTGAGCCAATTCCGTGATCACATTCCAATCGCCCGATTGGATGCTTTGTATCGGGTCGGGGTGAGAAGGCTACATCTGCTCGGTGAACGGTCTAATTACAAGGTTGTCAGTCCGTAGGACACTATTAGTCGTTTTGGGCCTCAATGACACCCGTTTTCCGCCGCGTTGGCGCAGATTTTGTGTCTTTTTTCTCCGCTGTCTCGTTATTGGCACCTGAACTTCAAATCCACGATTCTTCTCAAGGGTCTCCTCATGGTCAAGCAGGACTGTGTTGCGGTACGAGCGGTCGGGGGGAGGGGGGGTCGTATGAATGTGGGACCAGAACTGATACTTTTCAGAGGCAGTTGGAAGGTGAATAACGTTCTCGTAATTAATTAGCTTTCGATTGGAATGAAAAATTCTCCATACTTTTATCCTGGTACTATTCGTATAAACTTTTTATACTACATTTTTTTGTACAACGGGTGGCGAGAGGAGGGTCGTAAGAATTCCCGACCAATATGACAGTTCTCAGGTGCAGGGTCAAGCCGCTACTGTCCCACGGGGCGGGACGTTGTAATTAACAAAAATTGAGTAGATTTTGAAGGAGGTCGAAAAATGTTGGGACAAAAATGTAAATTATGGAAGTTTTCAGTACTCGAGACTGCGCTGGCGCTCCCCGAGGCTCATGAGTACGGGTACAAAAGTAGTGCTGACAAGAAAGTACAAAAAGTTCTAAGGTAACATTTTTTCGAAACATTTCACTTCCAAAATGTCTGAAGAACTTCTCACGTTAAAAACGTGAAAGCGTAAAAAGTTTTCAAAAAAGGAAATTTGGTATAAGGGCTCAGGTGTTCCTGGGATGAAAATGCAAAGGAAACACCCGAGACATGTCGGTAAGGTAGGGGTGTAGTGTTGACAATAAAAAATAGAACAGGAAAGAAACAAAATATTCCAAAAATTTCTGGTGTCGGGACTGTCGAAAAAAAACTTTCGACTTGGGGGAGATATAGGGCTGCGGCACTTTACGAAATTTTGGTAAAAAAAGGGTCCTGGGCAAAGGTTTGCTTGCTTTTAGCTACAAATCGTCTCCCTCAGGCCAGTGTTCAGTGGGCCGTATTGTCTGAACCCAGCGACCTTCCTCCTTCCTTGGTGACTAGAATTTTCGAAAGATTTGACGACCTCCACACAAATTTTCATTCTTGGTCACCAACTCCTTTGATCACCATTCCAGCAAGATCAGAAACCCTCGGTTATCATCACCAAGAGGGGCCGCAGCTCTGGGCCCTGAGGAAGTGGGGGGGGGCGCAGGAATTTCACCGGTAATCATGAATTGCGGACCATTTGCGGCGGGACGAAGACCGATGGGTATGTTTCTCGGGCGCTAAAGTTGTCAAAAAGCGCTGTTCTCACTTACAGTTAGTGTACCTGAAGGCAAAAAACGCGTAGCATATCAAAGGTGGGACCAAAAGGGCTTCAATTTTGGAAGGCTGCCTCATAATTATTTATTTTTCAGCACATAATTGATTTCCGGTACAATTAACACTCTATACGTGGTACAGTCTTTACCACTTAGGGAAGGGGTCGCAAAACTTTCCATCGCAAAACTTTCCAACATGGAGGAGCCGATAACCAGGGCATGCCTTACCCCTCACTCCAGATATTCTATCTTGGGCCTGAATCCAATTTCTAGACCACTGGGTGATCTGACCTCAACGGAGCTACGCCCCCCCCCCTCCTCTGATAGCCGGATTTTTTTCGAAAGTTGTCCGAATTCTTTTACGAAACCCCTCTCCTAGTTGGACACCTTCTCTGAAGTTTTTGCCATTCGATTTCCTTCCCGAACTTGACTTGATAACCTTCTTTTTTAGAGTCGAAAATCTTACGACCCCACCCATCCACCCCCATTGTGTCCGGGGCACGAACCGCTGAACTGGTTCCTCTTCAGCATCCGATTTGTTGTGTTACAACCCCTCTTGACCTTGCGTTCCATTCAGGGTTGGGCAGGCTTGCGACCGGTCGCGACGGGGATCGTAAAAATTTGAGAAATTTTCTAAAAAAAAAGAAATGTTTTTTTGGGAAAATTTTTCGTAAAATTTTTGGAAAAAAATGGTGTTTATCTCTAAACCACTCGGAAAGGTATAGTGAGGCAGAAATAGTGCCTGGAAACATCTCCAGTATTGTTCCAAACAGAGTTGAGCAGCGTTATGACTGGTCACAACGGGGGTCGTAAATTTTTTAGAATCTTCAGGAAAAAAATGAAAATTTGGTGAGGGGTCGTAGAATTTTTGAAAAAAAATAGGATTTTTTCAAACCACTTGGTAAGTTAAAATTAATAGTCAGTCGCGTGCGAGGTGTATGCTTTTTTTTAACAACATAAAAGCAGATTATATACAAAGAAGCTGTTTAGAAATTTGACACTTTTTTGACGAAATTGACAATTAGACACTAAATAAAGCTTTTAAAATTTTTGGTTCCATGAGATCGTAAATTTTTAGGATATTTTTTTGAAAAAAAGGAAAAGGGGGGGTCGTAGCCGCGACAAAAATCGCCACAACTGCCTGCTCAACCCTGGTTCCAAAACACACGATTCAAAGTCCACGCCCGCAGACGCCGTGTATTGCATTGGAACCTTTGTTTTTTCATCCCAGGGGGGGTTCGTTAAAATTTTGGTCACCATGTGGGGTCGTAAAATTTTGGTCATCGGTCGCAACGGCCTGCTCAACCATGGTTCCATTACGAACTGAACCTCCAAAAATTGTGACCCCGACTCCTAAAATAGTGTTTTAAGCCCAAACCTTCCACAGCTCCTCTCTCAAACTTCCTTTTTTGGAGCGA
Source organism: Aplectana chamaeleonis (assembly GCA_029168955.1). Taxonomy (NCBI): domain Eukaryota; kingdom Metazoa; phylum Nematoda; class Chromadorea; order Rhabditida; family Cosmocercidae; genus Aplectana; species Aplectana chamaeleonis. The sequence continues at coordinate 142,750 of JAPDOI010001649.1, forward strand.
AAGCCCTTACAACCCTTCCCCCTGCGTTCCCCATCTTGCGGGAAAATGATAGCTCGATCCTGATGTGCTTCTGAGCGCTGCTAATTTCGAAAGACTTAGTCGTTGTAGATGAAAAACTCTTCTACTGAGGCGAATTACATGCAAGTGGTGACGCAGCCATTTAATGTTTTGCTTCCTGTCTCTATACCACTTCAGGGAGTATATCTTTCAATCGATTCTGCTGCTTATGCTAATCTCTCGCCCAGCTTTCGCTGTCAGTTCGTTCCATGACATAGCCTCTGGCCATTTTTTGGTCTTATAAATTCGAAAAAATGATTATGGGTTAAAGAGTAATTGTTCCGCAGCTCCGAATGCTGGGTAGAGTCAAATGTGATTAAATGGCGTGCGGAATCGCCATTTCATTAGAGAAATGCGCTTGCATTTTATCATTATGGTGCTTTAGAAGAATGTCAAGTGTCGGTTTCACTTGTGGTTCTCCTTATTCATCCTTTTGACGAATTGTTTTCTTAAGGAATTCTGCTAGCATACTTGTTATGACATTCATTTTGTTACAACAACGATTTTTATCTAAATTTTATACGCCAAAAATTAACCTAACGACCAAAATTACACCTTATTACACCCAAAAACCGTATGTATTACATTATTATTCAGTACACCGAAAAACCTTTTTTTTTCAAAATTATAGTTCTCATCATGAAGTGAATAGCTCTTGAACATATCTAGCAAAGGGTCCAGCGGAACTTTGTGCAAGACTTTGGAGTGGTTAAGCCCCCCCCCAGGGTTGAGCAGCGTTGTGACTGGCACAACGGGGGTCGTTAAATTTTAGAAATTTTTGGAAAAAAAAAGAAAATTTGGGGAGGTCGTAAAATTTTCAATACCTGACCCTTTTGCGTCCACACGTCAGCCGCGAACGAAGTGGACCATAGAAAGTATTACAACTTTCGCTTCTCTTCAAAATGTGACACTAAATGAAGCTAAAAAAATTTAGTGCCAGGGGCCCCCCTGAGGTGGGTCGTAAAATTTTGGGAATTTTTTTTTTGAAAAAAAATAGAAAATTCGGAGGGGGTCGTAGCCGTCACAAAATTCGCCACAACGGCCTGCTCAACCCTGCCCCCTTTTCCGGTGAGTAGGAAGTTTTGAAAATTCTCACGTTCTTCCCTTGGAAATTATTATTTTCCGCTTAGAATTTTCACGGCCTTCCCGCCAATTTATTTCTGCGCCAATATTCTTACGCTCCTTTCACCACGCGTTGTGTGTCGGCGCAACCCGGCTTGACCCTTCTGTAGCATCTCTAAGATACCTTGACTGCTTAGGGGGTTGACATCTCTTAAAGGTTCTGACTAGGGATGTGCGGAATTAAATAGCACGTATGTTTTCTGAATTGCTGTCCTTTTTTTGTAGAAATTATTGTCTTGTTTTCTAAAAAAAAAGAAGCAATATTGACTGTAAAATATTGACCGTAGAAGGCAAAAAATAATAAAGCTTATGACCGCAAAAAAAATTCGCAAATTTGATTGTGTGATTTATAGAGTGGGATTATTCCCAGGGTCAAGGAGAGCGTTGTCCCAGACCCCTATGGAGCTACGGCTCCTCCCCTAACCACTCTTGGTGGCTAAATATGTTGAAAACTGAAAAAATTCTCATCTAGTCCCCCCCCCACTGGGTGAGAATTTTTCTCAACTTTTTTGGGTTCTCCCTTTAATTTTGGATCTTCGGAATGAGAGGGGACAGGGATGAAAAAATTGAATTTTTGTGTGATTCTTGTCAGATTTTTGTCTGTTCTCCTGCAATTAACCCTACACTCATCACCATACTGGCAAGCCTCTAGGAGCTTCTTTCCATTTTTGGTTCAGAATTTTCTGGCCCTTTTCCAAACTCACAATAAAACTTTGAAATTTTTGCCCCCCCCCCCCTTCCACGTTTGTCCCACGGGGTAGGGTAACCGCGTGACTCCGATAATTCTGCGGTAACTTTTGCGCCCGTAGCTTTCTGATTCTGCTTCTTCCAAAGCCTCAAACAAGCCTCAACGCAAGTCGCTATGCCAAACCGCCTGGAAGTGCGATGGGGGGTATCGTATTTTTTCGTTCGGAAATCGGTTATGAGAGGGAGGTGCAACTTTTTGTGGTCCGTATCAGCTTCTTGTCGCACGGTAGCGATTTAAGACCGCGAATCCGCAGTGCGCGTTGAACAGCTTTGCGTTAGGGGCGCACACCCTTAGGCCGGGATTATACTTCTAGCGACGAGCGACGCGACGCAATGTTTGCCACCAATATCGACCGAAAATCGATATGCCTGACATGCGCGGTCGCCGTCGCTGGTCGCGGGGAGTATGATCCCTGCCTTAGGCCTCTTTGAGAGTTCGATCGTTGTGCGACGCGATCTCGATCGATGCTCATGGTTATCATCCCATCGCGTCGCACAGCGATCGAACTCTGGAAGCGACCTTACGTGGTCTGCGAAATCGCGAGTAGAGGGTACATCCATTTGTGTCCGGGGGCGATTCTGGAGTTGCAAACGTGAGCGATCGCGTCGCGTCCTGATGCGAACCGCGACGCCTAAGCTCGGACTGCACGCAGCTGGGCTATTTCTCTGTCAGACATGAATGTACAAGTATAGAGAAGCGCTAAAAGGCTAGCAGAGACTAAAAGTCGGTCAAAAATGGTGTGATGTCTGGACTCAACATGTTTCATATCCATACCAACTATCTCTAAAGGCTCTCGCGGCACTGCCAACAGTTACAAAACCCATCGCGCCAACAGATCTTGCACTGAGTCGCGACGGTTTGGAACAGTTTGCAGTTTCAGTCGCGATCGCCAAGCGACTGGGGTATTTCATAGCTGGTCGAAGCGACCTGCTTAATTTTTTTAGGTCGCTTCGACCAATTGTCCGTCTATTTCACGCGAAATCACGTCCGCCCGAGCGATTTAAGATTATTCGAAGCGACCAGCTATGAATGAGGCTTTAAAATAATCGTCTTTGCTTGGAGAATCCTATTAAATTCCAGTTTCTTGGCTAAGTTTCTATCACATTCCCCTTTTCTTGAAATTTTGTGCTAATTTCGATGCGTGTTCAACGACCTTTTGCTTACCTCCGCTTCTTTCATTGAGTGTTAACACGGCATGTGGCGTGATCCCCACATGTATCGACAAAGTTGTTGTGGTAGAAGCCCTTCTAGTCGGATTTCATAGGTTGCACCCATCAACGAGGAATCGCGTCCCGAGGGTAAGTTTTACCCCGGGTACTACATTTCTGCAAACTATCGCCCCTCCTAAACCATGATTTTTCGTTGATAAAATTCTGCACCAGACTTGAACAATTTTTAAAATAGTCTCTTTCAAAGTTGATCTTTAAACAATGTTTTGGGGCCTTTTTTGTTTCCTTTAGTGGACCAGTTGAGACCTAGGCCTCGAACACGCTGGACGCCAACAGAGTGCCCCGCCCCATTCTCCTCAACGGCAGCACAAAAAAAAACCTGCCGTCTCGTTTCCTCTCTCATAATGGAGAAGGGATTATCCTATGATTTACACCATTCGAAAAGGGGCATTTTCTCACATTTTGTTGACGATGTGATCAATACTAAGGCGATTCTAACAGCGCTCGAGGCTGTTTTTGCGAAATCGTACCAACTTGCTTTGAAAAAAATCGCTTTTTTTTCTCAGAATTGTTTTTTTTTTCGGAGACGACGAGAATTGTTAAACCTTTGCTCGAAGTCATTGATTCTCCGAAATCTTCTTGTTAACCTTATTATCCGAGGATGAGTGCTAGAAGAGAACTTCTCAATCTCTTCATCCAGAGGTGCCAGATCGCGTCGGATTGGAGCAATCTACCACGTGAGAAATGGCTGATTCAGGGGCTCCAAGTGTCTGTTCGAGTAGTCGCCTTACGGCTACCGTAAGCCTTTCTGGCCCCTGTTATAGTCGGCCAAGAGGCCGTAGCCAGCCCGGTCGAAAAGCATGTACATCATCCGAATCGGGTGTAAAAATCCACATTCTGTGGTCGAACTGAGCACGCCTTTCCTGTCCGTGGCCGTCCCGGTCGATACGCATGTAATACATTGAGCACTCACATCGAAAAAATCCCCCGGATGGTGACGGTCTGAGCCGGCCGCAGTGCGCATGGGTACGCTTAGGCCAATGGTATACAATTGCGACACTTGGTCGCATCGCTTTGCACAGCGACCACCTCCCGCCCTTTAAATCTGTCGCTGTCGCAGCGCGCTGCACAGCGGCAGCGACAGTTGCAGCGGCAGACTTTGGCACCTTTGCAGTATGCCAGTGCTCCGCGACACGTCGCTGCGACGAACATGCGACTACTGTTCCTACGACGTCCAGTGCCGTTGCTCCGATGTTGGTCCCGCCACGATTTGTGCTGAATTTCCTGACTGTCGCTCATGACAGAGACAATGTATACCATTGACTTTACGTAAACGATTGGGATGCAGCCGACACACTATGGGTGGCGCAGGACGGTGCAAGATCCCTAGGAACGTCAGAGGACGGCTCAGTCCGGCCCTCAGCCGGCTACAACGGGGGCTTCACTGGTGAATTGATGGTAGCGGCAACGCAACTGCTCGCGTAGGAGTTCAGGATTCGCTCTGTTGTCATTTCTCGTACCGAGGACTGAAAATGAGCTCCCCAGATGAGCATATTTACAGTTGTCTTCCGTCGAGCTGCCTTCGTTTTCGGACCAGCGTTGGTGCCTGAAACGTTAGTCTCCTACCACAATTTGTGCTGAGAGCTTGCGGACACATGGCGGAAGACAACTGCGTGTTTATGAAGACTTGGAGTTATGTCTGGCATCGGCTGCGACGAATGTGCGTCGGCGCCGAACACGAGGGATCACAGAGTGATATGACGCCGTGACGGCTTGCGTAAAGGCCAGCCAGCGGGGACTAGTATTGATTGAGAACATATTTGCTGCCGCTGCCGGCGTCAAGCGCTTTAATCGATGCGGAGTCTGGACTGGGCTTCGCTCCTAGTTTCAGGTTTGGCGTCAAGTCTCTGGTCTGTTCTGGAAGCTACGAGACATGGGTTTTGATGCTAATTTTCTTGGGCGGCTGAATACCTATTTGGGACCTGTTTTGAGAATTCGTGACCAAAAATCAGCAGAATTCTAGGAAACCTAATTTGCTGATCTTCCCGAATCAATCGACTAATCGGAAAATCGAGTTGTTCAATATCGCAAATCAGTCTGATATCAAAAAAAGAACCGAATAACAACAATTCAATCATTCGGATGGCTCGAGTCCGAATTATTTGAACTCACGATTCAATGGAGTATTCGATGCACATATGGGTCGGTTTCCCGAATGACTCGATTTTTAAGAAAGAAAATTAAAAAATTCGAATTCCTGATTGGACCGAATATTTGAAAAAAGAAGTGCTCTTCTTTTTCGAGTGAGTTGAATATTTAATGAAAATGATTAATTTGACCTTCGAGTCAATCGAATTCCGAAAAAGAGGCAGGGAATTGTAATTTCTGAATAAATTGAATTTTCAAAAAATGGGTAACTTGATTGTCCGAATCAGTCGCATACTCGAAAAAATCAAATATTTAGATTTTCGAATGACCGAAAGATTGTATAAGTCCAGCTACCAATTAAATCAAGTTTTCAAAAATAGAATAACTCAAATTCTCCAACAATTCTTTGGGGGTAGATAACATTTTGATTTTCTGAATTACTCGTTTCGAAAAAGTGAAAATTCGGAAACGCGTGAACTCGAATTTCAGTGAAATTTGTTCATTTTCTGAAAGAAAAAAATCAATCAAGTATGAAAAAATTCAAAGTAAAAAATATGAAATGAGAGACAGATATAGTTTGAAACTATTTGTACATGATGACAGGCATAAGACCTGCGCCTTCCCATTTCCCTCGAGCTCAAAACTACGACCCCCTTCGGTGAAGTTCACCGAGACTGCTTTACCCTGGATTGAATATTTGAAAATCAAGTGACTGAGTTTCCAAATGACTCGAATATTCAGGAGAATACTTTGATTCAATTCCCGGAATGAATTGAATTCTTAAAGAAAGGAACGAGTAGTTCAGTTTTCAGAAAAAAATTAATATTTAAAAATTTGATTACCTAGTTTGAAGCTAAATGAGTCGAATTTTAAATAAGCAAGTAGCAACTCGGTTTATCGAATCATTTGATTTTCCAAAAAAGAAACAGTGATTTGATTCCCGAGTGGGTCGATTTTTTTAGAAAAAAAGGAGGTATCGATTGTATCGAATAATTCGATTCAGGGTACAGCAGGGCGTTTTGTCCGACATCGACGGCGCTACGACCCCCCCCCACTTTGAATACAATGTGGTCCACGATGTCCCGCCTGGTGTTGAAACTGTTCGACTCGGAAACGTTCGTCGTAGTGCTTCTTCCGCTTATCTGCTTCGTCATCATCTGCCGCCGCGCCTTTATATATGAAAATCCTCACGCTTGCTCACACATACAAACATCTGGCGGTATGTGTTCCCGTGGGAATCTGTTTGTTTTCTCGTTTTTGCAACGGAAACATCCGTCATTCTGCCAGTTGTTCAAAAATCTTTGAAGTTCGTCTGGGCGTTTTCTGGCTAAGCAGCTTTGTTATGCTTCCGAAAGAAGGATGCTGAACAGGGCCAGTGTTGTTTCCGACGGAATCCGGACAAGATGTGCTTGTTTAGGTGTTTTTCTTTTCATTTTAGGTGGTATTCATAGTCGAAAACCTCTCAAATATTAAACTTCTCCTTCCTGTCCCGTGATCTTCGGGTCTTCTGAATACGCTTCCTTCATCAATGCAGTTCCGCTGCTGGAAATCAGCTTTTTATTGAGTGTTTGCTGCGGAATTCCGTCACACGGATGCTGTCTGGTTGACCCAGTGGGTCGTAATTCTGTTAAAAACAAGGCTGTAAAGTGGGGGATGAGTTTACACGGCGCGTATAAACAATTTTCGTTTATAGTCGGCGCATTTAATAGCATTCCATGCTGGTCGTGTCAGCATGACTTCTCACACCTCTGTGGGCCATATACAAGCCGATGACCAATCCTCTGTGTAAATATTTTGACCTTCAGGCTGTGTAGAAGTTTTCCATGGGAAGAATTCGTTATCCGTTTCTCTCCTCGCTTTCCAGCCGCTATTCTCTCGTATTTTGGGAGATTTTTAGAATATTATAAATAAATGTACAAGGTTAAAAGATCGAAAATTTGATTATATTTGGATTTCTCGAAGCAGAATTTCGATATTACTCCTTGGATGACGAGCTTTTTCTCTCATTATAAATTTTTATTTGTCTCCAATAAAAAATCTACGTAACCTACATACTTTTGTAACTTTTTAGTCGTTTTCGAAGTGGTTTTTTTTTCAATTTCCGGCTGCCAATGGAAAAAAAATTTAGCTCTTCTAATTATGTGAATGAATCATATACTCAAAAAATCATGAATATTTGAAATATTCAAAAAAACTATCGATCCTCCTGAATAAATTGAACACAAGAATAGAATTGAAATTCCTATTAGAGATTCACACGGTTATTCGATTTGTTGACTATTCGAATTGTTGGGCGTTTCGTGCCAATTTTCGACTAAAATTCCGGAGCTGTATTCGATATTGGGGGGCGATAGAAAAATTTCCTCGCACCGAAGCTAAAATTTGGCCCACATAGGGATTTCAATCAGGGATGAGCGGAAATTTTCTTTCTGAATTTTGGAAATCGGAACGCCAAAAAACCATACGCAATTTGGAAAGCAAAATTCTTAACCCTCACCTGGTGACTTTGCTTATCCTTTTTTTATTGAATATTTTTTGGGTGAATACAATGAACCTTGCTTCTCGAAAAGTGAAGACGGATCTCGATTTCGAGTTCGGCGCCCGAAATAACGCTCTAGGGATTTGGCAAGGAAAAGTGTAAAAAAATTATGATTTCGTGCATATTTCCGATTTCTTCCGGCCTTATTTTCAGGCTTTTTTTTTTCGAAAATCGAAAAACCAAAAACCATCGGAAGTTGGAACACAGAATCCTGCCCATTCCCGGTTCCAATCCTTTGGAAAAATGTGGGAACGGTATACAGACATTGTAGAATTCTCGAAAATTCCAGATATCCAGCGCTCTCTACCACCCCATTATCGGATACAGTTCCCAAGGTGCACCGAATATTTTAGTTCCTCGAGTTCACCAAAATTTCAAAAAAGGTTTAGTTTTAGTTTTTGAATCAATCGAGTACATGAACTTTCAGAATTCAGGATTTCAGATCAAAATAAATATGCGAAAAAAATCAAACTTTTAGATTCCCGATTGAATCGAATAATCGATTTTGCTCCCTGGTGTACTGAGCTTCATATTTTTGGACCTACCGAGGGTTTTGTTCTGTCATATTTCTTTGAACTAGACTCAATTTGGTAGCGAAGTTCGATTTGCTCCATCGCGTGCGTGTGCGCGTGCGCTGGTCACCTGCCTCTCCACGCTTCCTCTCACCTCCCATTTTTCGATCGACTTGTTCTTGGTTCCGCCGACATATGTCCGTGATGACAAGTGTTCGCCTTTCTGTTTTTGCTGTTCTCAGCGGAATGTTCCATGCTATCAGCCTTGAATTTAGTGTGACTTCCGTTTTTACAACTTACAGGCTGAGCTCGCGATAGTCATAAATAGCTCAACCACCTCCTTCTAATTCAGTTTGTCATAATGTTTATTTCTAGTTTATTTCTAAATATGAATATGTTTGCGAATTTAAAGGCATATAAAATAATGTAGTCGATTATCTAGTCTTTAGGAGCAGTATTCGAAATTTTCATGATTTTTCCAATTGTTGAAAAAGTCAAATTGGAATAATATTTTCCGAGTTAATCGCTGGGAAACTTATTGTAGAAAAGTTTGAAGATGAAGATATATGGTGATCGGATACTGTCAAGGTTTTGAATAGTCGAGTTTCCGGAAAATTCAGTCGATAGAATCGCATATGTAGCAGTAATATCTCGAACAAAATCCGAAATTTCGATGCTGGAATCTTTTTTCTACTAAAAGTATTTTGCGTTAAATCGCGGTTGGCTGGAACTTCCGTCAGGGTTTTCTGTCAGTTTGGCGGCGGAGCATCTTTGAATGAGATACTAAGCGCTGCGCGAATTGGACGCATTAGCAGATGACGACTCAGCCGCCGCGGCTGTAAATATGACCATAAGGTGTAAATCACGAGAGAAGTTCGCCATTATGAGACATCAGGGACTCCGGCAAACTGTTTGGGCGATCTCTCCGGGAAATATCATTTATACTTCCAGCTTTCCTTTATTTCCCTCTGTCTACTGTGATTTCAATACGTAGTTTTTTTATAAAAATTCATTGGCTGGAGGATTAAGTTTTCAATATCACAATCGGCGAATCTTTGGCAAAAAGATTATCGGTCTTATTCATCATTTTGAAGTGGCATGCGACTGATGGATTTTCTTTTGATTGCACAGGAACGAAGCTGGGCGAAATGATAATGATAGTCGGGGCCAAATACTTCTAAGCTAACACAAACACTCTCGATTTTGCGCGCCACCAATTGTTGCAGATTTCTGGCTAGCTTTGAGTGTTTCGAGGCGGCGTCTTTCTGTCGAGAATAGCTCATTTTATCCTAATGGCATAGTGCATCTCCAAAATTAAGTCGCTTGGTATTGCCATATGACTCAGATAAGGTAGACCTTCCTTTCGTAATTTCTAATCAGCGCGAGATCCTAGTGCCTCCAACCAAGCGAAATGAAGAAAGAAGCCTGGGGCCACACCTCTCTTCTGGAGAGTTTTCCCCTATTGTACCCTCCAAAACGCGTGCAGTAGCCTTCGGTAAAATTTGGAAAAGTGACCACTTAATCGTGTTCAGCGCCCAAAATAACTCCCCCCTCAGTGGAAAAAATTTCTGGGAAAGTAACATTTTTCGAATAGCGTATTTAGACTTTGTACCGATTGTTAGTTGAGCGTTTACTTCTATCATTTTAGGAGTTGTGGAAGTGTTTTTTAAAATAATGTTCCGAGTTTAACTTAATCTTCCATAGGGCGGTTGTTTGGGGTGCTGATCGTGGTTCTGGAGGTTTACCTGTTCGGTTCTGCAAAGCTTTCTCGGCTAAACTCGTTCAAAGTTTCCCATCGGGGTAAATTTATGAGGACAAAGCACAACATTTCTCTGGACGATTTCCCGGAAAGCTAATAGATGCAGTTTCTGGCTTCAACTGTTTCTCTAGAAGTAGTTTAGAGTGCTCACTACGAATCTAAGGCGTTCTTTTTGTAGATTTTCGACAGATAACGGTTGATTACGGTGGTTAAACGGTAGTTTGGTTCATAGTCTCCAAGATTTTGCTAAAAATCTATGCGGGGGTCGTCCGGGTGCTGAATACGAATCTGATGCCCGTCCATGGATGTGTTCAATTCATTAAGGTACATAGGTCTTGTCCCAAAAGGCACGGTGTTCTTACCGTAATCTACAGTACTTCGTCAGAATTTCTCTGACGAGCGGACCTAAGATTTGTTCAGGGGTTCAGCAGCCCGTTGGCAAGGGTTTCCCCTGAAAGAGTTGGTGACGACCTCTCTGCTGAGCCTTTTTCCACAAAAAATTAACGACCAAACCAATTTTGCATTTTTTCTAACGGAAATAAATGATGATTCGAGCATTTCATTTTTCCTGGAGAGATTTTTTGTAATTTTTTTGAGTTAAGGTTTTTGAATAATTTAGCACTTCTAGGTTTTTTGGGATATAGTGGCACTTGACTTCCTCCTTATGTTTCACGCCACTCTTTCGAATCGCTACACCTTTTTCGCGCTTTCTTTTCTAGTCATACTCTACTCTTGAGAACTTTTGTTAACCCAAAAAAGTTGTCGATCTCCCCTCCTCACCACACTTCTGCATTTTTCTCGAACTTTCTACGACCCCCGCCCTCCACAAACCCGTTAGAAAGCTACCATCTCAATCCTGCTCGAGCACTGAGGATCTCGCTTTCTTTCCGCGCTTCTAATCAACCCCTACCTACAAGTGTTGAGCCAAACTCCGATTTTTTTTCTAAAACCTCCCAAAAAACTTTTCTTTGACGACAAAAAACCTTGCCTCTTTGCGAAGCTTGAGTAAACGCTCTCATAACTCTTCTTGGTACATAAAGCAGCTCGGAACGGATTCGACGTAATTCACTATAGAGTCCCAATAGATAATAACAATGTTAATAATTATCGCAGATGTGTTTTACGCTCTATACATTCCCCTTTGCGCTCAAACGCGATTGGTTAACTTCCCCAACGGCTGGTCAGGGGCAATCGGAAAGATATTTAGCTCAAAAATGAAAATTTTGGGTTTGTGTCGTGAGAATTTTGGCCCGAACAAAAATATTTCTCGGGAGGAGATCGTAAAAATTTTCGGAATTTTCGGTCACCAAGGGGGTCTTAGCCCCTCTAAGGTCCTACATGATTAGCTCGCTTGACCTCTTATTTCCCGGCCAGATTTAGAAATCCTTTTTCACTATCCTTTATATAAAGAATCCGGTCGGCAGCGTAAAATATAGTTATGACTTAGCGCTTAGAAGCTGCCCTGACCAGCGCTGTGCTTAACGCTAAGCTACAGAGGTGGGGCAGCTTCGAAGTGGTGGAATGTAGTAATGGTGAAACGCTATCACACGAATGATAGATGATTCAAGTGAGCGTTTCCCTAAACTATAAAGAACCTAAAAACTAACGTGACTTGCTGTTGTTCATTTTATTCATTGCCACGGTTTTTATATTTCTATATTCTTCACCACTGCTTCGTTTTTGCTTTTCTTTGCCTATATCAGACGAATGATAGTTGATTCGGAGGAGCGTTTCCCTAGACTTACAAAACGTAAAACGAACCTGGAAACAGAGGAAGCCCATCCCTAATACGTATATATAATTAAAATGCACCCACTCAACTCTAGACTATACGACCAGATATCGAAGAAGTTCTTGATTTCTTCCTCTTTGCACGTTAGATTTTAGGTTTTATAGTTTATAGTTTCTTTATAACCGTGGGAATTCAGTAGGGCATCCAAAGACGTGATCGGGGTGACGTTGGAATTCAGTATTCAAGTTCAAACAGCAAAATCAAGACTGTTTCATCCTTCCGAGGGTAATCGAGGGTCGAGCATGAAGACTAACTGCGAATTCATTGCCCATTTCGAGAAAAACAAACTGATCACGTTTGCAGGTAGAAGCGTGGCAGTGATCGGTGTTGCTCAATACAAATGAAGTTAAGGAGGCTGACCCTGGCCAGGGTAATAACCTTCTAAACCGCTTTTCGCCTCTGTGAAGACGTAATGGATCCGTTTTCAACGCTGTTGTCTGAGGGCTACCACAAAGTTTTCTTTCATTAAAACTAGCATCGATGCCTATCGTGAACAATGCCTTTAATGCGCGGGCTGCTCTATTATAGTGATTGCAAGGTTTCTGAAAACCTCCTGGTAATACACAGATTTCATGTCGCCATTGAAAAATCAAACAAAATTCTGAAATTTTGGTTTTCTTCACGTGGTTATCAATTGTGCGATTTCCAACAGCTTTTGTGCCAAGCTGCGGTGAAACAGGAGATTGTCTGCGATTTCTTATATACATTCGAAGAAAAACTTTCATTTCAATTCCTAAGGGGTGGGGGGGGGCTCTGCTTCTTTGGACCTTTTGCTAAGGCCATCCCGTTTGGGACAGGGCTTACATGATATGGGCATGAGATCTTATTGTTATCAGGAATGTACAAATAAATTTTCATATGGAAATTTTTTGCATTTCCACATAACATTAGCGATTAGAAACTGCAAGCGATTCTTAGGTACCATTTCATATTTCAAGAAAAATTCAAAACGAAATAATCGGAAATGTTCAAGATAGTAGAAAATGCCTAGTGCAAATACAAAAATTGAAAACCCTAGAGATGAGAAAATTTGCTGAAAACGTAATCCTCGCTGAAATAACCTAGGATAAATGTTGTCATTGCAGAGGGTTGAGCTGCATATCCTCTGATTCGGAGCTTCCACTTACTCTGTTCCCCCCCACGTGCTTTTGCGCGGAGATGCGAGGCAGATACAAGCGAGAAAGTGTGGGGAGAAGCTAACACGCAGCTATGCACGCAACAGACGCACGCGTTGGGAACGAGTGCAAATGATATTTTACCCCGAAACAGAGTGATTCAATACCGCTCGCTGTGAGTGTTCGGTCGCAGAGCCCGCGGGGTGAGTCTTAGAGTCTTCAGCTGAAAGAAAAGAGTGTTAGGTGAAATTTTCTGTGTGTCATACAATACCCAAATGACAGGTTGTGGCTGCACAGATGTGTATGCACAGTCGACACGGATCGCGCTGATTCTTTGCGTTCCTTAGAGTGCGCGTATGCGCAAACTCCCTTACGCACATGTTGTAAGGCGGCATTCAGAGTTTCCGCGGCGCGACACGATGGCACACATGTCAGTGCCACGCGAGGAAATCGCGTCGCGCGGTATTCAGGTGTGAACAATGCGCGAACGGCTAGGCGACTACACGCAATCGCGTACGTACGCAATTTCTGCTAAACAAGTTACGGCAACTTCTTTTGTAACAATACCATCATTTTTTTTCGTGTTCTTCTAAGTGAATACGATCCTAATCGGGAACAAATTTTCGGAAACTCTTTCTGTGAATCACAGTGTGGAGCTGCCATGTTTCTACGCATTATGCTTTTTTTCAAAAATGTTTTTGGTGAAGTAA